>JAJKFI010000002.1:22579381-22602476 GCA_029204185.1 Lerista edwardsae
TTGCCTCAGCCTTGTGTTTCTTTAACTATTGGCAATCTGTATTTTTCTCCCCTGAACACTTCATTTTGTTTGTTCCTGTTTTCTTAAATTTGTTATCCCATGTATTTGTTTTGTGCATTTAATAAGAAGATAGTAAAACGTCAACTGAATTGGGCCAAAGGCCCATCTAGTTCAGCATCCTATTTCCCACAGTGGCCCACTACCTGCTTCAGAGAAACCAGTGTTTGTGAGAGAGAGGCATACGTCTGCCTCACCGTAGTTCCCTTACAACTGGTATTTGGAGGCATGTTGCCACTGAACCAGGAGGGAGGGCTGGCCTTAAGCCAATGTGACTAATATCATATTGGGCCCCACACTTGGGGGGGGGCACCAGAGCAGTGAGCAGAATGCCTGCTGCCACAGCTTCCATGGATTATTAATCAGTGGGGTGAGCAGAGCAGCTTTGCCTTGGGCCCTGCCCCTGCCTCTGAACTGTCCAAAATGGGCCTCCTGAAAGCAGGTGGGGGTGACATCATCTTGTCACCACCAACTATTTCCAGGTGATATGCTTTGCATGCAGCACCACAAACTCACTTCTTGTTGCCACTGCTGTATGGTGAGTGGGGAGCCTGTGGGGAAGCAAACATTGGGCCCTGCTGATCCTGGAGCCGGCCCTGCCTGGAGGTAGCACATAGCCATCATGATTGCTGGTAGCCACTAACAGAGCTGTCCTCCATGAACAATTTGCTTTAAGCCTCAATCATGTTCCTCCTGAATTGTCTCTCTTTTCCATGCTAAAAAATTGCTACTTGCTAATATTCACATCAAATGTCTTTTTGTTTCTTCCCTCTAATGTCAGATGTTTTCTTCTCATTCTCTTTTTCTCTTGCATCTTCTGCCTGTTTTAATTCTTCAGAGACTGTTTTCCTTTCATATGAAAGAAACATAGTCAGAATTTGAAATTTTATTTGCAAGCTAATTCTTGCAGTGTTGACACAACCAGTTGCACAATACCTTTGAAAAATAGTCATGTCACATTTCCCAGAGCAGTAATAAATGTGTATGTTGCACAATTCTGTGTTTTAGTTCATCTTAACACAACTAGTCACCATTTCTATAATATAAAAAACCACAATCATCCCAATGGTTATTTCACAATTTGAAGGCAGGAGAGTTCAAATACTGCAAGATCTCAGATTTGATTCCACAACATTCTGCTATTGCGGGCATAGTGCAATTAATTGCATAATAACAATATTCTCTAAATCCTCATTGTACATTTCTTGAAGGAGTGATTTCAAATTCTACACAGACCTGTGCTGTCATTGTGACATAATAAAATACACTCCTGGAATGCAAACTGGCATTCTTAGACTGTACCAATTGCACAACCATGAAACATCCCTGACAGAAAGCAAGATTAGGACAAAATATTACATAAAACCATTGAACTAAAAACCATTTTTAAAAAACCTTACTTGAAAATTCAAACTGTTAACACTTACAAAAGTAAGGTCCGCAGCTTCTAAGATGGCTACACCCAGCTTACCGCAACCCACCTGACATCAGGCCGCACCCACAATTTGAAAACACTGGTATACATCATGGCCTTGTTAAGAAAAATGTGTCTTCTGGACAGCATTAAGCATGTGTTGGTGCCAAGAAAGTATTCCTGTTATATGTGGTATTCCACAAATGGTTCTATGGCTCCAGCCTCAATAAGGAACAAAACCAGCCATGCCCAGTTACCACTGATGTCAAACAAAAAACTGTTGGAGTGCCTTGACTTTAAAAAATGGTTAGTACATTTTGCACAATGACTGTGGTGTGGCTATTGGCTACATGCACAAGTATATATGGGAAGGTAGGTAGACTCGGCCACTTCCAGCCTTCTCATCCTCTGTCTTTAAAGGCCTAGGTGAGGGAGCTGAATAACCTACCAGGTGATGGGGAGGCTGGGATTGAGAAAAACAGGAAACCTCCACTTTTGTAAATGGCCTTACTATAGACCCTGAAAAGACATAAGAAAAGCCTTGCTGGATCAGGCCAAAGGCCCATCTAATCCAGCTTCCTGTATCTCACAGTGGCCCACCAGATGCCTCAGGGAGCACGCAAGACAACCAGATACTTGTATCCTGCTGCCACTCCCCTGCATCTGGCATTCTAAAGTAGCCTATTACCCTTGTACCACCCCCAAGTCCAGGAATGCGGATAAATTAGGCAATCTGGCCATGGTTGATTCCTGTAATTTCAAGACATAAAAGCTGTCTGGAGAATGTTAACAAAGCTATAATTGAGGAGGAGGAAAATCAGCTATCTAATTTCCAAGAAAAGTATAGCCTTTAAATGCTTAAAATTGTTAAAGACTGTAGGGTGCTAATACACAGCCTCAAATCAAAGCATTAATACTTTCACTTTGTCCTTTTGTTTGCCTCCCAGTGTGGACTTCTTTCAGTTCCTTTTTTTGTTAAAGACAGGTTTCTAGATCTCATGGGTTGTCATGGCTTTTAAAAAAGTGGAATTGAAGTTTTGGGGGAGAAATCCATATGGTTGGCAGTGCTTCGTTATTTAAAGAGCATGCTGAACATTCATAGCTTTTTCCCTTAATTGGTGAGAGGTTGGTGAGAAGCAATTTAATTGGTTCCCTAAGTTGGTGAGAAGCACTCTATATCTGCTCAGAAGCCAAGCCTCTTATTTTATTTATTTTTATATTACCCTTCATCCAAAGAGTTCAGGGTAGTATACATGGCTCCTTTTGTCATGACAACAACCCTGTGAGGTAGGTGAGGTTGTGAGCATGACTGACCCCCGGCCACCCAGGTTCGCTTCCCAATTAGCTTCTAGCTTCTGTCCTTTACATTTATTGTTTTCCTCTATCCAGAGTCCATTCCTAGGCTCTTTACTTGCCCTCTGCCAATCCTGACCCACCAAAAATATTTGCTCTTGGAAGCAATTCAGATACAGTAACTTATTCTGGTATCTAATTTTGCATAATAGTACACAACTGGATTTGTCTCTTAGTTGCAGAACCTGCAGGGGTTTTTTAAATGCCAAATGAAACCAGTCCTGTTTGATGATGATGGTGATATACTGCTTCCTTGAATCAGATTATGGTAACTGCAGTGTATTTAGCAAACTGTAGCTTGGAGTTGTTTTTTAGCTGGGGATATGGGAATCTGCTACTTGATGAACACTGGGTGCGATAATCTCAAAATGACTCAATTTCCTCTTGTAAACTTGTGCTTGCTTGAGCTTGGACTGTGTGCCAGAATTTTTGTAACTTCTTTCCTTTGCATGCCTTAATATATGGGGGGAATGTAGGGGTGGACCCCTACTTAATGATAGCATTGGAAGCTTATCATGGATTAAAGCTTCATGACTGAAGTCAGATGTGACAGTTCTTGAAATGCTTTGAAGATAATAGTTGTTATCTTGGCTTCCATTTATTAATTTTCAGCTACTCTACCAATGCTTTATCTGCATAATTCAAACGCTGGTAAGTATCTGCACAATGCAAAACTTTGCTGCGCTTGCAGAATGGAACACTTACTCAGATGGCATGGAGGCATCTTAAGTTTGCTTTCAGTTTTCAAAAGGAACCCTGCTAAAATCCATTTAACAAATTAAAATGTTAGTGTGTGCTGATCTTAATATGATCATGCTTTTGCAGTGTGGTCTTCATGGGTGTCTTTCCTCTCCCGCTTTAACCCTGTATCATTCGTCTCATTTGATAAAGCATGACAGTTTCTTATTAGCTTTGTAGATCAGTACCTCAACACTAAATTGTGATAGTTATTATGAGTCAGTCCTTGGACTCGGATGAGTTTTGGAAATTGGTGTGTGTTTTACAAATGTATCTCAGTCTGCCTGTTAGTGCCTGAATGTTAAAGCTGATCTCATACCTGAAACAGAATAGGCAACCCAGGGGGTCAAAAATGGTGTGTGTGTGTGTGTGTGTGTGTGTGTGTGTGTGTGTGTGTGTTGGGGGGAGGGATTCAAGTTGGCCAACCATACATATTCACAGTGCTGGAGTAACCAGTTCTGTTCCCACCTCCACCTGCTACATCAAAGCCGGTGGTGAGCCATAGGCAGTGGTTGAAAAGGTTCCAAATGGATCAAGCCAGGGAGCAAGGCAAAAGTCAGTCCAGGCCAAAGCCAGGGAAGACTAGCATTGTGCAGGAAGTCCCAGCCTGAACAAACGGTCCTTACAGACCTGCCTGTTCAGGAAAGTTGTTGGCCAGCCTGGGCTGATGGGGCATAGAGAGATGCTCCAGACTATAGCCCTGGTGGCTCACCCCACCAGGCAGCTGTGCACAGAGCTGTGGGAATTCCCAGTTCTAATGCCCAGCAGCTTCTGGAGGAAAGGAGTTGACCGTGACTTTACTATTTCCTAAAATGTAGTTGATAGAGGGGAAAAAATGGTGGAGGGTGTCAGTATTACTATTAAGATTGCCTATGATTAAGATTGCTTAAGCTCACAACATAAAAATGGTAGATACCAAACCTATTAAGTAAAAAGAAAAGAGACTTAAATAAGAAAATTGGGAGCCTCGTGTGGTGCAGTGGTAGGCTGCAGCATTGCAGTCAAAATCTCTCCCCACGACCCAAGTTTGATCCCGGCAGAAGCTGGGTTCTCAGGCACCCAGCTCAAGGATACAGATATGCTAAAGCAGCAGACAAGGGGCTAAGTTGTCTTGAGGAATCTTCTTCGAAGTGGCAGCCTGGAAGCTGTCTATGTGCAAAGCAGGTGCTCTTTCAGTGAACTTCAGCTCCTTCCTAAGGTTGGTAAATAAGCACTTGCCAATTTCAGTTCTCCATGCGCTGCCAACCACACACACACACACACACACACCAGTGCTCTGTGTGGGCTTTAAATGACATTTTGGCCAAAGTGAGGCCACCGCTGCTACAGTGGCGGCACTTTAAAAAAACCACAACAACTCCAGTGAGAAGTTCTGCCTCACCTGCCATATCTGCAATACACATCACTGGTGTACAATCCTCCTAAGATGCTCTTTCTCTCTGGTTTTATTCTGAAGTGACAGAAAACTCAAACATTTGTTGTAAGATATAAATGGTACCGGAAGTCTGAATCATTCCTATGGCTAAATACAGCAAACTGTTTGTATTGCAATGCTCAGGCTTGCATTCAATTGCATGTGTAGTGTTTCTGTTTCATGATTCTCTCTCATGCATGTTTTGGAGTGCAGGTAGGAAAACTAACCTCTGATGCAGTCTCCTGCAGCTTTTATTCTCCTCTTCTGTGTTACAGCTGACCCCATACTTCACAATGGGGAGGCATTTGTGGCTTGATTGCCTGTTGACACTCCCCCTAAATGTTTTATTCCAGGCATTTTCAATAACCCTCTTCCTAGCTGGCCTTGGGAGATGTGGGCCCAATTTTTGGTGTGGCCCCAGCCAGGTTCACAGCCAGAACCATAGAGATATAAATACAATTATAGATTTTATATCTCTATGCTTAATTGAAAGCAATCAAAATGTGTGCTTAAAACTTGCATGTGAGCCCATGAACCTAATGGAAGTAAGCACATTTTAATTTAAAATTAGAGTAGATTTCCCTAGTACAGGGAGAAATTGGTCCAATTAGTTTAAAGCTGGCCCTGTTCCTAGCCCTACTCCCAGCTGAGTTCAGAAACCAGAAAACCTGGCTAAGTCAGAATGACTGGGGCTGGGCATTGGCAAGTGAAACTGCAGGTGAGAGAGTGAGTTTAGGTGCCCTTCCCATCCACCCCCTCATTCACACTATCAGTGAAAGCTGGCTTGGAAATGCATGCTTACTGAGATAAGAAGTAGCCTTGATCAGAGGGCCAAACTACATGTACCTTGGCCCTTGTATGTGTAGAGATTGGTTTGTTTCTTTACAGGTAAAATGGCTCTGAAGGATTTCGGGTTGTCATGGCAACATGTAGAAAGGGGAGCATTTAACCCTTTCATGTCATGTTCCCAAAATTACTAATGCAAACTTTTCTTTTGGGATTAATAGCACATTTGGGGGATTTTTTCCCTTTTAATAATGACTACACTTGGAAAGTGCTTACTTCCCATGTGTGACCCTGATTCTGATCAGCATTCTGATTCTGATCAACATTCTATATAATGTTAAGAAGAGAATTGCATGTGTTTACCACAATGTATGGGATGTGATGGCGCAGTGGGTTAAGCCGCTGCTGCTGGGCTTTCCGACTGGAAGGTTGGGAGTTCAAGACTGTGTGATGGAGTGAGCTTCCATTGCTTGTCCCAGCTCCTGCCAACCTAGAAGTTCGAAAGCACCTAAATGCAAGTAGATAAAGAGGGACCACTTCGGTGGGAAGGTAACGGTGTTCCATGCGCTACAGCGTAGAGTCATGCTGGCTACATGACCATGGAAGCTTGTCCTCGGACAAAATGCCGGCTCTACAGGCTTTGAAACGGAGATGAGCACTGTCCCCTACAGTCGGTCACGACTAGACCATTTGGTCATGGGGAAACCTTTACCTTTACTGCAATGTAGTTTTGTCTTGAGCAAAGAGAAAGCAACCTAGTCTTAATAGTTCTTGCTCCTAAATTCTGCAAGCCAAACTGCTGCTTTTTAGAATTGTTCTTCCACAATTTTCCTTTCTTTCCCTCCACTCTCTTAATAAGCACAGCTAAAAGAATCCACATTTATTGCAGCAAACTGAATTTGGGTCAAATGCCAAAGCACTTAGGTCCTCTCCAGCTGTTGGACAACTCTGTCTGGCAGCTTCTTGGAAGCTCTCCAAGTGGTTTCACACATCTGTGTGTGGAATACCATTGCCTTAACATTTTCTACCTGTAACCTAGTTGATTGGACTCTATAAAGTGTGAGCCAATTTTCCAAGGAATGGAGGTGGTTGAGAAAGGGAATCTGATTTCACCCTTTCCTCTGTCTTGGCTTTTTCTTGGCTGAATGTCTTGTTTGAAACCAGAAAACCTAAAGGGATAGGAATGGGGAGGGGGCGAGGTTGGAAAGATGCTAGCAAGACACTGTTATATAAATTTCTTCAAGGATTTGATTGGATAGTTATTTGAAAAATCTGTATGGAAAGCAAGGCCAGATGCTGCAGGAACAAGAATGTGTTGGATATTGTGTGTATACGTGTAAGCAGCAAGTACTTAAGTTGCTGATCTTGCTGACTGTAGATGTCAATTTAACCCCTTCTTTTGCCATTTTAGAACTTGAGAATTGGCTAAATGATATAAAGGAAACAATAGAGGAAAAGAGAAGGTTTTGTTGAGAGCCATTGCTACAAGAATAAGACCATGGATAAGTTACCAAAGAGATAACAGAATACTTGGTCTGGAACAGGAAGGGGCTTTACCTGGTCAGGGCACAGAACCCGTATTTCCTTCTGTGGTAATGGTGGGGGCCCTGGTGCTGGTACCTGCTGCCTTCTCTCTGCCCATCTGCTCCTATCCTAGGACCGAACAAATTTACTTTGCTGCCCTCATGAGGATGAAAACAGACGTTTCTTGAAAGCCTTCTTCCCAGTGATGTGGAAGATCTCTTCCCTGTCCCCATCCATTCTGCAGTGTGTTATCATTGGTCCAGAAGACTTAGGGCAGAATTCTGTCCACCCCACCCAATGACTGGCAGGGAAAGAGTTGAAGCATAAAAGGAACTTATTAGAAATACAAAGGATGATGAGTGGGAGAATCCAAGGAGGAAGGAAAGATAAACAGGCTTTTAAACAGCTTTGGAATTGCCCAAAGCAAGCAAATACAAAACAAAATAAAACCCCTGACATGACTAGATCTCTGGTCTGTATATGTACTTGGAACCAGGCATCAGCCATTGCACCTCTGCAGTCTAGGTGGGATGGGTGGAATTTATCACATCCAGATTCACTATGAGGGAGTCAAGTAAGAATGCCCTGGGGCATACTTGATTTTATGTCTCCTAGTTTCAGTGAGGTTCTTTTCCTGTCTGTGCTATGACAAACAGGGCATCCCACACCACCCTGTGATTGGGTCAGTTGGGTCCCAGGGACTGGCACATGCCAATCGCAGCAGATGGAGCAGCTAGGAGGTATCTTTGCTGAACCCTGACAAAGAAGATAAGCAATTCGCAAAATGATTTGTCTGCTTGGCCATGCAGTCTGGCTGGATTCAAAGTGTTGCAGTGAAACTGAGCATTCCTGGTTGCTGAGAACTTGGGTGTACTGCCTCCTGCCACTCTGCATGCTGCCACTGCTATAGATGGTTCAGGCCTCTGATGAAAATGGGTTCTCAACAGTGCCCTCACCTGGTCAAAACCTGATACTACCCTGATTTAGGATCTAGCAACATGGCCTGTAACTTCCTTGTATAACATTCTAGTTCAGTGGTTCCCAGACTGTGGGTCAGGACCCACCAGTGGGTCATGAGCCAATTGCAGGTGAGTCACGAAGCACCTAGAGCAGCCATATTGAAAATATATGAAGATGGGATCCTGGAAAGGGGGAGGGCCTGTATGGTTATTTTGCTTGTGTCTTGGTTGTGAATAGGCTTGTTCCTTTCTGATTCACTTTGCTTTTGGAAAATAGCTGAAAAATAACACAACTTATTGCTGCATTCCCAGGAAAGCAACAGGCTTTGCCATCACAATGATGGCACTTCTGGCCATTACATCATTTCCTGTGGGTCCCAGAGAGATTGAGATGCACTTTTTAGAATGACAAACTAAAGAGTTTGAGAACCACTGTTCTAATTCATTTCAGTGGTCCTTTCCAGTTGTACCAAACATAGAAGACGTAGTTGAGTGTAATTGATAACGGGGCGGGGGGGGGCGGTAATCTAGTTCCTACATTGGATTCTTGCATAACTGTCTGAAATTCAAAGCAGCCTAGTTTACTTGTGCTTTGACCTCAACTGTAGGATAATATCCTGCTGTTGGTTTGGCATTTTAGCAGCTGCTGGAGCAGCGATGTCAATTTTAATGTAGATAGGACTATGCCTAAATAGCCGCCTACCTTATTTTTGGTTGAAAATACTGTTTTCAGGGGACAGAGGCAGTTCCTGGGGCAGGGGCAGAATCCTAAATGTGTGAATATTGGCCATTTTCAAAGCTGTTCACTTCCATTGTTTACTGTTGCTGCTTCAGTGTAATTTTTTTTCTCCTGTTATGATTTGGAGGCTTCTAGGAAGTATAATTCGATTTTACATGATTAATGTGATAAGCCAGTCAAATTTGGTGATACAACATTGCATCACTGAGGGGAAAAGTGGGACCAGTTCAGAATACTGGCAACACTTCTTGAATAAGCAAGCACTCTTTGGTTCCTTTTGCAGCACCACCACCCCCTTTCCAATAACAACAGGGGGAGGGTGTCTTCCAAGAATGACACACCAGCTCATAAAAATCCCCACCCCAGCTTGGCCTTGACTGTAGTTAATGTTCCTCCTGATTCAGCCATCAGGGAAGCATAGCCTGGAATTCAGCAGGCACTGATAACTGGATATCTGTTTGTTTTGAAACTTTGTGTGAAAGGTTGAAACCACCCCCATCAGATTTGCCCCCATTTGATTCTTTCAAAGTGCCCAGTGGAGGAAGATGAGGGAGCCAGAGTGCTGCATTCTGATTCTTGAAATGCAGCAATCTCACCCCTTTCTCCATGCCGGCTCTTTACTTGAAACAGGCAATGCTGGGCTCAGTGAGAATATGCCCTGGATCTCCTGACTCTGATTGAAGGGGCCGGTAATGACGCTGGCTCCATCCGCAGGAGTAGAATGGAGAGAGGTGGCAGGCATCTGTTTGTTCTCCCTCCTTTTGGGCTCCAGTCTGTCACCTGATGCAAATATGCTAATTTGCATTATGGAAGGGGCAGCAAATCTGTCACCTTTTTGAAGAGACTTTAATTTTCTGGTTAATGGCATGTGCTCTGAACTAATGAACTTTTTTAAAAAAGGAGAACTGCATGGTTTAATTAGCCAAGAATCTATTTCCAACATGAAGGTGATGTCTTGGGTATTGCAATGCTGAAAGGGGCTCCCGAGCACTTGCAGAATACTTCTCATGATTCATATATGGAAGCTGAGGGAGGATGTCCATCAAGTTGGAATGTCACTTGCAGGCAAGCTTGAGCACTAGTGCCTTGCTTTAAGCAAGGACTCCTGGAAGCTGTCCTGGAAGCCCAGCATTGCCTGTTTCAAGTAAAGAGCCAGCATGGAGGTAGGGGTGAGATTGCTGCATTTCAAGAATCAGAATGCAGCACTCTGGCTCCCTCATCTTCCTCCTGGACTCCAAGGACTCTTTGGATAGCTGGGTCTTTGTTGCAGTAACGACACTGGCAATACTGATTATTTTGGTCCCTTTCTGTCCATCCACAGCCACACTTCTCTTGCCTTGAATGTGTAATGGGAGGGGTGAAATGTGCCAATTGGTTTTTGCCACCGGAGTATCAGAAGAAATTCAGCCCATGTTCAATTAGCAGATGCATCTTCTTTTAGCAGTAAAAGAAGATTCTCTCCAAAAGCTTCCTATTCTATACATGCAATCTCTTGCTGGATGGAACCAATTAGACAATTCCTTGGAGAAGGTTCTTGCGAAGTAGGGTCACTTTGCCAGAATTAGCTTTGCAAGGAAAAAAAGTATTTTCTCCCCTCTGTTTTGTCTAATGTTTCCTTTTCCACTTCCTCTGAGGAATTGGAAAGTGTCCGAACTGGGAAAGGTTTTCAAATGGAGCAGAATGGGGTTGCAATGCTAAGAGAAATGTCTCTTAAGGAGCTGTGACAGATGAGAAATCCTGCCAGGCTTGGCATGTGAATGCTTGCCACATTAGAGGTCCACAAGTAATGTGTTTTCCCCTGTTTAGATTTGCCTGGTAACTCTGACTTTTCTGTGTTTGCATGTGGAATGGTTTGTTTGTATTAAATTTAATCTCCATCCAGTATATGATGCTCTGGCATGCACTACGTTTGACCTTCTTACCCTTTTGACGCATGTGAAAACATTGGTGATCATGAGACTAGTCAGTAACTTACAGTGCAATCTTACATATTACTCAAAGAGGAGTCCCACTGAATTCAACAGAATGTACATTGGGTGAGTGTATTAGCACAATCCTATCCAACATTCCAGTACTAGTGCAGCTGCAATGCAGCCCAGAGATAAGGGAACAAACTTTCTCTTACCTTAAGGAGCCCCCGATGACTGCCCTCCCACTGGAGGATGCAGAGTGCATTCCATTGGAATAGCTGCACGGGTGCTAGAAAATTGGCTGTTGGGTTCAAATTTGGAAAATGTAGATTCGGTACTTGGCACTTGCATAGTCCTTTCTGAGTGCATGAAGTTCTTAACTTCAGTGTCCCATTACCTCAATGTCCTTGCAACAACTCTGTAAGGCAGAGTTGTAAGTTGTTCTCCTACTGCTGTTGGGGAGCAGAGGCTGAGAGGGAGTGATTTGCCTGAGGCCACCATGGCAGAAACAAGATTTGAACTGGGAAAGATTTGGCTAGTCAAAATCAACAACTCCTGCACATCTTCGACATAAGGAAAGAAACCAAGTACCTTACCGTCTATTGGGATCTCTCGCTCTTTTTTAAAATAATGGTGCATTTGAACCAGGACCTGCTCCCTGGATAGACATATTCTCTAGCAAGCCTTAACAGCAGTCAGAGAAGGTGGGCAGTCCAAGGCAGATGGTGATCTTCTCAGTTCACCATCTAATGGTCTGATAGTTAGAACAATTAAATGAATGTGGGTCCAATCCAACCCAGTTTTCCAGTGTTGATGCAACCGCAATGCAGTCCTGAGGTAGGGGATAAAATGGTCATTTACCTTGAGGAGATTTCCATGACTGCCCCCCCCCATCGTGGGATGTGGTACATGCCCTATTGAAATGGCTGCGTCAGTGCTGGAAAGTTGGATAGGATTGCGTCCTCAATTTTCTATTTTTATCTTTAAAAAAACAAATAATCTTTAAGTCCTCTAAGAAGCACATGCTTGTTGTTTGGGCTGAAGGTCATGTGTATATAAAAATTTGCTGTCTGTAAGTGATGGCTGCATGCTATATCTAGCTTAACCCCTTTTTTGCTTGTTGGATTACACTTTTGTATTCCACTTTTAACAATCAACAAGCCCCTTCAGCAGCCGCAGCCGCCAACAAAACACTAACGGCCCAACCCTGAAGCCAGTGGTAAGCTGTTATCACTGGCTGTGATATCATGTTCTCAGCATCACCGAAGGCCCCAACACTGGGCCCACAGCACAGAGCCTCAGTGCCACATAGTGGCTGCTGTTCTACCAACCATGGTAAGTGAGACTGCACAGGCTGGTGGAATGGCTGCTGGGGATGGGAAGGTGGGGAGAGGGAAGAGGCAGTGACAGTTACCATCGCATCCTGAACCCCCAGGTCAGACATGGACACCCGACACAAGACTGCTCTAGTCTCTGCCAGCAAAATAGCCTCCAGCGACTTGAGTAGTGCCATTGCGGGACTGCTTTCTTTCTCAGTTGATTCTTTAAAGCTCTCCTTTTTTTTTTCCTTGTCTTCAGTCACTGAGGGATAAAACTTTTTACTTTAAAAGTTGAGAGATCTCTGAGTTTATCAGCATAATCCTTTCTTGGATTCCTAATAATGCTGTGGGTCTCCACAGAGGCGTTTCTACAGGGATGGCAAAGCTCTAAGTTTTGCAAGAAGCCTTACCCTGTCATGTAAATCCCTCCTCTCCCTTGCTGCTGTAGCCAGTAAGCAACGCCAAGATGTTGCTTTTCCCTGTGAGGACTGGCTAAAACGGTGCAGGAGAGGAGTGATTTCCACTGCAAGGTAAGGCTTCTTGCAAAACTTAGACCTTTGCCATCCCTGTAGAAACGCCACTGGGTCTCCAAGTATAGAATGTACACTTCCTTACACATCTGTAATGTAAGTTATTGCGTAACTGTGCATTTTTGTTTAACCCTATCTGCCAATAACAGAACTAATCATGCCTGTGTTGTGATGGAGAATGCACTGGTAAGCCTTCAGAGTTCTAAAAAGTCTAAAAACCACATTTAAGTACTGTGAGGTCTGTTAGCAGCCTAGGAATCTCTTTGTGTTCCATCTCATAGGAAGCTGCCTTTATACTAGATTTCACACTGGAATTTTACTGTGCCTGGAGATTGAACATGGAACCTTTTATGCAAAGCATGTGCTCCACTACTGACCCACAGCATCACTTGTTACTATCCTCAAATAAAATGTAACTGCCCATGGCTTTTCTGTGTCTTGGGGAAGAGAGTGCACAAAATCTGGGGGGTGGGTGTAACGTCATGATTTATGCACACAAGGGAAGAGGCCTGGCATATGGGCCTATATTCAGATGACCAAGCTAAGCAAAGCATGCTCTCCCCTCCCCCCCCCCATGCAGTAACTTGGGGCCCAATCCTATCCAACATTCCAGTACCAATGTAACCATGCCAGTGGGGTGTGTGTGTGTGTTGCATTCTCTGGTGGGGGAACAGTAATGGAGGCCTCCTCAACATAAAGGCACATTTATTCCCTTACCTTAGGGCTGCATTAGAGCTGGAAAGTTGGATGGGATTAGGCCCCAAGTCATTTGTCTCAACCCGCCAAACTATAAGGCAGAGGTCTCCAGGCTTTTCAGTATGAGGTCCACGTCACGTATATTACAGATTTTCAGTTTCAGTTTTGTGAATGATATTTAAATGAAAAAATAAGTTTGACTTGGATCTTTTTTGTAATTGGTATGATATGATTCAGAACAAATGAGAAATGTGACATTTACAAAGAAACAATGCTGTGCTTAAACTGAGAAATGATATATAATGAGTGAAAATGTCAAATATTTTAAGTTGCTGCCGACTGGATAAAATCCTTGTGGTGGGCCAGATGTTTCCCACATTACAGTTTGGAGACCTTTGCTATAAGGAGTCATTTGCGACCCTGGACGTTAGATGCATGATAACAAGGCAATCTGTATTCACCCTCTGATGTTGGTCTTTGAAGGGGTATGTAGGAATCGAATGATAACCCCTTTCCATTAAGACAGAAATGTCCATTTTGACGGCTGTCCAGAATGAGGACAGCATTGATGAGGGGGCATCCTTCTGGGTTTTCAACCTTCTGTTCATAGGGGGTGGAGGGGGGAGTGAGAGTCCTGGCCAAAAAGGAAGGGAGAGAGAGCACACTGACTTAAAAATGCTTTTGTAGCACATATTTCCTGCAGGCGCCGAGCAGTGATGTACGAGGGCAGATTTTCCTGTGGGTGTTCAGAGAGGTGGGCGGGGAGGGCCCTTGTTTATGTTCTGAGTGACTGATGAGTGAAAGGCAGGCCTGCTTTGCTGCTGTAAGGCGAGTAACTGACCCTCTATCCCTGCTGGCAGGACATGCCTTTGTTTCCTCAGCTCTGGGCTTTAATATTAAACATTTTTACAAAACCAAAAATATGAAGTGGGAAGGAGAGCAGCAAGGCTGGGTGTGTGTGTGGGGGAAAAATAGACCTGGGCATTTTGAGGAAGGGCTCTAGAGGCAGGAGAGAGAATGCTTGAAGCACTTTGTGGGGGTGGGAGGATAGTAGTGATCTTTGGCGGCACGGTAAGAGTCTTGCTGCTGGATCTGTGTGTGTGTGTGTGTGTTTGCCCATTGTAAGCAAAAAGCAGATGGCACTGTGTGCATGCATGTGTGCGCACCTTAGTTTGAATAGGTGAATGTTTTGGGGAATCTTGTTTTGGCAAGGGGTTGAAAAGTGGAGCAGAGGGGAAACTGCGTAAGCAAGAATCTGGTGCTGTAGCTCTTCTTCTGTTTCAAGTAAACAGTCCTTTTGCGCCCTCCCCTCTTTTCCCTTCCTCCTCCCCCACCTCCTTTATTCAACACTGCTCATGTGTTTTCTATTTAAGGGCTGCAGCGTGAGGCAAATATGATTGGCGTCCACAGCCCCCCTTTTGAGTCTCCGCTCAAGCCTGTAAGAGCGAAGCAGGAGCTCAGCCTATGAGGGGGGAGAAAATGGACTTGGGTGTTTTTTCCCATTTACTGAGGCAGCCCTGGATTTCCGTTTTTTTCCCCCCTTCGTGTTGATTGTGACTTGGGATGGCTTTTTCTTTCTGAATGAGAGCAAGGATGGTGTGGCAACCATGTTGGAAAGAGGTTTATTTTCAAACTCCATCCTGCAACTTTGATGTTTTAATTAACAATATTCTGTTTTAAACTCTTGGGTTTTTTTTTCTTCCTTTCTTCAACCACTCACCAATGTTCCTCTGAGCTGTGGGCCAGAGGAAACTACTTCTATATGGCCAGCCTTTTGGGGATATGCCGCGAGCCAAGATTGTGTTCTGATTGGCTTGGCATTGGTGACAAATCAGCCTATCATGAGTCGGATGGACAGAGGTCGCTCTCGAGGAGCCATGGCTGGAAGCTGGCTCACAGCTTGCTTTTTCCCTTCCCCAGGTGCTGACGCTAGCTCTGAACCCATGATCCTGGAGCAGTATGTGGTGGTGTCAAACTATGAGAAACAGGAAAACTCTGAAATCAGCCTGCAGGCTGGAGAGGTTGTGGATGTAATAGAGAAGAATGAAAGTGGTAAGTATCCTTTCTCTGAAAGAGGGGTGTGTGTGTGTATTTTATATTGAGCATGTGTGTATAGAAATGTTTAAAAGATCTCTTTTCACTCTTATGCATCTCTGTATCTTGTCTGGAATAGTGCTGGAATTGGAATTGCCCCCCCCAAGTTGGTTTGTGCTTGGGGCCAGAGTATTGCCTTCCACTGAAAGAATGTCTTCTAAGTTTGCACATTAATTACCCAACATGCATTAATGGAAAACCTAAAGGGGGGGGAAGGGAGTATCCTCGGCTTTATGTTCTGTACAGTATTTATTGGCATGATATGGTTGCTGTGTTGGAAAAGATCTCAATATTTCCATTACTTACTACTATTTTGAGGGATTTCTTGTATGAGCTGTACAGATTAACTCTGAAGATGCAAGGTTGCATGGCAGGTTGCATCAAATCATGGACTGGACACATGTGGATCTGTGTAGATAATATGGAAGTCTTCAAAGGAGTGAGTGTGTGTGTGTGTGTGTGTGTGCGCGCGCACACACACACATGCTTGCTTCTAACTGATGTAGTAGCTCAATCTAGTAATTTAATTCATAATGTCTTTAACAAAATGCAAATTCTATAATGAGAAACTATTAATGTTGGAATTGTATGAATCTAGAATCTGAACAGAAGACTTTTAATGATATGGCGTTGATTTGAAATCACACTTCCAGTCTGTGGTAAATGAATTGAACTGTATTTATTGCTTATTTTAAATGTGGCTTTTCTGTAGTCCAGTTTTAGTATCCTCTTCAAAACCCTGAATTTCTTGGGCAACTTCTAAATTTGTTTCTAAAGGGAAATGGAGGACTCTTTCTTGTCCATGTTATAGATATGACATCTAATAAAAGTAAGCAAACTTACAAAGATTTATTGTGTACTACACATGTACTGTATACTGCCTGAAAGGGTTAAATTTGTTGACCCTCTGTTCTGTTTGTTCCTTCTCTTTTCCCCAGTTTGAGTAGTAATTGCCTTGAAGATGGTCCTTGTGCATCTAATGATTGTCATAAGAAGCAAATTAGCATTCATTCAATCTTTGAAATAATTGAAAGTGCCCACTCTTATGTGCCGTATGTACTGTATTCATGGGTTTTCCACTGATCCAAATACTGTTTTGAAAATTGCCCTAGCTCAGCACCTAAAAGCTCATGAATCTCCCTTTTATAGGCTTTTAGTTGAACAGTTTGATGATACAATGTGAATATAGGAATAGTGGGTACTTGGACCATTTTGAGGTTCTTGCAGGGAGACCAAAACAGACATCCATTGAATGAGTTCAAGTATGAGGATGAAAAGGGAACATGGGCACTATGTTCAGGGTAGTGGCAGGAAAATCTGCTTGGCCACTCCATGTAAATGAAACTTGCCTAAGAGCCCAATCCTATGCATGTCTACTCAGAAGTAAGTCCCATTATAGTCAAGGGAGCTTACTCCCAGATAAGTATGGATAGGGCTGAAGCCTAAAAGATGAAATCTCTGGAGTTAATCTGTTCTTTGAAGGGTTGCAGGGTGGGAACAAGTTGCTTTCATTTAGCTCTGTGTCAGAGGTTCCTATACTGGGTGTTGCTATGCCCTTTTGACGGGGTGTTGCAGAACCTGCGCTGCCCAGTAGCACAAGTGCAATGTGATGCGCTGGAGCACCTTTCAGAAATCTGGAGCAGTGGGTTGGGCTGTCTGCAGAGCTGCGGGTCTACCTGCGCTATTTTTGAGACTTTTTTTTCCTGCATGACCCAGAAGTAACTTTTGCTCACATCGGCAATTCATGTGCCATTTGCACCTGCTTCCAGGTCCACAGCTCAATGGGGACATCACTGGCTTGGTAAATTTGGGAAGTACTGATCTATAGGGAATAAAGGATGGCAGTCATTACAGAACCTAGCATGTTACTGGTGTAATAGTATGTACCACAGAAGTGATCTCTCCACTCCTGCAACCTACTTCAGATAAAGTGGGGAAAGTCAAGTGGCAGTGAGGCTAGTAGAACCAGAGGAAATCGGTGTTAAATGGGCAGCAGCTTAATGACTAGAGAAGGGTTTTTCAGCCCCTTTGGTTCGTACCACTCCTGGGGGGACTGGTGTGTGAGAGAGTAGGAGGCCCCCCTGCTGCTTCCTGGCCTCTACTCCACCCTGTGTCCAAGTTGCCCTCATGATGGGTATGGTCCACCAGACAGCTACATCTTACTGTCTGTGTCCTGCAACCTTAGCCATCTCCTCTTCAGTTGAGGCAGGTAGAGCAGTGCTGCACAATCCCTGTGGCAGTGATGGTGTTTCACACATGTATAGAATAATCTACATATGTGGCCTGCAATGTTTCTCCTCCTAACTGGGCAAAGAGGCACCTTTTAAAGTGGTGTCCTTTCTGTATCTGGTGAAGGGAGAACTGTCCCTCATCACCCCAGTGTGGCATCTTTTCCAATGGCTGTTATGGCTTTTTTTTTTTTAAGGATTGTGAGCCCTTTGGGGCATGTAAGCTGCTTTGGCTTTTTGCTGAAAGTGGTTTAAAAATATTTTGAACACATGGCCAGGGACCACTTGCTGTTCGGTGGAGTAGCTCCAGAAGTATTTTGTACCCACTGATGGGTAAGCACTAGAGAAAGTGAATCTGTTTTAAGCATAGGAAGCACAGCTGGGGAAGAAGAGACAGAGGCAAGAGTAGGAGACATGACTTGACCTATTCATGGGCATCCCAGGACATTTGCACCCATTTTTTTTTAAATTGGGACCCTAAATGTTTGTGTCCCAATATGTATATTTATCTTGGATGTACTTTTTAATGCAACTGTACAGTTAGAGCTAGGATAACAGGTTTAGCATATATAACATGGGGTTTGTTGCCCCGTTATAGTGGGATGCAAATAACCAGAATCTTAAAAAACAAACAAACAAAAAAACACCAAATGCCAATGACCAGGATGCATTTGAACAGGACACAATAGTCCGGGTGCAAATACCTGGTATTAGAGGAGACCTAGTAGACCGATGACAAATGCATTTGCATGAAATGGGTATGAGGATATGTCTGTAGTAGACTTGAAAAGCCTTAAAAATGAAGCCTAAGAACTTGAAGCTAGCTCTTCAAAGGAGCCAGTGCAGCAGCCGAAGGAAAGAGGTGATGTGAGGGAGTCAAATGGTCATTTAGGGTGCAGTCCTAACTTGGAGTCCTAACTCAGGAGAGTCACAAATGCACCATAAAGCACATTTGCACCACTCTTGGAGTAGGGAAAGCCTGCACACGGACGTGTGCCATCCTCCCTGACTCTGAGAGTAGAGCAAATGTGCTTTATGGTGCATTTGCAACACTCCTGGGCCAGCATAAGTTCCTTGTTTTGGCCTAACTCCAGGTTAGGATTGCTCCCTATGTGACCAATTAATCGTTTCCCCAAGGGCATCTCTTATGCAGCATTGTCTTTTTCTCTGTCGTCTCATAAACTTAAATTTGTTGGCTTATTTTCCTTAAACCTAGCCAGCACTGAGAGGCTTCATAGTGTCCAAAGGCTGGCAATCTGATCTTGACCCAAGCAAACAAAGGAATTTGGTCTGGTATTTCTATAAAGTGTAGAAAGTCCACATTTCAGGTTGTTCTTCTATCCATTTTACTCTGTTTGCTTGCCAAATTGTTTCTTCCTAAGATCCCATGTGGCGACTCCAGTGCTAAATTGTTGCTATTGGTCATTTTTGTTTGCCACAAAAATAGCAAATTTTGCTTGTTGTCTGCCTTGAATTTTGCCTCTCTTCGCCAAAGAGCCACTACTGTTTCAAATACGGGTAAACTTCTTGTGGCCTGGCCAAGCATCCTTTTTATAGTACAGAAGAGATAATTACTTGCATGTCATAAGAACATAAGAAGAGCCCTGCTGGATCAGGCCAAAGGCCCATCTAGTCTAGCTACCTGTATCTCACAGCAGCCCACCAGGTGCCCCAGGGAGGCATGAGACAACAAGATGCATCCTGTTGCCACTCCCTTGCACCTGGTACCAGTAGCCCACCACCTTTGTAAGGAGGTTGCACAATCCATCATGGCCTATAGCCCACGATGGACCTTTCCTCCAGAAATCCATCCAATCCCCTCTTAAAGGCATCAAGACCAGATGCCATCACCACCTCCTGTGGCAAAGAGTTCCACAGATTAACTACCCGCTGAGTTAAAAAGTACTTCCTTTTATCTGTTTTAAATCCTCCCTGCCTGTAGAGGAGCTATATGTCCTTGCCTAAAAAGAATGAAATATGTGTTTCCCCAAATAAAAGCCTTTCTTCCCAAGACTATCTGCAACAAAAAAAACAATGCAAATAGTCCAATATAGTAGGACTTATTTTACTGTAAAAATTCCTACAGGGTGTTTAGAAAAGCCTGCCTGTGTAAACCACCTTGAATTAATATAAAGTTGGAGGAGAAATCAGATGACAAAAGAAAGGTGGTATATTATTATTATTATTATTGGTGGTTATATTGCTGTCAAATAAGTGTAATATGAGCATTTGAAAACCAGATTGTCTTTTCTGTGTGAGTATAATCCTCTGGCTAGGCAAAACAAAAATCCCAAACAACCAGTATCTCTTGGGGATCCCTGCTGAGAGTTGGTGTTGTGCAGTGAAGAGAGAAATGTGGGGTTGGCCAAGGAAGGGCCAAAGGCCAACTCCACATTGTGCATGAAACTCTCTGGGTGGCCCTGGCAGGCTACTCATACTTGCCTCATGGACTGGCTATGAGGAAAAATGGAATAATGAGAAACTTGCTAGCGGTGAACTTTTATAAAAATGCTTTGCACACAATGGTCCTTCAGGATGTTGCTGATCTTGCAGTGTGAATTATAGAAACTTTGTTGAAGAAAGGGAGGGGAGAAAACATTGAATCTGAGCTGTTCGCCAAGATTTACTTGGAAGGGACTTGAAATGGTCAGGTTATAACATTGTGGCTGGGCTATTTGTAATGGAAAGCTTGACAGATAAGACTGTTAAGTATAATCTTCTCATCCCTTGTCTCGGTGATTGGGGGAAGAGAACATCAGGGGCTCTCCTGGCTGCCCCCAATTGGGATTTTCTGTAGAGTAGGGATAGCCCTGTTTGCTTGTCGGAATATGCCTGTAGCTATTTCTTTGGCCATTACATAATCTCTAACCTATTTATTCATAATGTTGTGTTACAGTAAGCATTAAGCAAACCTTTTCTGGCCAAAAGTGACGTAATCGGGATCCAACAAAGGTGTTTTTTAAACCTTTTTTTTATTTTTAAGCAAAAATGGCTCTCAAAGAGGAAAAATGACTCTGGTTGTAGAATATTGCTTTTTAAAAGCATTTATGATTTTTTAAATGTCCATGACAACTGAAAACTTGCAATGCAATCTAGTGAATGTCTGCACAGATGTAAGCTATTGAGTTCAGCAAGATTTAGGTAAAAGGTAAAGGTTTCCCCACGACCGAATGGTCTAGTCGTGACCGACTGTAGGGGGTGGTGCTCATCTCCATTTCTAAGCCTGTAGAGCCTGCGTTTGTCCGATGACAAGCTTCTGTGGTCATGTGGCTGGCATGACTACATGCCGTAGTGCATGGAACACCATTACCTTCCCACCGAGTGGTACCTATCTACTTGCATTTGACAAAGTTAAGAGATGGACAATAATGCTTTTGCTTTATTGCTACAGAGGTCCATCTGTACCTTATAAGAACATAAGAAGAGCCCTGCTGGATCAGGCCAAAGGCCCATCTAGTCCAGCTTCCTGTATCTCACAGCGGCCCACCAGGTGCCCCAGGGAGGCATGAAACAACAAGATGCTTGCATCCTGTTGCCACTCCCTTGCACCCGGTACCAGTAGCCCACCACCTTTGTGAGGAGGTTGCACAATCCATCATTGCCTATAGCCCACGATGGACCTTTCCTCCTTTTTGAGGTATACTTTACCAGATAATATTTTAAGACTGAATGTGTTAGGACACATCAGGATCCTGACTCCATTTGCAACATTGTTTTTTGTTTTTTTTTGGTGGGGGTATACTGTAGCAGTATAAGGGCACAATCCTAACCAACTTTCCAGCCCTGACATAGCCATGCCAATGCGGCATGTACTGCATCCTGCAGTTGGAGAGAAGTCATGAAGGGCTGCTCATTCCCTTACCCTGTTTGTTCCCTTACCTCAAAGCTGCATTGCCCTTACCCCAGTGCTGGAAAGTTGGTTAAGATTGTTCCTTAAGTGAACTAGTGGAGTTTGCCTATGTCAGATGACATCTAACACTGCCAACTGCTGCCAATTATACTGTACTAAATTACTAGTTGCTTTCTCCTTTTGGGTGTTCGCAACCTTTTTGGAATCTCTCTCTCTTTCAACAGAGCATCTTATTCCTGTAAAGTAACTGTTGGATAGACAACAATCTCTCTGGCAGCTATAAATAGACTTGAATAAAGTTTAATGACAGCACTATTTATCTGTTTTTAGTGTACTATGTCAACAGGTACCAAACCCCACCTGTGGGCCAGATTGGGCATCCTGGAAAAGCCATCCCTGTGTGGTATGGAGCTTTCTATTCCATGCTTCAGCCTCTAATCTTCACACTAGATCTCCACCACCACCACTACCACCACCTGGCAGCCTCATCCTGGCAGCCACTTGCACCAGATGCTTCTGCATCCCAATTTCCCAGGGCATGTGATGCCCAGCACAAGGCTGGGAAAAGATCAGGCATGAAGATCAGAGGCTGCAGCATAGAACAGAAATCTCCATACTGCATGGACATGGCTTTTTCTGAATGCAGAAGTCCACGGTTTGGAGACTGATGGACATGAATGGCTACCAAACTTTTTGAAGGCAAGGCATTTAAATTGGGTTCCCCAAACTACAGCCCAAATGACCCACCTGACCCACCAATGCATTTTGACCATTCTGCCAAGTCCCGTGGCATTATAATAATGCACGTCTCCTTTCCTCTATTTCTAACTCTTTCTGCTACCACAGTTGCAATTTCTGCTTGAAGCTAGGCATGGAGATATTCTTTCCCAGTACAGGACAATGTTACATCCTTGAACCAAGGAGGCTCTGTTGAAAGCTCCAGGTTTGCTTTCTGTTGTCTTTTGGAGAATGAATGAGGATTCCCAGAGATTCCCAGCCAATTCTAGAGAGCTGGCAATTAGAATTGCTTTTGGTAAGAGCCCAGCTGATGGACAACAAGCAGCCCTGCAGTTGAACCAAATTTTCTCTTATTGTAAAAAAATATTAGTTATGTACAAAATGTGTGTATTTCTATGATGATTCCTCCCTAGTTCCCCCAAAGACTCTGGCAGCTGAAAGTTTGGGGGGCCCTGTTGTAGATGATTGCACCCTAACCTCTTTCTACTTCTGCCTTCTTTCTGTTGGTGTGATGAATGGATCAGTGGTATGCTAACCCCTTAAATACACTTTGGCTGGCACAGAGGCCTCCTTCAGTTTGGTTAAGTCTGGTAGTTGGGCGCCAGGGCTCATTAGGCTTCATGATCCTTGTTGGTCTTTGTGGCTTGATGTTGCAGAAGCCTCATAAGTAGCTGAAAGATGGTTGCAGTGTCCTGTTGAGTGTGTGTGTGTGTGTGTGTGTGTGTGTGTGTGTGTGTGTGTGTGTG
>JAJKFI010000002.1:22602486-22619507 GCA_029204185.1 Lerista edwardsae
GTGTGTGTGTGTGTGTGTGTGTGTGTGTGTGTGTGTGTGTGTGTGTGAGTAAAATATATAAAAATCCCAGAATAACTTCTGAGGTAAGGCGTTAAGACCACCCTGGTGCATTTTGGAAAGTTTTTTTTCTAGCTTGGTTGCATATTGCTAGGCAGCATAGTTTAACAGTTCCAGCTGGGCAAAGCAATATGATTACCGTGTTCAGGAGTGAAATGACTGATGCCAGTCGCTAGGTAACTGAGTTTTCATCACACATCTCTTTCCTGCTGAGATCAGCTTGGAGAATTTACAGCTGATCAATGCTGGCTTGGGCTCTGCCAGAGGGTTATTTTTAAAGTGTTGAATGAAAAGAAAGAATGTGAATGTGTGCATTAGGAATAAGTAACTGAGAGTTGACTCTTCCCCTCTTCTCTCCGTCACTATCGCTCTTTATATCTTAAAGAGATGAAGGGGGAAGCTGTTTAGCTGGGCCTTGAGCTTTTAAAGCACTGCATTGCAGCCTGATAAGTTTCAGATGATCTAACTTCTGCTGTCATGCCGTTGTACCAGGAAATTGAAGGGGACATGAAATGTGAAATATCTCACTGAATAATATAGTATTGTGGATGCATATCATATGCTGGTGCAAATAGACTTTCTCCTCCCCCTGGGAGCCGTGATATGACAGGCCTTGTTGGACAGCAGTCTTGGTGCCCTAATGCTATAGGCTTGAAGCAGCAGCAGCAGTGGTGGTGGTGGTGCAGAAATTCTCATCAAAGCAGAACTTCTCATGAAACTTGCAACTGCTTCACAGTACTTACTATAGTTCGTGTCTCCCAACCACCAACAGATAAAATATATTGTCCCTACCACCTCATTCATATCCTACCTTTTCCCCCAATCTGGATACCCTAAGCAGTATTCATGGGGTTGCCAGGCAGCCTCCCTTCCAGGTGCTGACCAGATGTACCTGGTCTCTTGCTAAAGCTGGTATGTCCTGTGCCTCAGACCATACCCAAGGAACCATGTGTTCGAGTGTTGCAGGTCTTTTACAGTGAAATATGTGTGAATTGGAGCTTATTCAATGTGTGTCCTTTTTTCTTTTTTTTTTTGAGACACCCCTGTATGTCAGAATTTGAAGAATGTCGAACTACTGGATAATTACACAGAATAATACAGTCTTGCAAAACAAATCCACAAGTTGCTAGACCACAAATGTTTGTTAGTGCCCACAGAGTTACATTAGTCATTTGTGGCACATGGTTTGGATTGAGAGGGTGGAGAAACTTGACTGTAGGTTTCCTTGCCATGGGCTGCCAGACAAGGGGGTGCTTAGAGAGCAGTATCGTAGTGCTGTTTAGCTTCGGGGTATTACTATCAGTGGAATGCAATTACTTGGGAAATCAGCACATTTAGGAGAACAGAGGTTCTGTTGTGGAACTACGCACCACCACTCCTGTCATGTTTGTGTTGGTTGTAGCCTTTTCCTGCATCAAAGGAAAATGAATTTGGAAGGATAGGATCAGAAATGCTACCTTGTGTTTCCCAAAAAGTGGCACTTGTGATATCAGGATCTAGATAGCTCACACAAATCTCAACACTTTAATATAAAGAAGTTGTGAACAATGCCTATAATAGACAAATGCTTAACTTTCACAGTTAACTGAACTTTTACATGATCATAGGCTTGAGTATAACCATATGGCCATTGATGCAGCAAAAGAGGAAAGAGGGCATTCTGCCTTCAGGGCTCTGTGGAGTTCAGTACATGCCTATGTTCACCAACAGAAGCCCCATTTAATTCTGTGGAGCTGGCACAACTATGTGGTTCCAAAGAATGTTTGGTCTATTAGCCAAATCCTCTCTGGAAGGAACCCTCTTATTAGGACTTTCTACACTGTGTGTTCCACTTGGATTCTAATCTAACACAGCACTCAAGGTGCTGCCAAGTGGTACTGTTGTGTCAAAATTATGCAAGATGGGCATTTATTTATAAGTGGAATGTGTCCTGAAACAGTCTTGTGATGTTTCTCATTTTTAGTAGAACACAAACATGACAGGGAGTTTAGAATATGAAACAGCAAAATAAGAGGCAGAGCTTGGGCAAGATGAGAACAAAACAACTTTGAAGGCCGTGGCTGAACAATATTGCTCCTCCCAACTCTAGTGCTACCCACAGAGACGGGAGTTCTTATTAAAAATACTTACAACAAAAATTTAAAAAATTATTTTGGAAGAGTGTTGCAACCACTACAAAGAATTATAGGAAAGAGACTCTTGTGATCAGGCACCAGATGACATTTAGTAGCTAGGAATAAAAATGGGATAGTTTAAGTCCTAATCTGTTCAAGATTTTTGACTTCTGTGAAACATTGCAATGCGTATAGGACAACTTTATAAAGGAGTGAAGTTTTAGTTATTCTTTACATCTTAGCTTGCATTTGTATTTTATATTCCACATATCCCATCTCA
The DNA here is from genome assembly GCA_029204185.1 of Lerista edwardsae. Classification (NCBI taxonomy): domain Eukaryota; kingdom Metazoa; phylum Chordata; class Lepidosauria; order Squamata; family Scincidae; genus Lerista; species Lerista edwardsae. Next base: position 22,604,938 of record JAJKFI010000002.1, read on the forward strand.
TCCTGCTAGTTTTTATAAGCTCATCTAGTATTTTTTCATCTACGTTGGATCAGGGAAGCTCTGTTTTGAATTGGGGAAGAATGGATTTAGTTAAATCTTCTCAATTCCAGGTTTGTGTGACATGGCCCACCATTCATGTACTATGGCCTGCCAGATGCTTAACAATCTCTTTGTAGTTCCAGGCAGGTTGCAAAAATGAGTTTTATCAAGCCCCTATTAGATTTTATACTGCTTATATGCGGGCTTAGTGCATATATGGCTTAGTCACAATGCCCCAGCCTGAGAAGCCCTGTGTGTTTCCCCTTAGGGGGGCAGGGGCAAGAAATGGCAGTAATGCGATTGACAAGATTGGGGCTGTCATAATGGGGCTGGGGGGACTTAACATGCGCTGCCCCAGTGTCCTTGGAGGTCGGGGAGCCCTACAGGTCTCTTTGCAGGGCTCCCCATGTGTGTATAAACTAAAAAAAATGCGACCCACTTTTGCAATCACAACCTGGAAATGGGTCGCAATCATTTTTTTAAAGTTTGTGGATGCACGGGGAGTTCTGCAGTGTGGTCTCCTGGGCTCCCTGACCCTCAAGGACACTGGGGCAGCCAGCAGTAAGTCCCCCAGCCCCATTATGTTCACAGCAGTGAAGCACTGGCGATCAAGTCGCTGCCATTCCCTGCCTCTGCAAAGGCGTGGAGCGCTTCCCAAACTTCAGGAGAGTTTGGAACTGCTGGCTTAGTGGGTCACAAGTCGTGCAGGCTTCCATTACATAGGTGTTTGATCAGAATTAGAAGTTTACCTAAATAGAAGCAATGAGTTGGGTTGTACATATGAGGTTGTACCCAAATTGTAGCAACAGAAAATGCTAGCCCAGGAGATCTGTCCTTCCTCCACATTGCATTCATTGAGTCCTCCGCTCAAGCCATCCCTGAAGGTTGTGGGTGACTGTAGTGTGAGTATGGAGCTGTGTTCCTACTGTCACCTGATTTTTAGGAATTTTCCCACCTCCGTTTGTAAATATTTCACTGTACCTGAGGGTTCCCCAACCTGCAGCAGTGACTTTTGGGGGACTCAGTGCTGCAGTGAGGAATGGGAAGGAGGGAGAGCGATCTCAGCACAAGCCTTAATATAACCCATAGGTCTCAAATGTGATCATGTTTCTGAAAGTTATTGTCTTGGTCTCTCTTGTGTCCCTTTGATGCAGCAGATACGCTACAGAACAGGAAGTGTAAGGGTTTTGCGTTTCATGTTTCTGCACATGGCTGAAATAACCATCTTGCCTCTCTCACTGATGAGATGTGCAGATTTTTCAGTTAAGATACAGCATCCTAAGCATTGCAAGAGATGGTAGCATCTGGGGTAGTAGCTGATACAAAATAATTAGTGAGGGTGGAATTTTGGGATAAGGCTCTTCATGCTTTAACATGCTTAGGATTTCTGGCTGATGCAAATACTATTAGTCCAATTTTTCCTGGCAGCAATCTGCAAAAGGTTGTTCCTAGAGCTAAGCTTGGGGTGGAGGGAAAATAATCCCCAAAGGAATAATTAAACAAAGGGCAGCATTTCTGTATTAAGCATGTCATCTTTACGAGCCTATAGTGCATGTTCTGCATTTTGCAACACATCAGGGATCAGCTCCTTCAGAATCTAAACAATTACTACTTTGGTAAAGCTGACTTAATCCTTCTTTCTGAAGGATCCACCCTGCAAAGAACAGAAGAATTGCCTTGCTAAATTAGGCTGTGGTCAGACTAGTCTAACACACTATTTCTAACAGTGGCCAACCAGATGCCTCTGAAACCTTTTCAACAGGTTGAAATGTGACAGAGATCCTATGAGCAAGCAGAGGTGTAGACTACTCTTCAGCATGAGGGTCCCACAACTCTCCTCACTCAATCCATGTTGAAGGGATCAGACACATGGAATCTTACTTAATTTTTCATATTTAACCTACTGCACTGCCCTTCAAGGAACTCAAGGATATATGTGTGACTCTTGCCCCTCCTTTTATCCTTGCAATAACACTGTGAAGTAGGTTAAGCTGAGAGAGACTAAGGGCGCAATCCTAACCAACTTTCCAGCAATGGGGTAAGAGCAGTGCAGCTCCAAAGTAAGGAAAAAAAAATTCCCTCACTTTGAGGAGGCCTCTGTGACTCCCCACGAACTGCTGGATGCAGCACATGCCCCATTGGCATATGTTGATGCTGGAAGGTTGGTTAGGATTGCTCCCTAGCTGGCATAAGGTTACCCAGTATACCGTTTTCCCCTTTTGGCTGAGTGAGAATTTACACTTGGGTTTTTTTTTCTGGTTCAGCAATCTAGTTGCTGCACCATACTGGTTCTCATCAAGTATATTATATGTCTCCTGTGTTGGAGGTCCTTCGCCTGCAATTTGAAGTTGCAATGATGACATCCAAGTTTCACGTAAATTGGTCCTCCCTTTCCATTGATACAAAGGCTGTGCTAAATGAATGAAATTGGCCACTTGGGAGTTCCTATCTCCCTGCAGAAATAGATACCAATTGCCATACTTTTTGAACCTTTCCATACCTTCTGACTAAATTGCCATACCTTCTGAACAAATCAATTCTAAATATGAACCTGAAGAATAGGAGTTCATGTTGCAAGATGTTGTAATTCCCCTCTGCAGCCAATTCACTCCAAAGTGCCCAGTTTCTGTGCCCTTACGTTTTCTAGTCTCTGGTCCAAATTGGAACAAAAGGCACAATTTTATGCAAATATCTATCATGTCACCAGAACCAAATATGGATTATTATTGCCAAACACAGAGCAGCAGTGTATTGCAGTGTTTCTCAAAGTGTAGGCTGGGACCCACTAGGTGGGTCACAAGTCAATTTCAGGTGGGTTATGTGGCACCTGGTGCATCCATCATTAAAAATATGGGAAGATGGGACAGTGGAAAGGGGGCGGGTTGTGTAGTTATTTTTGCTTTTAATATTGTAAATACGCTTTTTCTTTATGATTCACTTTGCTAGTATAGTGACTGAGTGAAAATGACTGAGAAATAGCCCAACTTATTGCTTCATTCTCGGGAAAGCATCAGGCTCTGGCATCATAATGATGGCACTTTTGGCCATTACATCACTTCTGGTGGGTCCTGGATAGATTGTCAATCTAAAAAGTGGGTCCTGGTGCTAAAAAGTACATCCAAGTACTCAGGAAGATATACAAAGTACTGTAATACCCCAGAAAAGTTCAGACTCTTAAAAAACCATTTCGAAAATCCAAGCCCTGAACACAACAATGAAAATTGTTACGAACAGACAGGTACAAAGCAAGGGAAACCATTATGGAGTTTATTTAGGGGTGGGGCTGATAACATTTCACCTTTGGGTTCATCACTACCATATATACTTATGTATAAGTTGAATATTTTATGCCCTAAAATTGCCCAGAAAATCTAAAGTTGGCTTATGCACATATTAATACTGTAAATGCATTGAGTCACATGGTGAGCAGAGCAAGGCCCTAGACTTCCGGTGGAAGAAGGCAGGCTCAGAACAGGCCTTGAACTCCCCCACATGTTGCTTTTAGGCTGCTGCTTTGCCAGGAAAGACTACTCCAAAGCAAGTCTTTGGAGGAGGTGACGGGGGGGGGGTCCTGAACACCTCCAAAAGGCCCTGCATTGCCAGAGCTGGTGAGGCCTCCTCAGTTTCAAATGGGAGCTGCTTGGATGAGGGTGGATTGGGCTGAGAAGCAGGGGAAGGGAAAACAGGATGCTGCTTGCAAAGGAAAGGTCTAGCCTCCTATCCCAGCACCTCATATTCTTCTGCCCATTCCTGGGCGCACTTTGAAAAATCTTTCAAGCAGGCAAAACAGGGAGGGGGAGAGTTAGTCTTGTATAGCAACTAATCTTCTGCCCACCATTTATTGGGAGTCATTGATAAAGAATCGGACTCTGAAGGATTTCCAGAAGACATTTAGAGTGACTTTAAACATCTCTTGGGTTATATCAACAAGAAAGGCACTTTCTGGCTCATAGGCTTAATATTCTGAGTCAAATGAAAATGCACCTATAATTTTACTTCACAATAAATAGGTAGCCTATACAGTTCTTGGGTAACAATTACAGGTATTTGTTAGGATTTGGTATCGCGTAAAATCAGACAAAATTATCCAATTCAGAGAATTGCATGTTCTTATCCGTGAGTCATAGCAAATTCCATGATTTTTGGCTTAAACCTTGCCCTCGACCTATCCATGAAATTGACTTATACACAAGTATATACAGTAAATTTCTAAATATGAAAATGGATTACATTTTTATTGCTGCTTATGCGCTAACAGAAATTCTCAGTTTCCAGAAACGAGCTCAGTTTCAAGGCTCTCTCTGATGGACCAGGATAAACAGTTACAAAGATTATGACTGTTCACCTGACTCGTGCCTAAAGGAAAAACTTGTGAAGATGACACTTCAATATACATTTTGCATAAAGAAAGTTATACAGGAGGGCAAAGGATATTTCCACTGTATAGTGTAGCGACATATGAATCTTTCCACATTCTCATCTTCCCAGTTTGCTTTCCAGGACTTGGTTGGACTGGATGAACTGGAAACTTCATTACTTTTCTTATTTTAATTTCTCGCTTCATTTTCGTTTTTCACCCCCAGCTCCTTCCAATTGTCAGGTTTTTGGCTCACTTTTCCCACTTCTTATGGAGAAACTGAAATCCACAACTGCTCAGAACTCAGGTTGGCAGCTCAAAAGGGAAAAACATGTGCACTGGGCCTTCTCTTCCCCCCCCCCCGCTTCCCCACCATCAAACTGCTTTACGCATTTTCCCCTCTGTTTATGGAGCCATTGCCAGTTTGGGGACCTTGAAACCTCCCCAGGAAAAATCTGCTTTCTATATTAGAACACTCTAACGTTATAATGATTGGGTTTCTATATCCGCCAAATAGGTCACCAGCTCAGCAGTTTTGTTAAGAGAGCAATACCCAGAAAGATCTGAGGGATATTACAAAGGATTCCCATTCCCTTTGGTAATTACCTTGCGGGTTAAATGTCTAGAATTACAGCAGCTGAAAAACTATGGTTTCTAAGGGCTCTTGTTACATCATAAAGCTTTTATTTTGGGTTTTTCCTTTTTCAATTTTTCAAGTTTTTTTTTTTAAGACTTTCCTAGCTGACTTGAAACGTATGTCAGCTGATTTTTTTCCCCCCAATCCTTTCTCCTATTTAATCGAAGGGAAGATGATGAATGACTTATCTGCATGCTTGTTTTGACAAATTGGTCTGAAAATATCAAACAAAAGACTGATGGTACATTTTTATGTCAGACGAGGACAAGATTAATAAAGCATAGAATGTTTGGTTTTATTTTCCCCTGAGCTGCACAGCAAACAAGCAGTTCCAATAATGCCTTGGCAGTTCTACATGTAGTCATTAGCAGACCAGTTTCAATTGCAACCAGAAATAGTTCTTCCCTCGTCTCCTCTCTCTCCTTCCCCCACTCCCTTTGCTCTTGGCTTATGGGGTAGTTTTTGTCTTCCTTGCAACACAACCTCTTTGTCACTTTTGAAAAATCCATATGCTTCTTGCATAGTCCTGATAATCGGCTTCGTAGTTGGGGTGGGGTGGTCAGTAGAGAGAAATGTATTAGATTTATTATTTTATCCTTCAAGGGTATCTTTAATAGTGAATAACTAGCAGGCCCTGGACTGCATAGGGAGCAGCTGGCTAACCAGCACAGTAGAGAAGATGTACATGGTATCCAAGACTGAACTGTGAATCGGGACTTCCCTAGTTTGAATCTTGCCTCTGCCAAGAACTCGCTAACAGCCCAATCCTTTGGGCACACTGCGCACCAGGAACTCGCATTCTGGCAGTGCAGAATGGCAGTGCAGAATTTACAGCAGTCCCAAAAGGCAACATTCTGTTCAGTGCAGCCAAGCTGTCGCCACAAGCAACCTACCAAGGAGCCCTGGTACCAGTAAGTCAGCATGGGGGAATGGGGCAGAGACCAGGGAGGGGAGGGGGTGAATCTAGGCTAGGAAGGGGATGGTATTGGCAGCGGCGGTGGCGGCAGCATTGCTTCCGGTATCCTATCTCCATTCCCAGCCTCGATCTGCGTTCATGGATCCACTTGGACTTGCACCAGCAAAGTGTACTAGGATGACAGGCTTGGTTCAGCATCAGAGACTTATCCTCTGGGCAAGGGAACAAATGTTCCCTTATCTAAAAGAGACCTCTAGGACTGCTTCTGCTTCAAGATGCAGTGTGCGCTCCGGGGTGGGCTGAATAGGTGGGGCGGGATTTTTTAGATGTGGCAATCCACCCTCTCTCAGCTTTCATTACACTATGATAGTATGAGGAACTGTTGCAAGAATTACTCAGATAATAGTTGTTTATACAGAGGATTGGTACAATGCTTTCTGAGTATACAAATTGTTTCACATGTATTGGTCTGACGTATTGTTGGATTCCATCCCGGTTTGCATCATGGCTTTGGTAAAACCAGAATGTGCATTAGGAAGGAAGGAGTCCAAGGAAAAGTCTGCTACATGTGACAGTCTCCAAATGCCATTGAGATGTCCCAACTCGCTGTGCAAGAGAACAGCCATGGATATGGGGTGAATATATAGCAAAATGCCTTTGTGGTTGGAACCAACTGTTGCCTAATGGAGCAGGTTGCATAAAAGACTTAATCCACCTCCTTATGGGGCTGATCTTTTAACAGGCTTTAAAGATGGTTTAGGTATAAGGAATATGAGTAGACAGCCTTGGAGAATGCTTTCCAGCTGGTTCTGATGGATGAATCTGGCCTTGCTCATAGATGATGTCAAGGACCAACAATGGCATACCAAATAGCTTCTACTTTTTCCACACAGCATGGAAGTGTAGATCTCATTGCAAACTCTCAGCTCCATGTATTAAACATTGGCTCATAGTGAACAACATCTTACATTGCTTTTGTTTCCCGCCTTCCAATTTCCCTACAGCAAAGTCCATTTGCTCCTAATCCTATTCCCCTTTACTAGCTCTGTATTGATCCAAGAGTTCTGCTTTCTGACATATAGTGCTTAATATATTTTTTACCTTTTTAGATGCTTGTAACCCACCTTGGAAAAGCACTCAAGGTAACTTATCCTAATGTGGCCAGCCCAGGTGGTACGAGCATTCCGCCGGTGCTAGTATTGTAAGGTCTTACTGCCAGTCCTAGCCCAGCACCAGTCCCAAGCACCAGGAGGCACCCATGTGGAGCACCCATGTGGATCAAAACTCTGAAACTGAATTACTTTAGAGAGTCAATCCTCTTTATCTGTGACCTCACTCATCTACAAGGGGCAGAATTACTACTTTCCTCACTATCTGCGACTCTTTCCTCATTATCCACTATGCAGAAACCTTCCAAAGGCTTCAGGGACCTTCAAAATGGCACCTGTGGAAGCATCCACTGGCCATGTTTAAGGGGTCCATGCTGGTTGCAGGTACCATTCTGAAGTTTGCTACAGCCTCTAGAAGGTCTTTACAGCATTCAGAGATTCTTTGGCACTTTCTCCAGGCTTCCTGAGGGTCTCTGCTGGATTCTTCTGATGGGAGATAAGGTACCCCTTGCACCTTACCCCATTGATCCCATAGGAACAATGATTCTTAATTTGCAAATTTGCTATCTGCAAGGAATTCCAGGAACATAACCCTAGCAGATAATGAGGATTGACTGCATGTGTATAAGCTAGGGGTGGAAGACCTATCCATACAATCCAGACATCCTATCTGACAGTAGCCAGCCCTGCTCTTAACTCTGGACTGTTGGCAAGTAGCATCACTCCAAACCTGAGAGATAATTCTACCATTTCCACTGCTCATATATAGATAAGGGCTTCACTTTATTCTGTCAATAGCATTTCTACCATGAGTTACTGTTAAATTGCCTTTTCTACCCACCAAAATTTATCTCTTTTCTAATGAGGCTATGAGCTGTCTGAAAACAATGGCTGGCAATTTTTCAGATCTATTTTTTTTAAAGCCTTGGATCACTTATTTGGACTTTCACTACACTTAACGTTGGCTGCCTCTAGAAATAACTTGAGCTGTAACCCAAGATTGCAAATTGCATAGATAGGATTGGAATTTTGCCTTTCTCAGCACTAATGGTGTAAAACTGCTGGCTTTTCTGGAGTAGCCATTCCAAAGCTGTGACTCTGTATGAAGGCAGTTTGCACACAGTTCTTCATAAGAAAATCAAGTTGTAAAGCACACTTTGATTTCACAACTGTAGTGACTGGAGACTGAATTTAGACATGTACAACACAATCTCTTGCTCACAAACTAAACTAGCATGGTACCAGTGTGCTAAGTGTTCAGTGCAAGGCAGGAGGGGGAGACTATAATGGGGAGGAGAGTAACTTGCTAGTGTCTGGACCCTGGAGAGAGAGAATTTCTACATCCCTGGGGCTTTTCCAGCTGGATGGATGGTTTACTCCATGGGTCATACAAGTATTCTCCCTATTAGGGCAGGAAATAGGGTTTAACAGTGTCGGGATGACATCCTTCCCTTATGCAAGACCAGGCTTGTGTGAATTGGTTGTAATTCAGGAATGTGAGATGTCCTCCAGATTTAGGTAGGGAAGCCTCTTGAATAGCTGGCACATATGTGTGGCACATACATTAAATGTGACGTGTTCTTCCCCCATCTGCACCAGCTGAATCCCTCCTTTCTTTCCTTGCTCTACCTTTTGCCTTTTTGTGGCTTTAGCACACTCTGTCTTTTGTGTGATGAAATATCGTGATGCTTTAAAATATGTTTGACACCACGTGATTGGCTTTTGATCTAGGGCCCAATCCTATCCAGCTTTACCCATTGGTACAGGCAAAACGCCTTGAGGAGGCCCCCCTGACTGCTCTGCCCACTGCAGGATGCAGCACATGCCTCATTGGCACAGCTGCATCAATGCTGGAAAGTTGGATAGGATTGGGCCTCTAGTCAGCTTTGCCCTAAAGTGCTGCTTACTGTAGTGTTTCTGCACTGAGGAATTGTATCATCATTTGCAACTGATAACTTTAAGGTGGGCAAGATAGGTATTAACCCGGTATGTATCCACCTTCACTGGATATGCACTAACCTACTCCAGTATGTATCCACCTGGTTTTAACATAGTTTCTCTTTCTTTACATCCTACTTTATTAATGCACTGAAACACACATACATCACCCACTTCTCTCTCTCTTTCTTTACATCATACTTTATTAATGCACTGAAACACACATTTTTACATCTGTCATCAAAAATATGTAAGTAAAACGTGAACACATATATACCAACAGAAACTGTCTGGAGATTTCTGCTATTATTTCATGAAATGGTGCGTTTACATGAAGCTTTTTCCACCAATATTCGGCCAAATGTCCCGACAACAAGTTCTCCTGATTGCATTACTAGCTGAATGGAACCTTCTTGATTAGATTTGCATTCCTGACCCCAGCTAGCCGGGTTAATAGAGTGCATCTCCAGCGAAGGTAGATACATACCGGGTTAATACCGGCAAGATAAGCTTTGCAAGAAATGGGCTCCTTGAGCTTGAGACGTGGAGAAGAACAGGAGACTACAATGTGCTCTCCAGCTTTCATTGCAACAGCAATTTAGACTTCTGCTTTAGGGCACAAACCTAACTGTCTTTCCAGCCCCAGGATAAGAGCAAGCAGCTCTGAGGTAAGGGAACAAATGTTCTCTTACCTTGAGGAGGCCTCCGTGACTGTTACTCCACTGCAGGATGCAGCACATGCCCCATTGGCATGGCTATGTCAGTGCTGGAAAGTTGATTAGGATTGCGACCTTGGTGTATGCTTAGGAAAGTGCTCCAAATGAATGGAAACATTAATACCATCGCGTTCAGTATTTAAAGTATGGCTCAAGGCACAGACATTTTGAGCAGTAATGGGGTGGAAGCAGTGGTGTCATCTAAATGATTTAAGAACAGGTACTCACTTTTGATTGGCACGTGTTGGGACCCGCCCACCGGAAGTGACGTCATAAGCCAGAAGTGAGGTCGTGGCAGGAAGTGACATGAAAAAAACACTTTTTGAGGCTTCAGACAATTTTAAACTGACCCAACAGTTGCAACAGTATTCCACAGCACCCCCAGAACATGTTAAGGAGGCCTGGCATCATGTTAAAGTGACCCAACAGTTCAAAAACCCCAGAGCAGCTCATTTTTCAGTGGCAAGGCAAGGCTCTGCTCGCTGCCTGCCTGCCTGCCTGGCTCTGAGAACGTGCAGGCAACTCAAACGTGCAGCAAATTCAAACGTTGCAGGGGGCGGAGTTGACGAGTGGGCGGGCAAATGGGCGGGGCCAGCCATAATCCTAGGAACTGGTACTCGTGTACCCCCGCGTACCCCCTGCATGACATCACTGGGTGGAAGCTTTTAGTTCAAGGTGGGAATCTACTGTAATAGTGCAAGCCTACATACTTCTTGGGCACAATTCATTCTGTTCAATAGGGCTAACTCCCAGATAAGTGTGGATGGCACGGCACTATACAATTATGTGCAAGCTGTAGCCACAATCTTGTGTCTTCTTGAGCCTAAATTCATCATGAATTATCCAAAGCAATTCCTGTGTGTAAAGCATGATGCCTTTCAGGAATTTGTTGGTAGCGCTATATTAGATGAGGGTTTGGCTTGTATATTTTCCATCAAAAATGTGCATTTGTTTCATGATGAATGTGAAAATTCCCTGCTGACACTGTTTTGTTAAGTTCCTAAGTTTTGTGAAACAAACGAGGACCATAAAGGATATGGCTTTTGGGGGTGGGGGTGGGAATGTTGGTAGATATTCATTTGCTTGTATGTCTGTGTTTGGTTAGTTTAATTGGGTGTTGCCACTGCCTGCATTGACAGTGGAAGGCCACTCCCAGTGAGAACCACCTTCAATGCATGTGCTTCCTTGGGTGCAATGTCATTCCAGGGGGAGAATGGGTATTAATATGGCACCTACCTAAAAATGCTTCTACATTGTATCTCCTGTTGCCACAAAGGATCCATTAGAGCACCTGGATATAAATGTGGGGTTCTGAAAAAATTGAGACCACTCAAACAGCTCACAGTGATCCATGCAGGACCCAAATGGTTCCCAAAATTTACTATACTGTAATAAAAATGAAAGGGATTGCTTAAATGACTTTGAACTCAGTCCTGAGCCCTCTACCACAGGCAGTACGTTTCATTCAGGGAGCAATCCTAACCTGGAGTTAGGCTGGGATAGTTAAGCCAGCAAAGTTTGACCAGCACAAGGGACACCGCAAAGTATGTTTGGACCACTCTTGGCGTCAGAGATGCCAGCACACAGGTGTGCGCCGTCCTCCCTGACTCTAAGAGTGGTCCAAACGCACTTTATGGTGTCCCTTGTGCCGACCAAACTTTGCTGGCCTAACTGTGCTGGTCTAATTCCAAGTTAGGATTGCACTCTTAAGTCCTTTAGGCAAATCAACCTTAAGTAGATAGCAAAACAAATCAATAAACGGTTCAGTGTAAACCATTTTGTGCACTTTGTTGAAAAGTGGTATATCAATCAATCAATCAATCAATCACTAGTATTTATATACCGCTTTTCAACACAAAGTTAACAAAGCAGTTTACAGGCAAATAATAACATTAAAGTTAAATGGCTCCCTGTCCCAAAAGGGCTCACAGTCTTAACACCTTAACAGTCTTATATAAATATAAGTCTTAACAGTCTTATATAAATATTCTTAACACCCATCATTATTTACATAAATACCGAAAGGTTGATTGGCATCATTCCCCTAATGCTGATTTTGTGTATGTAGTTGAGAGCTGGTGGTTTGCCCAAGACACCCTTGAGTTCATGGCCAAGGTGGGATTTGAGCCCGGACTTCTTGGATCACAGCTCAGTCCCTCCTAATTTTTTATTCCTTCAAATCCTTCCATGCAAATGTGAAAATGGCTCTCTGCTGTCCCCTGTGGATGTAGTTGTGATCTTTCTCCAATGCAAGGCTGGAGAGGCTCAGTTCGGTTCAGTTGCCTCTGCTTCAGTTGTTTACGCTGCAAAGATCTTCCCAACAAAACCTGCAAAAATAGGAATGAAATGCATATTCCCTCCTTTTCATCATCTTCCTTCTTGCCTTGCCTTGGAAGTTGGATGCTTTCAACAGAACCTTCTTACGGAATGTGGTCTGCTGCTATTAATTGAAATTGATGGTCTGAAGTGGCACTTGCTTACCAGTCACCAAAGCCACAATTTTATTGGTTGACAAATTGCTTTGTGCATATTATCTGTGTGAAGATGCCCAGACTTCCAAGTCAATGAGTTACTAAGTGTTGATCCTGCTATCAGAATGGAAGAACTAATGTCATGATAGGTACTTGGCAGACCCAGTGAAAGACATTTTCTGAAGTTTATGTTGAAGTCTGATATGATATACTATAGCCATGAAGTTATAAAATTATAAAATTAAATTATAATATGAAATTATAAAATTAAAACCAGGGCTAACCATGCACAGCAAATCTTCCACCTGACTCTCCTGGATTGACACCACCACCATCCCCGGATGCAGTCTGTGTCTTTCCATTCACGTTGCATTTTAATGTTTTTCTACAAGGGGACATTTTGCGTCTGGATCTTTTCACACAGTGAGCTGGAAAGCAAGTGGAAAACCCTTGATGTTCAGCTGAAAGGCTGGCACGGACCGTTAAATGTCTTGACTTTTGTGGCTCTGGTGCCATGGAAAGAATGCTTGAATTATTCAACAAGGGATGAGATGAGGGAGTTGAGAATAGCACAGATTCCTAATGGGAGAAGACTTGGAAAGTGGGAATTGGTCCCTCCCATGTGTGGTCTCTCTACTTCTTTGCACTTTTTCCAAATAAAAACTTTAGCCCTTGCTGAAGGGATCCTTCACTTTTAAAGTACAGCAGCACATACCAGCTATAATATGTAGCAGGGTAATATTCTCTATGGTAAGTTCAGACATACAGTAGCTGGAAAGCACCAAGAGGCTCAGAAGCCCTGCTGTTATGTACCCAAGGCCCATGGAAGCCTATATTGGTCTTTGGTTAATCAATGGACCACTGCTAGCCTGGGCTATCCAATTGGCACTGGTGGCTTATGCTCTTTCCCCTTTTGTGTATGGTGTTGTCCCAGGGGAGGAGAGCTTCCTCCTGTACAAATGAATTCCTTGTCACTGCTATTCTTTTTTTTTAATGCACTTTTAGAAACTTCTACTCTGCTGAGGATTCCTGTTCTGATGATTCAAACACCAATGCCAAGTGTTAAGGGACATACTATAAAACCTTCTTTGTTGCTTGTTGGTTGGGAGGGGATCATTTTAGTTGAGGATGGAACAATAGCTAGTATAGGAACAACGGTAAATCTGAGGGCTCTTCCGGCAGGGAAAGAAAAGTATAGATAACTAGTTGGAAAGACAGAATTATTTCCACAATTCACTTAGGAAGGAATTTAATTCCCTATCATACCTTTGGCTTTGCGTTAACTTAGGCATTCAATTATGAATACCTTAGGGCTGGAGAAGGCGGTAGTGCCTGAAATGAAATGCGACAGAATTCTGAAACTGAGAAACCTGCATTTTAGTAGCAGTAGTAATAGGTTAAGATCACCAAATTTTCAGGACTCCATTTTATTTTCAACTATGAAACTGGGAAAGGTAAACCATGCGTGACAGCAAAAAGAGACCGGTGACACCTTAGCTTAAATGTACCTATTATGACATACAAGTTTGTAGGAACTGGGCTGATGAAGGACGATTTGGTAAGAAAAGTGGCTGACTTGTGTGCATGTGTAAACTGGCCACTAATAACTCCTACTCACTTCCCTGCCTTCAGCAGATAACAGGGCCCAAGAAGGGAGGAGGTGTGTGCTTCACCCCCACCCGAGCATTTCATGTATTTTGTGTGCACGCGCGGAAGAGCAATCTAATCTTTTGGAGAGAGTATCTCTTCAGCAGTGCATGTGTTTTGTTTGGATTGCATTACCCCCTGTGCTTGGAACTGGAGTGTGTCTTGGCAGCAGGAAACCATTGTGACAAAATAATTCTGAATGCAAAGACATCCAAGATTCAGAGCAAAGCCCAGCTGGTTTCATTTCTTCTTAAAGCTGCAGTGCTTTGTGTCTTCACTTCAGTTTGAGAAACGGAGTTGTTGCAGCAGTTCAAAATATATCTCAAATCTGTGGTTAGGGGTATTTGTTTCTGGCAAGATAGGATTACAGCCGAAGTTGTACTGAACACAGTGGGCTTGCTTCTGAGTAAAATATCACTGTGTTCAAGCACTCCTAACTATGGCTTAAAATTATGCAGTCCTGTGTAAGTGGTTGCGTATGGTGTCTGTGGACCTCAGAAAACCCTCCAGATCAGGTTTGGAGGGTGGGAGCGGGCCTTGAATTCTGCAGGTTTCTGGACCTGTGGAATTTGGAATCCATGGTGGTTCCAGGAATGGAATCCCCTTGGATATCAATAGCCCACTGTACGTTAGGTTTACAATATACTCTAGAGTTCTGTTGGATCTCTGTGATGCATGACAGAGGCTGCAGGGTCTCTCTCTCTCTCTCTCTCTCTCTCTCTCTCTCTCTCTCTCTCTCT
>JAJKFI010000002.1:22619517-22635969 GCA_029204185.1 Lerista edwardsae
TCTCTCTCTCTCTCTCTCTCTCTCTCTCTCTCTCTCTCTCTCTCTCTCGCTCTCGTATGTGTATCTTTTCTCCACAATTGGGACTCTCTTGTTTAATCTTGAGGGATGTTTTTGTTAATAAAAATAATAATAATTGAAGTCTGTGTTGTGCAGTCAATAGATAAGATAATCTTACAGCAAACCTGTGCAATGATAATCTGTGTTCCTGTTTAATTTCAGATGGCCCTCCTGGGGAACCAGAAGATCCTGTCACTCTTTTGTCTCTTGTATCTCTGTCTTGAAGAGTCTTGTATCTCTATCATAGGAACAGTATTCAATGGCAGGTCCGGGGCTTTATGTACATGGGTGTACTGTGAAAGATGTGCCTCTTGCAGGACAGCACAATTATTTTGGCAGTATGAGAAAAATGTCAGAAATAATTGTCTAGAACAGTGTTTCTCCATTTGAGCTCCTTAAAGGTTATAAAAGCTTGATGGCCTGCATCCAGAGGAGAGAAGCACACTGTGAAGGCAACACCTGGTGACTGAGGACTCTGTTATTCACAGGATAGAGGTGTAATCCATTGTAAAATGCTGACTTCGACTAGCCTGCCCCATCTTAAGCTGCCTTGGGCATTTGCTTCAGCAGGGAAAGGCAGGATATAAATTTCTCAAATAAATTGAGACCATCGTTAGGAGTGGAAAGGATTCTGGAGACCAAATTGTTTGAGAACCACATAGGTCTAGGACATAGAATTGTGTCCACATAGATCTAGGACATAGAATTGTGATCCAAATTAAAGATTTAGTATATAGGTAGAGGTGTTTGTTTCCAGTGAGCAAGATAGGCTGTAATTCTCTTACTGAGCACAGAGCCCCATCCTGAACTTACTGGCTCCCGCAGGAGCAGCAATACCAAAATGGCAACCGCTGCATCTTGTGGGAGCCGGGCAGCCGCCGGAGGCTCCTTGGGAGCAGGGATCATTCCCCTGGGGAAAGCCCTGTCACCCGCAATGGAACTCCTTGGCTCACCACGGGCTAGTTTGCTTGCAGTGAATAGAGCAGCCCTGTGTCGGGCTGCCTGAGCTACTGTCGGGGATAAGATCCTGTGCCAGGTCCTACCCCCTCGCACCCAGCTTCTCCCCCCTCCCTGTTCCTCCTGCTTCCTGCCTCCCACCCTTGTCCCAAACAGGCTTAACCTTTGGCCGCTGCTTCTCGAGCTGAGAGAGTGCCGCTGCAACGCAAGTGGTAACATGTCCCAAATGTGCTTTATGGCACATTCGCAATGCTTTGAACCAGCGGTATGCATGTACCACCGGCGATAGGGCCTTTTGGACTGGGCCCACAATGGGCTTACTCCTGAGTAAAATAAAAACACTGTTAGAAATACCTCTCTATATAGTAGTATTCAAACTTTTTAGACTGGGACCCACTTTTTAGAATGGCACTCATGTCAGGACCCACTGGAAGTGATGTCATTAACCTGGAAGTGATGTTATGGCAGGAAATGACTTCATCAGGCAGGAATTGCTGTCATTGTAACATCATAAAATGACCCTCCTGAAATGCAAATTGGCATTCTTGGACTGCAGCAATTGTACAACCATGAAACATTCCTGACAGAAAGCAAGATTAGGACAAAATACCTAAAAGCACTGAACTAAGCTAAAAACAAAATTTTAAAAAACCCTCAATTGAAAATACAAACTGTTAATACTCACAAAATGAATACAAGAAGAGTAAGGTCTGCAGTTTCCAAGATGACTGCTCCCAGCTTTCTGCAACCCACTTGACATCAGGTCACGACTCACCAAGTGGGTCCTGACTGACGGTTTGAATAACACTGCTATATAGGATTAAATCAATTACTTGCTCTCCCCTGTTTTCTAAGGAATAGTTGCTGGACATATTGGAAACATGTGCACTTATGATCAGATATTTCCATTCTGGAAGTCCCCAGGTGTCTATAACACATACTTGGGAAGCCAACAAGCGTTTTTATTTATAGAAGACAGGTAAGAGGTTCAAGCAAGTAAAGTTTTGAAGAGTTGGTGTTCCAAGATGTATTTCTTGTGGTAATCTGTTTTCAAATTTGAAAATGATGTCAAGTGTCCTTGAACCATAAGTGTGCCAAACCAGCTGCTTTATATTGTAGGCAAGGAACATTGTGGGGTACTTAAGAAATACTCAAATAATAGATGTGTCTTTGTTTTGTAACCAAACTCCTGTCGAAATTTATATGAGCATAGGTCAAATTTGCACATTTTTATCTTGTTTGGAAATGTTTAGCAACACAATGGAAACATGCTTTTCAATGTTTTTAAATAAAAGAACAAAAAATATCCCTGCTGCTTGTGGATACTTTTTTTTCCAATTCTTCTTCCTGGAGATGCAGAGGATTCCAAATTTGTAATTACTTTGCTGCCCTGAGAACAACAGAGATCTTCTTCCAGCTCCTTTTTTCAGCATCTCCAGAGTTAACTTCAGAAGACATCATCTGGAGAAACAATTACACTTTGCTGGCTTGGTCTCGAAATATTTGAAAGCTGAGTTGGAGAACAAATAAGCACTGGCAGACTGAGGCATAGTTGGAGAGAGGATGCAGGAGAGTCTGGCGGTAGGAATTGAAAACTATAGTTAGGTCAAAGGACCCATTGTTGGTTCATCAGTACGTGGGTGATTCCTGTGTGGATATTCCATACCCAGACCCAAGTTTGGTCTTGTGTTTTGAATGTTCTTAAGGTGAACAGTATCCTTTTCTGGCTTCTGTGCCATGAAAATTGTGTTTTACACCAGTGACTACTTTAAATGGAGGGTCTTTCTTGGATAGGAAGTCCTGTGGCTCCCAAAATTTTATTATCGCTTATTAAACACTCCAGCACTGTGTGCTTAGATGTATCATCTGAGCATGCTTGGAGGCAGGCATGATGCATGCATGAAGCCACTGTTTGCTCTGTAGCTGTGTCACAACTGAGAAAACATTTTACCAAAAGACCCTTGAATTCTATGTATGAACCAAATGCTAATGTTCTGCCGCTACGCTTGATGCAGTAGCAGCAGAACACTATGAACTTCCCCCAGGGTGAATTACATATTTATTCTTCAGGGAAATGAGATGTGGTAAAGGACAACTCATGTAACTGAAGTGGCACAGCAAAAATATGGGTTGAGCATACTTGGGCTCAATGTTCTTGTTGAAATGGCTGTATTCTTTTTTTGCCACAAACATAACTTACGACTTGGCCCAGCCCACTGGTGCTGTTATAAAAACTGCCTAGAGTGGATTTCCATTTCTACAGTGTGAGCTAGGCTCCCAGATGAAGCATTCTCATTGCCCGCAACAAAAATAGCCCAGTTCAGTCCAGATGGTCATGATCCTAGTTGGATTATGAAAACTGGCTCTTGGATGATGGCTCCTGTAGAGTCCTTCAACTGTGAATTACAATCAAGACTTTTAGTCACATTCTTTAGTTAATGCTAGAAGTGATATTATTGGAACCAGAGAACAAAGAGATTTATATCTAAGATTTTCTTTACACTTAGCAGACCCTCTAATGCCCTTTTTCTCTCTATTAGTAGGAGTAGGGAAGACTTCCCCCACACCCATCTCCCTTGCCATTTGGCCGTGCTGCAGTTGGCTTGGAAAAATGTATCTTGCACCTCTGCAGCCCACCATCTGTACTGTACTGACCTTGTTCCATTGCCTAATCCTCTCTCCTACACCCAATGAAATAAGCAAGTGGAAGCAACCCTTTAATAGACTTGGAGCTGCATTTAACTATTTGCTAATAATCTGGTTTCTCTTTAGTCTTATTAAAAATGTATTGTTTCACCCATGCCAGAGTCTCGTGGCAACAGAGAACCATGACTGCATAGCTGTTTTCAAGATATGCCAACATTCATTGAAATGGAGGCTTTGGAGTAAGCTTTGCTTTCATTTCCCTTTGATTTTTCACCTCCATTTTTTTTCATCAGTCCCTTTCTCTTTCCCACTCCAGTCACTGTTCTCTACTGTAGGTTTATGTGTTAGTTTTCGGGCACTAGTAGATAAGGCCTTGAACCTGGACTCAAAAGTAGAATTACTAGTGATGCATTTCCATGCATTTCCCTGCTACAGTAGTTTTCAAACTGGGGCGTAGCAATGCCCTGTCTGGGTCACTTGAAGGGGCAGGGCTGGGGAAATTTCAGCGCTGCAATCGCTACAATCGTAACACTGCAGGGCATAGATCAGGGCTGGGGCGGGGGGACTTACAAGTGCCTGCCCCAGCATCATTTTGGATTGGGAAGCCCTGCAGACCCCTCTGCAGGGCTCCCTCTGTGTTAAATAAGCAAAAAAAGACTATTGTAACCCACTTCCAGTTTCGTGATCGTGTTGCTTCAATTCCCCCATCCCGCAAGCACTTATACCAGGTTCTCAAACTCCTGAGAGTTGGAGAAACACTGTCCTGCTAAATGAGGTTTCTTTTCCCACACGCCTATCCAGTTAATTTATGTGGTCAGACATCCTCTTTGCAGCTAGGTCCCTGGGTCAGGGGGTCCCTCATTTTGTTTTTGAGGTTTAGAATTTATTTCATTGTTAGATTGGGCAGCGTAATCCTGAACTGTGCAGGAGCAGGCAGGCCAGCAAACCTGCCCTGCATCCTACCCATAGGAAGAAGCAGCTGGAGCTCGCCGCAGAGCAAGGGGATGTTTGTCCCCTTACCCTGGGGTAAGCCCCAGGCAGCCCAATGGGGCTGCTCAGATCTGTGCCTGCTAAATAGCAGATGTAAGTCTGAGTGGCCCAGACTGAGGCCATGTGGTCCAGTGACAGGGGTTGGGAATCTGGCCAAATGGCAGATCCTGATTCTTCCCCCCTGCCTAGGCTGCTCCACTGGCAGGGCCACCCTCCCTCCACCCTGTTCCACCTTCCTCTGCCCTGCGCAAGGGCAGCTTACCTGCTGCTGTCCATGGTTTTGCTGAGCCAGCACAAGTCCTCGCACCGCCCCTGTGCATCCTGGGCAATGATGCCTAATGGCACCCTTGGAACAGGCCTGGGCTGATGCAAGCAGCTTGCACTGGCTCAGGGAATATGTCCCCGCGTCTCCTATATAGCAAATAAGACTCTTCTCACTTTCTTCCCCCTCCTTTCTGTACTACTTCTGCTGGCATGTACAGAGTGCCTTTAAGCACTAAGTGACCACCAGCCCCCATAAACCTAGGATTGTGGTGTTTGGTTTAGTTCAGGCAACCAGCTTCCTAACAGGGTCCAGGGTTGAAATTTATTAGAAATTACTCTTCCAGTTGATATGTTTGTGGTTAATTTTTCTTTAATCAAGTCTTTTTATGTGTATTAGACCAACTACAATCTTAAGAACAAATGGTAGGAATCTAGAAATACGAGTATAGGGCAAGGTACCAACTGAATTTTAAAAGTTTTTTTTTTTTTAAACTAACATCCTGATCTCTGCCCCACCCCATGTTTTATTAAAGCCCAGCGTTAGGAATTTTTACATGAAATCCTGAGTGCCTAATACAGGAATCCAGTGCTGAGAACTGGTTGCGTGGGATGTACAACTGGTTTGCATGAGTAGTTGAGGATGCACATTGAACACAAATTTTTGGTGTCCAGTTCATTATGGACTTCTAGAACAAAGAAAGAAAGTCTGGTGAGCCCCATCATTGCCTTGGTCGAGCACTGACTTTTTGCTCCATCTGAAGGTAGTTTTTTAGATGGTGCCGCTTTTTCAAGTTGTCTTGATCTGCTCTGGGTGGCTAATGCATTATATGGTGTGTGGGTTTTTTCTTGAAGCTTTTCGTTGAGTGTAATATATATAAATAGAGGTGTTTGAAAATGGTGGTGTTTTACTCAGAAGTAAGCCATTGTGTTCAGTAAGATTTAGGCTATGATCCTCACTGGAAACACATTCTATAATGACAATATATACTTGACTTTCAGCACAATCCAATGCATGATTACTGAGCAAAAGGTACCATTTGTGTTCAATGAGGCTTACTCCAGGAAAGTGTGAAGTTACTACAGGCATGCCCCAGTATCCTCTGATTCGGTTTCCATTGTTTCAGTTATCCATAGATATGGGGACACCTATTAAAAAGATAGGGAAACATTAAATAAATCTTTTATCTTGTTGCAGCAAAACCACTGATGTCCCCCTATCTTTAAAAAGGTGTCCCCAGTATCCACAGTTTCAGGTATCCACGGGAGGATCCAGAAAAGAGCTGCAGGGGATACTGGGGCATGCCTGTATTTTCATTCTTGAGAGTTGGAATTGCCCAATTAGCCTTGACCTTTTCTTAATGTTGTCAGTTTGCCAATTAAATAAGTACAACTTAATCTTATCTCTGTAAGATGTGAACAATGGTTGCCAAATCTGCCAGATAGTGAAGCGGCATAATTAAGAGAAAATGCTAACTATTATAGCATTTAAAGTGTGCATGCATGAGTGCATGCAAGGAGCTGGTGCTTCAGCCTGCCCTGAATTCTGATTGCTTATTCATTACTTTGATTTCTTAAAACATTACTTTGTATCTATATTAAAAAGACCATCTGTGAAGTACCTAGGAAGATAATCTGTTTTTGAATGTTGTTGTCTTGGTATGCTGCTAGGCTTACTTTAACAGATTGTTGTAAGGAATCTGTTGCACAGCTGATAGACACCTTCAAAATATCAATTTCATTCAAGACCTGATCAGAATATATAGCTCCAGCTCTTGTGTTTCTCTCCAATTACTTCTAATTGAAATGGATAAAGCCCCATGGTAACATTTATCTTGTCTCTGCTCCTTGACGTTTATGGAGAGTGACAGCATTCTATGCCTCATTTCACTAATTTGTCGCACTTACCTTGGTTGAGCACCAGGAGACTGAGGTTGACAGATTTCTGCCAGCAGATGTTGCTAGGGTTGTTTTTCCACCAAGCGGTTTTGAGCCCAGAGATTATAGGAAGACTGGAATGTTTAAATATTGGCTGTCTGAACATTTTTCACAAAAAATGATCCAGAATGTTTGTCAAAGGCTCCCATTTCTAGCATGGGGTAAATCAGGATGACAGAAAAAGCAAACAATATTTTACTAATGGAATCCTAACCTAAGCCACATTCAGTATTATTTTTTTTATTAAATGTTAATGGGGGGAAAAGGCAGGTGCCACAGGGCTAGAGAGGTGAAATTGCAGGTGAGCACTTTCATTTTCAGTAACTGCTCTTCCTTGTGGTAAAATTCTTTTCTCTTTTATTTCCAATTGGCATACATCTGTGCTTGGATGGGCTGACCATGGGGGAAGTGTGAGACTGCAGCTGTTTGGGGATAAGTATTATCTGGGCTTTATCTGGAATAAATGGGTGAGGGAATGGTGTTGACACCCGAAAGAGCTGTTAGTAGCCTCTGTATAGTGTGCTTCCTGGGCTCAGATGGCACGTGCAGCAATAGAATCTCCCAAGCTGTATTCAAGGAACTATTTCTTTACATAGTGGAAAAAAGCCATGTGGCAAATGATCTCTCTGTTCTAGTTTTGGTCTGTAGTGCACTTGGTTCCTCCACATCACCACAGATGCTCCACAATGGCTCGCTTGGTTTTTTTCTTCTTCAACCAGCTATAATCTCTGCGTTGGAAAAATAGAACATTCTTGGACGGAGATACAGGAACTGTGGATTCAGATTTCCGAGTCTCTTTGGGAGCGGCCATCTCCTCCTCCTTCCATTTCTCTCTCTTCCTCTCTTCAGTGCAACGTATTTGGTTAATTGGCAGTTTGCTAAATATGCTGACTGCTCTGCAGGCTGCTCATTTATAGGAAAAATGTTCCAGAGGGCTGACTGTTGTTTCCGTTCCTTGAGGCGTGGCTTCAAAGCCAGGGATGTTGTTTGAACAGGGCTAGTGAGAGAGCTGGGAAGAGTGGGGGCACGAAAGACGGTTTTGGATAACATCTTTAAAATAAACATCTTATCGGAACAGGCTTAGTATCAGCTGCTTCCACAGGCTGCTGAAGTTTCCTAGTTCAGTAGAGCTGTAGGACAGAAGCTGTAGGTGGATGGGGGATATTCAAGGAACACCTGGATGCTTCAGAAAGTGGCGTCGGCAGTTGGGTAGGCTCGCCTTTTCTCTGCTGAATGCTTTTTCCCAGCCCTGGGCAGGAGCAGTTGGGATCATGTACCGTTTATGTCTTGCACTGCTGACATTGTTTCTTTTATCCCAACAGTTGTAAAACTATGCATTGAACTAATGTGGCTAAGCAATTTAATAACTTGGATTTATAGTGTGCCATTTTCTGGATGTCAGTTGCACAGTCAAAGCTTGTGATATTGCTTCCTGGTGGTGTTGTGTGATTCATTTTAATGCTGAACAAGAGCGGATCTGATTGTCTAACGGCTGTCTAACCTCACAGATGACTCCCTAATATCAAAATGATGGTGCCTGAACTGAATTTACCGAAACAATGCTTGGTAAAAGACAGATTGTTGTGCTGGGCAGAATACTTTGCAATCTATCTGAATTATTCTCTCAGCTAGACTTTTTGTAGGTGGGAAGTAAGAATGAAAAAAGCTTATTGCAACTATCCAGTGAGTTTGCAGTTGAGATAGGAATTAAACTTGAGCCTCCCATGTCTGCTATCTAGCCCAGACTGGTTCCATAGAATAAGATACAAGTTTGTTTTTTAAGGTTTAATCCTGTGACTATAAGAATTTGTGTGACTCTTCGTGTGCTTACAAAGCCTACAAAAGATTACGGAATTGCTCCAGTGCTAAGTGTGCATCCTGTGCATGTCTACTCAGAAGTAACTCATTGAATTCAATGAGACCTACTCCCAGGAAAGTGTGTAAAAGATTATAGCCTGACACTTTTTTTAGTTCAATTGTGGGGTGTTTGCTTTTGTTGAACAACCCCTAGAGGTTCACTTCGCATCATGTGTGAAGTTTTTTTGCTGGTGTGTGTGATCTCTCATGCAGAGTGCATGCAGTCATGTAGCTTGTGCCAGCTACAATCTTAACATTGGGCAGATATATCTTTACTGTCTTGGTGCCTGTATTTAAAACAGTGTGCAGAAGTTAAGAAGACCTTCTGGCTTTTAAGCACACTTTGGAAACGAAGATTGTGGTGAATACGGTGGTAGCTATATCTATGGAGTTTCAGCATTCATGATCCTTCCTCTATGTATTCATTCTGAGTTGGTGGCAGGGGCATAGCTAATGAAAGTGTAGCCCAGCAGAGGACAAAATGTTGCCCCAGAAGTGACGTCACAACACGAAGTGACATCACATTTGTATTTTCATTTTCTCTGGTTTTTTGGCATAGCTTTTGATAGAATTAAGTTATTACACTCTGATTTGTATCATTGCATTCTACATTAAATTAACTTTCCAACTATCTATAACATGATGGTATTATTCATACATACCAAAGTTTTCACAATTTTGGCCATTAATGTCAAGCTTTTCTTGTTGCCCCCCTAAAGCTTGTTGCCCAGTACAATTGCACCCCCTGTATTTCTTTAGCTACACCCCTGGTTGGTGGTATGTTCACCATTGGAGGATGGTGGTTATACACAATCTGAGGGTTAAGTTTCACAAGTTAATGCTGGAAGAAGAATGGTTCTAAGAATAATGAAGCATCCTCTGATCAGTATTAATGCTACCCAGCTCCCTGTTCAAAAACGTCGTAAGAAATTGCTTGTCTGTAGGATTTCTCTAAAAGTATGGAAGCTAGTAGGCTGAAGCATTGTTGTGGGCTGTTAATTGAAAAATATAAGATATTTAAGATTCTGATGAAGCTTCTAAATTCCAGGAGATAAAACCAGTTATGATTCCTGCAGGTTTCTGAATCCTCTGTCTGTAGCGTATCAAAAGGTTTTTCTTTGCCTGTGCAGGAGGATATTCAGAATGTCAGCCACAAATGATGAGGCTTTGTAGACGCAGTGAAGGCAAACGTTGTGCCAAAATTGAACATGCGCTCCTTTTTGAACCTGGTTGGCGGGAGACATTTCCAGGAGGAACGGAAAAGCATATTTTAGAGTGGCTTTGCTGATGATGCTACATATTGCCTATTAAAAGCGAGCTGGCAAGCACACAAGGGCATGTACTGCGTTTCCTGCCAGTCACTTCCTATGAATGGATCTGGTGTTATGAGGCATCTTGTACAGTACTTACTACTCGCAGGCTAAAAAGCTCCAGATGATTTGCTCACAGACGCTAGCATGCCCGCCTCATGATGGGTCTGCAATTTATCAGGACTGAAGGAATATTTCCTTCATGACTAAAACACACAGAGCGTTCCCTCCCGCACCTCAGTGTCTATTCTTCATCTTGCTATTTTGACATAGTCAAGCGTATTTAAATTCTCCTTATTTCAAGAACCTTGGAAATCGCAGAGACAAAAAGGTACTCGCATGTTTTGAGATGGGATTTCTGGACCCCTCTGATTTAGGCATCTGTCCTTGTGATTGTCTCAAATTCCAAAAATGAGAAATATTTAGGAGCAATAATGCCTGTTGTAGGATTAACTGAACTCTTTCCAGTAGAAGGGGAGGGGGGGTCGGTGATGTAGCTATCTATGGGGTGGGGAGCCCTGGGTTAAAAACATAAGAAGAGCCTGGCTGGATCAGGCCAAAGGCCCATCTAGTCCAGCTTCCTGTATCTCACAGCGGCCCACCAGGTGCCTCAGGGAGCGCATGTGACAACAAGATGCTTGCATCCTTTTGCCACTCCCTTGCACCCGGCACTCTGAAGTAGCCTACTACTAATGTAAGGGGGTTGCACAACCCATAATGGCCTATAGCCACGATGGACTTTTCCTCCAGAAATCTGTCCAATCCCCTTTTAAAGGCATCTAGGCCAGATGCCAACACCACCTCCTGTAGCAAGGAGTTCCACAGATTAATTACCCACTGGGTAAAAAAGTATTTCCTTTTATTGGTTTTAATTCTACCAACACTCAATTTTAGCGTACATCCCCTGGTTCTGGTGTTGTGTGAGAGAGAAAAGAACATCCCTCTAACCTTGGGGGGGGGGTCACAACTAGGGAGAAGAACTGCTAAAATCATCGCTTTAAAGGATAATACCATCATGTTGTGTACCATTCAACATGGAATTTCATGAGGAATTCAATGGAAAAACCAGATTGTAATATCTTCATTCTGTCAAACGTTATGGCCAAAAACTGTTTTGTGTAATATTGTATTATGATGGCTACATTGAATCTCCAGATGCTGGGGCAGCACGTCACTGAGCACTCTGGGAGCAATAGCAGTGGACAGCACTGATGTTCATCCATTGCTTGTGGGGAAATATTCACTGCATTTATTTTCTGGCCATTACTATTATTCATTTCATGTCATGACTACAACTATCTCTCAGCTTCACCTACCTCACAGGGTTGTTGTAAGGACAAAAGAAGGGGAGGAACCATGTGCACCACCCTGAGCTCCTTGGAGGAAGGGTGTATAAAATGCAGAAAATATAAATAAATAAATGTGTCATATGGGGGGAGTGTCAAATGACCTAGCTATACCACTGGGGTGGGTTTTTTAATCCCTAATGCATGTAAACATGAGCCCTATGTGGTGATGAAGCAATGAATATTGAATGAACTAGCTGCTGTGGGAACAAAGATGTTTCATTGTCCAAATAAAAGTCTGCCACCATCACCACAGTGTGTGGGAGAACAAATTTATATCACAACTGGGAGTGCATTTAAACTTTTGCGTATTGGTAATCTTTGTCTTGTTACCTGGTAGCGTTTTTTGTTCTCACAACAAACAAATTGTCCAAAGTCCTGCCTAGAAGTCACACCAGCATGCACCGGGGAGGGCCAGTTAATATATTTGTTTGCTCAGAGAGACTTCAGGAAGACGCTCTGGGATTTTCCCCCTGCTTAAAGATGATTGGCTTGTGGGAGGAGGGGGAATGCAAACAGGTAATGCTGTGTAATGAACACTGGCTGCTTGTGGTTTACCTATTGGAACTTGCTCAGCCTATACATCATCTCTTTGTATATCTGGAGAGTGCCAGTTTCCACGGTTTCATCACACTCTGGCTTTTGTTTCTTGGTCATGTTTGAATGGGGCTATGCAGTGAAGGAAGGATAATCAATGCAGATAAGGCAAGGCATGGTTTCTATTGGCTTAGGTCAGAAGAGCAGCATGAAGGTTTAGTTCCCTATGCCAATAGTGTCTTTTGAGTGCACCCCTTTTGACCATGTAAAGGAATTCACTTGTATGGAAGAAAGTAAATATGCCCTTTTGAGAAACTAGCTTTCCATCCTCGGCACTGGGTGGCCTGACCTAGCCTGACTTCTCAGAGATCTTTACAACAGACAAGCACTCATGACATGCGCTCATGATGTGCCTAGCAAGCTGCCTGTTGCCAAAGATGGAAACATTTCCATCTCTTGATTAAGCCAAGTGTCCAGATTCTGAACTTCCTGGATATGATCTTTCTTGAAGAACGGAGACGGGCTGCATTATCAGCCCCTTTTGGCTGGCCCCCAGGGCGGACCACCCCCATCCCACTCTTTCCAATCCTACTCTGCTGAGAAGAGCAGAATCTTTGCCTTTGCTGCATTATTGTACTGGATGTTTTATAGTTGTGTTTAAATCTATATTTTCATCTTATATGTAGGCTGCCAGGTTAAAATGTACTGAACAAATACCTCCATAGTGGCTGATAAGCTAACAGCACAATCCTATGCGTGTGTAATCATGTCACTCCCACTGAATTTGGTGGACCTTGATCCCAAGCAGGTGTCTAGGATAAAGATTGCAGTTTGTATATTTTACTGTGCATAAGTGCTGTAGGTTGTGCTTTTATGCCTTTACCGCAGTGGTTGCCGAACTGTGGGTCCACCAGTGGGTTGCAAGCAGTGGTGTCATTCAAATGATTTAGGAACAGGAAGTCACTTTTGATTGGCACTTGTCGGGAACCCGGAACCAGCCACGGAGCCCGTTAGGATCCGTTCTGGTCCGTTCCCCCTGAATGACATCACTGCCTTTAACCCTCTGAGTGCCGGCCAACCAAGAAGAAAAGCTCTTTGCAGAGGACTTGGGAGGGGGGAGGAGGGAGAGTGAAGTGGGTGGAGTCAGCCCTAATTTTAACTAGTGGAACTGCGTTCCCCCACGTTCCCCCTGCATGACATCACTGGTTGCAAGCCAGTTTCAGATGGGTCATGAAGCACCAGAGCAGCCAAAGTGGGAGGGCTATGGGGTTGTTTTGCTTGTGCCAAGGTGGCTTTTTTCTTTCTGATTCACTTTGCTACTGGAAAATGGCTGAGAAAAAGCCCAACTTATTGCTGCATTCTCAGGAAAGCAGCAGGCTCTGGCATCACAATGTCTGCACTTCTGGGCATGAAATCACTTCCAGTGGGTCCTGGACAGATTGTCATTCAAAAAGGTGGGTCCCAATGCTAAAAAGTTTGAGAACCACTGCTTTATTGAGTATCATCCATAGTGGGAAATCCTGCTTTTGCAGTTCTTGCTAGCGGCCAAAAGATCTAGAAATAACTGGATATATGTTTTGAGGCTTGTGGCCTCATCTTGCATGTATAAATTTTCCCCCAATCATCCCTGCAACTAAAGCAACTTTCAAGCTAATTCCTTTCATTTGACTTTACAAGCCCTGCTAGGAAAAGACAGTGAATGGGTTAGAGACACTATTATTAGCAGCAAGTTTTGGCAAAAATGCAAAAATTGGGGTGAGGTGGGCATGCCTTGTGCAGCTATTTGGTCTAAAACGTACGGAGAACGACTGGCACAAATCCCAAAGGTCAGCTGTGTTGCACATGCTGTGGAAGTGGAAGGGACTGACGGTTAACTGGCAATAATACTACATTGTGAATGTATCTGAAGACTTTTCCTAATCCAGTAAAGAAATTGCTGCAGAATAAAAACAGAGTCTTGTGGCATAAGGATTGTGGTTCTCAAACCTTTTCGCATCTGGACATTGTAGAACAGTAGTCTGTTTGGGACCCACAGGATGTGATGCCATTAACCTGGAAGTGATGTCAAGGCCAAAAGTGACATCATCAAACAAGAAGTGCTTTCCTGAGAATGCAGCATGCACTGAAACTGTACCGGTTTCCCTAGTTAAGTGGGTTATAGATTGTAAGTAAAAATAATTATAAAACAAATAAATAAGGGGAGACAGTGAAGCCAGCCCTGTTCCACCAAGTCACTCTCTCTATAGCCAGCCTGCAATAACCATACCCGCCCGCCCCCCAAAAAAATTAGTAATATTTTCAGCACTTCCCAGAGCCAAGTTTAATTGAGGTTCTTATATTTAAACCAGTTCAGTGTGATTTGGGATAAATCAGTTTTAAATCCAACATGGTTTTTTTTGAGGGGGGCGGGGGCTGGACTGAGATTCGGATTCTTTCAACATCAGAGCACTGGTCTGCAAAATCAGTAGGCTAGACTCAAATGTACTAGGAAATGTCAGAAGCCAAGATTTGTGGCAAGCTTAAAATTGTACAAGATAAACATAACAATCTACAATAGCAGTAGTTGGTGATAACCCTTTCCTAGCAATGAGAAATTAATTCTGTAATGTGATTAAGCATGCAATCCTAACCTGGAATTAGGCCAGCAACGTTTGGCTGCAGAAGGCTACTGTAAAGTAGTACTGTCTCTCTGACTCTGAGAGTGGTCCAAACATACTTTACAATGTCTTTTGTGCCAGCCAAACTTTGCTGCCCTAACTGTGCCAGTTAGGATTGTACCCTAAAGCAACAACAAAACCCATTTTTAAGGGTGGTTGTGACGCTCATCATTTGTTTATAATACGTAAGAAGAGTCTCTCAAACATCTGCCTAATTCTGGACCAGTATTAATCGTGTTACTGGGATGAATAGGGAACATCAGTATGTTGTTTGAAGTTATCACAATTTGGAATTTAATGTGTTGTTTTAATGCCTCTAAAATAGAAAGCATTGTGTTCCTTTTTATCAGGCTAGAATTTTTCAAGTGCAAATAACAAGTGGCAGATACTCCAGATCTCATGTGGGATGGGCTTGTGCAAAGAGAACTTTCTTTTGGTTGAGGCTCAGCATATGGGTTTGTTTTTACATCATGGAACTGACTGATCACCATGTTTTAGGAAGGAATGTTTCCCCAGGCCAGTTTGGCTCATGACCCTGAATTCTTTTGTTGCTGGTGACATGGTTCAATTGTGCGATTCTTAGCTGTTTGGTTTTCTAAACCTTCTCAGGCCAAGGTATGTACAACTGTGCTTCACTTGTGGCATGCTGTAATCGTTTGGCAGGGTGGGCAGAGAAGCAAGAGAGAGAGAACACAATCTGACTCAGAATATTTTGGTTGGGAAGTTCTGTCTCTGTTTTGTGCAGGAAGATGAGCGGATTAAATGACTGTCCAGTTTTCACACATCTTTAATTCTACAGCTGCAGTTGCTCAGTGCTGTTCCACTTCATGCTTCTGTAGTGGACTGTATGACATGAACACTTCTGCTGAAATAAATTGGTTGGTCTTTAAGGTGCAACAAGACTCTTGTGTTTGCTGCAACAGATTAATATGGCTGCCTCCCAGGAAGTAATTTTAAGTACAAGGGAGGAAGAGTTACACTTTTGCTACATCTGTGGACAAACATGGTGAATTACAAGGGTCATGGTCTTTTTTAAAAAAATATGCATGTTTTAATTTGGCTTTGGTCATGTTTTTGTAGTTATAAATATATGGGCAGACTTTCTAGATTTTGCTAAGCTCTGAGAGCCCAATCCTATCCAACTTCCTAGTGCCAATGCAGCCATCCCAACAGGACATGTGCTGTATCGGGGTGGGGGGCAGGCACGGAAGGCTCCTTAAGATAAGGAAATGTTTGTTTCCTTACATTGGGTTGCACTGCAGCTTCATTGGCACTGGAAATTTGGATAGGATTTGATCCTAAGACTGATAGTTGACTTCTGAATTTGAATCTAGACCTCATTCTCCAAGCATGGTTCTGAAATCCTTTCAACAATTAAGAGGAAACTTGGTTTGCTGAAAAGCCATATAGTTAAACTGGTTCTGCAGTTGTCAAATTCCAATGCCATTTGGGGGATGCATTTGGGGGTGCAGGAGACAGCAAAGCATAGAGTATCCCGTATAGTTGTTACCAATGATGTGGAACCTCATACTGTCCCAGCAGCGTGCCAAGAGAACTTTGCATAATTCCCTGCAGATGTTGCTGCAGAAGTTTAATAATGGATTGTGAAGTCAGGCTCAACTCCTGCACAGAGAACTACAGGAGGGAGAAAACCACAAAATAGGTTTTGTTTTATGTTTAGTTTTTAGTATCTGAGGTCTCCTGAGAAAAATATCTAGGATAGACGATCAAGAGGTTTACACTACTGCAACTACATCTATGTAGCTCTGGGTTTTATAATACTGCTTAAAGTCTAGACTTGCTCTCTCGCTCTCTTCCTCTGTGTGCGCGTGGCTGTCGTGTGTGTGTGTGTGTGTGTGTGTGTGTGTGTGTGTGTGTGTGTGTGTGTGTGTGTGT
>JAJKFI010000002.1:22637158-22708696 GCA_029204185.1 Lerista edwardsae
TATTATTATTATTATTATTATTATTATTATTATTATTATTATTATTAATAATAATAATAATTCAATTTCTATCCCGCCTTTCTGCCCGAGGGCACCCAAGGCGGCTTACAACATTAAAAGGCAGTACAACAAACCACCATAAGTGCAATTAAAACAATATTAAAAACAGTATTAAAAACAGTTAAAATTTAAAAAACAGCAAGCCCCGTGGATCCCACAATTTAAAAATAGAATGTAAAAAATGCCAGCCTGCCTGTCAACAGTTAAAGACTTGTTTGAATAAAAAAGTCTTCAACCCCCGCAGGAATGTTGCCAAAGAGGGAGCAGTTCTTAATTCTAAGGGGAGGGTATTCCAGAGTTGGGGGACCACCACTAAGAAGGAGAGAGAGAAGTGTTGACCACAACACGGATCCAGTTAGCCTGGATTTTTGTGCCTCCGCCTTTGTGCATAACATCTGTTTGCTTCTCATGGGACGTATTTGTGACTCCTGACTTTCAAAATTGTAGTCATAAACTTCAAATTATATTTTCTATTCCAGGCCTGAACATTTGTGCTTAGCATAGTTTGAGGAAAGCTGATAGTGTATAATCAATTACACACTCACTTTTCCACATCATATCCCAGGCATTTAAACCTTTGCTGTCATTTACCATAGGAACCTTAGCTTGGTTTTATACGCAGTTGTTTCAGTTGCTCTAAAAATTCAAACCATACTTGAAGAAAAGTATTAAAGTAATAGCATTTGTGCATGTTTGATCTATTTGATGCATTTCAACTAAGACGCTTGACTTCAGAGTATCTTGAATGTTCACATGGATCATAACTACTTACACTAGATTATCTTGAAATACTCAAGTGAGGAGATGAAAGATGTACATGGCATAATCATTCTAGTTAGGAAGTTGCCTGAACTGAGCCTTATTCTGGCATCAAGTATTAGCTAAATTTGGGGCATTTACTCTATGCTGGTCCTAAAGTATAGCAATGTGACGACTCTCTGAAGAACAGAAGTAGTATTGGTGGACCAATGATCCAACATCATATGAGTTTATTCAGAAAGACTGGATCCCAGGTTTATTCTACAGGCATTCATGTTGCATTCTTGGAGCCAAACCTTTATAGTTTTCCTGGTTTTGCACATTGCTTTCTGAAACTCTCAGCCCTGAAACACTTGCTTTCATATGTACAAAGGTAATGATGGAAATGCAACATTAATGCCTCTGTTAGCAAGCCTGCAGTCAGCAATTGGGGTGGTTTGGCAGGACTGAGAGCGGGTGGGGTGCTATTTGGTATAGCGCCTGTACCAGAATTTTGAACAATTCTTCCTGCGCTGCCAGTTCTGGACTCTGGGCAGCTATAGAATAGATTACATTTATTTTGTGCCGAGAAAGAATTTCCTTGTCATCAAGATAACTGAAAGAGCTTTTTGTCTATTTCTAGATGAATATGGCATAGCTTGGCTATGGAAGCTATATGAATCTGCTTTGATCTAGTGTACTCCGTCTCCAAACCAGGGACTTAACAATGGCCTTCAGGGCCATTCCAGCTTTTCAGTTCTGTGAAATACTAGTGCACAAAACCAAAGTTACGGGTGAAATGAAACACTTGAAAGTTCATGGGTTTTACTAGGGTTTAAACTTTTATGGAGCCGTCCTTTTCACTCTCATGTTAATGTGGCTTCTGAAGAAGAATTCATAGGATCATTTCCATCAAATTAGGATCAGATGTGTATCTGCTTCTGGTCTGTTTACTTCTGTGCCATAATTCCAAATGCATGTTCAGCTTGATGTGCTTCCTTTCCTTCCTTGCCATCAACAATTCCTTATTTTCAACAACCATTTATCCATATGAAGCTTTTTCTGAAGATACTGGCTATGTTGAATTTCTTTTTTACTGCTGTTATGTTGGCTGCCATGGGTGAACGTCATGTTGGGAGAATCTCCCTCCCCTTATGAAAGTGTAACTAAATTTAAATTTAATGATAGGGAATACTTTGAAGTGAAGTTTTTCCACATTTTTTGTGTACTAGTGGATGTCTGTCCTCTTTGGGGCTCAAGACGAAATGGTACTAAGCAATGGCTATAGACCAGTGGCTTCTTCTGTGTGGCTTTTTGTGCTTTGGTTTTTGTTGGGTAGTAGGCAACCTACAAAAACACTTAGTAGCACCTTTCTTTACAATTGGCTTGGATATTTAGAAGTGTTAGATGTGTGGTGTTAACTTGTTCTTTGTCTCTGTGAATCTGAGCAGTCTTGGAGAATCTGATACTAGTCAATAGTAAAGCCATCAATTTTGCGTTTAACATTATGTGATGGTTTTTGCGCACTTGAATACAGAGGTCAGATATATGGGCGATTTTTACTTTTATTTTCAAGAAGGCAGAGTGGGAATTTGGTCTGTTGCTTTCCAGCTGTGTCTAATAGCATACATTTCTGTGTTGCTGACAAGGAAACCAGATGGCTTCAGACAGAAATTGCCAGGACATTAATCTGTTTTACCTGCGACAACTGAGCTGCAGCCTTGTAGCCTACTCAGGATGTTCATGGTTTTTCTTTTTCATGATCTGTGTTATATACACACATATAAAGGGAAAGTAATGAAGCAATAATCAGGATGGGGCTGTAGCTCAGTCGTACAGCAGTCTTGGTATTCAAAAAGGTCCCAGGTTCAATCTTTAGCATTTCCAGGCTGTGTTGAAAAAGACCCTTGTCTGAAAACCTGAGTTACTGTCACCCCATATTGATACAGATGTCGATTAACCAAGTGAATCTGACTTGGGATACGGCAGCTTTCTATGATTCTAAACAATGATATGATGCCTAGACATGATGCATCCTCAACACACTGTGTGTTGTGTGGTTTCCTGCCTGATTTTTTTGTTAGATTGTTCTGCAGAATTTCTGTGTTTTGTTGGTCTGTGTATTGTTCCAACAAACAGTTATCCATTGTTTTTGGATAATTAGGATAAACCTGGAGAAATGTTTTCTCGGTGTATAGTGATTGAGGTTTGCTGCTTTATTCTTACAGGTTGGTGGTTTGTGAGCACATCAGAAGAACAGGGCTGGGTCCCTGCAACTTATCTGGAATCCCAAAGTGGAATTAGAGATGATTCTGAAATTAACATGTCCAAAGGAGGGGAAGGTAAGAATTCTGAGGGGAGTTCAAGGTGTGAGTCATCTATGTACTGTAAGAAAACCCACCCTTTTAAATCCCATTTGGGTCTTGTAAGATTTGGCTTACTTGTGCTGATGAGCATAAAGGCTGGCTGGGTGTCCAGTGATTGTACAAATGACTGTTGGAAGAGTTTTACCACTAGTCAAGCCTCCTTTGTTGATGAGATGCCTGATAACAGCTGTAGAAATAATGCTTGTTCAGGATGTTTTGATAATGGTGACGTAGCATTTCTAGAAATATGGCTGTGATGTTTGTGATATGTATGTAATAATGCCTCCATCTTCTGTAAGAAACTTAAAGTTCCTTTCTTTTGAACCTTCTGTTAGAGGGGAAGGCAGGTGGAAAATTGCTGCTGTGTACAAAAATTCTCCATTTTTCAATTCTTACTTGATGTTCATATGTGTATATTTCAAATACCGTACTACAATATGGGGATTCTAGTTTTGTCTCAGTTTCCTAGTCTCTTTGTCTGATATTGCAATTTAAAAAACTTTTATGTATAGCCTGTCTCCAAAAGGTGTTGGCTTTAATTGCCCTATTTTGGCTAATGCTAATTGAATCCATCTTTCCAGGCAAACAGTATTTTTTTCCATTGTAGCATGAACTTTCTTGTCTTTTGTATGCCATATGTATTTCACCTCATCTATATTATAGATAACTGTGCACAGAAGAGGCTGTCCCAAGACAGAGATGTGTGGGCTCTCTTGAATTTTAGTGAGAGGAGACAGCATAGCACATTTTGCTGCTCTTGTAACAGATAAAAACGTTCATATCCGCAAACAGGAGTTAGAACACTGTTGGAATGCATTTGTGGGATACTTTACATAAACATCCTGAAAAATGCATCCTTACTTAACCTCTTTTTAAGATGCTAACGCAGTTGCTTGAAAGAACAGAATATGCCTTACTCCAAAATGAGTCCATCCTTCTCCGTGTTCCTCTTAGCAGCTCAGTAACATAGCAATGGGTGGGGGGAGCACGGTAAATATTGCAGGTGCTGCAGTGCAGCATGTAAGTGGCCCCTCCCATTGGAGCTATTCTGGGCAGTGACGGCTATGCTTACTGCGCCACCCCCTGTAGCTATGCTACTGTGGCAGCCTT
Source organism: Lerista edwardsae (assembly GCA_029204185.1). NCBI lineage: Eukaryota > Metazoa > Chordata > Lepidosauria > Squamata > Scincidae > Lerista > Lerista edwardsae. The sequence goes on from JAJKFI010000002.1 coordinate 22,641,433, forward strand.
ACCTTCTGCTTCACTCCCTGCAGGGGGTACTTGAGGGCACTGAAAACCTGAGTAAGGGATGGAGAAAGTGGGCCAGGACAGTCAAACATGGCAGCTAGGCCCATATTAAGACTTGTGGTTGCCAGTGTAGTCTGTGCACATAGTGCACTCTATTCAGAGCTAGAAAGTCATGTCCTCATTACAGCGCAGTGGCTGCTACTGTGTGTCTTAGCATCAGCCTCTCCCATATCCTGTTTAAATGAGTAGTTCAGCTGATGTCTGGCAATTTGGATGCTTGTAGTTTGGATGGCAAGGGATGTTTTGAAGTGCAAGCCACTGGTCCCTGCTCCTATCTTAACCAATGAGTGAATGATCCAGGTGTGACCCTTTTAATCTTTTTTTTTTTCCATTGGGACTTTGGCCTAAACTCCCTGAGTCCCTGCTGCATGTTATGTATCAGAGTCTCTGTTCCGGCCAGCCGGCTCTAGTCACAGACTGGCAGTTCTTTTCTGGTTCAGAGGAAGGAATATGCCCAGGCCAGAATCGAGATTTCTCCCAAGTTTAAAACAAAGCATACAGAACAAAGCCAAAGTGCTATCAGGTGGGCTTGCAGAGTGATGCAGTGGCATGTTGGCCTTTGAAGTCAAGTCTCCAGGCTAAGCCAAACTGTTGCAAGTTTATGTAGGCTAGGTGCCCACTTATTGGTTGATTGGCAAGAAATTGACCTTATTATTGTAAGTATGGCTATTGCCTAGGTTCTTATCATTTGAAGGCCTCTTGTGAGGTCAGGTGCGAGGACAGTGGCCAGGCTGATAACCGGCAAAGATACTCCCATCATTCCACTCTCATCATTAGGAGACATCTTATCAAGACACGTGCAAGAACTGTGGCCAAGCTAATGCCAACAAGCGATGTTAGGAAGAGCGGCTATCTTAGCATGTACGTTAGTGTACATGAAGAAGTATACATCTCAGCTTGGGGTTCTGAGGTGGATATGGTCTTATTGCTCAAATCTCCTCACATCAGGCAGGTGCAGCGGCTGTGGTCATTGGTTTGGGGCCAACTTCTCTTTATTTCCCATGGGAACAGCTTGGCCAGACACAGGCAGCTCCCAGAGGCTGGGACACAGAGGAGATGGCCGACAGGCACACAAGATGGAAGACAGTTGCTAAGCCTTGTATCGGCCGTTACAGTCCCCTGAAGCAATTGTCCTGAGAATCCTGCCCATCACCCATGCCTTCTCAGTGTCTCTGAGAACCTGCATTCCCGGCAAATGATGAAGAGAACTTCATTTGATAGGCAGAATGATGTATTTAGTTTGAAATAACTTATGGCCTCTAGCCATAGTCTTTCTTTCCCTTCCCACTCTTCTCATGGGCCTCTTTCACATCCTTAACTGAGAGAAAACTAGCAATGGGAGAGCTCATGTGAAAGTAAAAGACTGTTTCCCCTCTTGTGACATCTCTGTTCATGAAGTACAAAATTGGTTTGAAAGAAGTGAGTGAACTGACATTCTGGTTAGGAATGTCAACTGAGGGAAAAGAATGTACCCCTTGCCCTGAAAAGAAAGTGTTCTCTGTGCATAGCTATCTTAACAATCTCATTGTCACAAATCTTTCCAATTTTTTGTTCAGTGTATGTAATGAACCCAAATTAGTAGGGCCCTAATTTGTGAACTTTGACGTGACACATTAACTTCTTGAATACTTTAAAAGCCTTGAAAGGAAATTTGGTATCTTAGCCTGAGATGCACTGGCCACCTCTTTCAAACTTAGGGTGCAATCCTAACTAACTTTCCAGCACCTGGGTAAGGGCACTGCAGCTCTGAGGTAAGGGAACAAACATTCCGTTACCTTGAGCAGGCCTCTGTGACTGCCCCTCCCCCAACTGCAGGATGCAGCACATGTGTTATTGTGTGTGTGTGTGTGTGTGTGTGTGTGTGTAGTACCTGGGCTCATTGTTGGGCTGCCCACCAGAAGTGTTTTAACAGAGCAACTGCAAATGGATGAGCCCTTTGCCTGTCAGTCTGCCAACCTTTTCATCCTGCCAATCCACTGGCCACTCTGATCCAACTTGCTGGGAGCACTGCTAGATATAGGGGGAATAGGAGAGGCATGGCTCCAAATAACATCTCCCCACCTATTTCATGCTTACAAAGTAGGGAAAGGCAATTTGGAATCCACTAGCCCATTCTTTGTACTTATGAAGATAGCTGCATGCTGCTTTCTTGGTCCATCCCTCCTCTGTTTGTGATGAGCATGAACCGGGATTGTAGGGTTCCATCATCCCTTGTGCCTGTTCATTTAAAGCAGAAGAAGCATAGACCAAGGAGGCTGCATGGAGCAATCTTCGTAAGTACTGGGGAGTGGGTGATGGACGCACACATGCTCATCTGCCCATCAACCCTCCATAAGAGGGATTCATGTGTGAGCAGAGAGAGCAGTGGGAGACAGATCCAGGTGGCACAGAGGCATGGACCACAGCTAGTACAGATTTAGGCATCAGGAAGTAGGCTATGACTTTGCCAAGACCCTGAATTCTCAAAATGGCATGAAATATGTCCTTAAAAGATGCTCCTGATCCAGAGGGCCTGCTGTTTATTATTTTTGTGGCCCTTGACGCCTCCAAAAGTGTAGATGCATGCAGTCTGCTACTGACATTATTGAGAACAATTGACCTTCAGTAAATGTATCGAACTGTGTTTGTGTGCACTAGGGCCTCAGACAGTTAGCCTGTTTACTGCCTCTCCTAAACTAATCTCAGTGTATTATTGCATCCCATCTTGCTAACCCAAGGCCAGTCTTTGCAATTAGCATGTATGTGTTTGGTTTTTTGTTTTTGTTCACCACCCATCCATCATTTTTTTCTTTTTGTATTTTTTCATCCATTTTCCAAACTAGTTTCTAAGAGACGCAAGGCTCACCTGAGGCGCTTGGATCGGCGATGGACACTGGGAGGGATGGTCAACAGGCAGCAGAGTCGAGGTGAATAGCTTTGGGCTGCAGTCCCTGGAAGGGTGCATAAATTGGCGGCTGCTGCTTCTCTTGCTATTTGACACTGCTAAGAATGGCTGGTACTGGGTGCGGCTCATTTCATTGGGTCTTGTTTCCCTACAAGCGAAACAAGCCTACAGAGTTGGGTGGCATTTTGTTGAGCTTGTCACAGATGGGAGTCAACAGCAAGACTCTTCTGCACTGACAATGTGCTTTCATGTGGGATTCCACACTCGCCAACATTTAGTTTCTATCGGCATTGGTTCTGAAGGATGTTAAAGAGGCAGGAAAGAGCCATTGTGACTGGAATGTGCATTGCTATAAACGTGGCTCTGTCATGTACAATTTGCAAATATGGAAAATTAAGAAACACTTTAGAATCTCTTCTGAAAGCACTGTCTGTTCTTCGGTAGTTTCAAACTGTATATGGCAAGGTTAGCATCGTTTTGAAACTTCAAGAAAATGAAATGCATTAGAGTAACTTTTTCAACTCAAGAGACAGGGTCGCTAATTGACTTGCAGAATTCTCATATGACTTTTCTCGGGGGGGGGGGGTAGAAACCCTACAGCTTAAAATGGCATCTCAACAACCTGGCCTTTGAAAGAAAGTGGTAGACCATCCAGAGTTGTAACAGGATCTGGCGGCGCCTGGGGTGGAGCAACATCATGATGTTGCCCCCTGTATTACTGCGCCCCTGCACCACCCCACCACACCCCCAGGGTCGATAATCGCTCCATTTTGGAGCATACTAGATGCAGGGAAGGTGGGAAGGTAACTACATATGGCAGCTCGGGTGCCCATCTGCAAACGGTCCCCCAGGCAAGCGCCATGTGTCGCCCCACAGAAGTTCCCTCTCCGGGAGCACCTCCTTTATGTGTATAAGTAGCTCACTTCCTAGCATCTCCAGTTGAAGAGCTTGAAGAGCAGAGTTTGTAAGAACTCTAAGAGCCTAGGCAGCTGTAATATGGAAACAGAAGGGCCAGCATTTAGCTTGGTTTGAGCTCTCCTATGGTTGCTTCAAAATATGCAATTTTTTCTACTCTCTGTAGGAAATTACTAGGGGTGTTTCTTTTTGATAAAAATGCATGAATATTTGCCTTTTGGGTGTGAGAATGTTAGAATATAAACACAAAAGACTGTATTTTGGTATTTAACATATTTTCCAGAAATTAAAATAACTACTTTTCCAATTAGAAATAATACTGTGGCTGCATCTGCTGGTGCTATATCACCTACCTAGTACACTCTAAAAGCATTCAAAATTCCTTAAAATGAGAACCTGGCATGAGAATACATAACACCACTTTTTACCTTTCAAATCACAAAATCTGCAAAAAATAACACCATTTTCAAACACGCCTAGCAATTACATTGGAATTGTTAAGGTACTTCCATAAAAGGTAGAAGTTGAAGTCAGTACTTACCGGTACAAATGACAGCCCAACTTGAGCTGCCACCTAATGTTGTGTGGCTTCCACACACAAAAAAAGCTTTGCTCCTTTCCACACAATCCTTTTAGACAAAACAGGAAGTATGGGTCATACTGGGAACTTCAGCATGCACCACATTTCCTGTCTTATTTAAAGTGACCACAAGGAAAGAGCTAGATCAGTGGCTGTTTGCTCACCCTCTGACCTTGTTCCTTCTTTTTAAGTTTAAAGGAAGAATGTGAGGAAGAATTGAGGTGAGTGAAGGCGGTTGCCTTTCCCTACACAAGATTTTTTCAGGCATAGACAGTGCCATTTGCTTCCCTACAAACTCACCTTGCTCCTTCTTCATGCAGCCCCTTTCCGTTATTAGATTGTACAAGGAAGGAGCAAGCTGAGTGGGTAGAGTTGCAGATTGATGGGCTCCATCCACAGCAGGCTGGAGGGAGGCAATGGCGGACTTGGGGTTAAGGTCACCAACAGTCTACTGCTCAAGGTGAGCCACATCATGTATGGGATGGTCCTGACTTATGTGATCCAAGACTGCCTTAATTTCAGTGTTCTCTTGAAATTAGACCTGCATATCTTGGGACATACTCTTTAATAGAGGTCAGTGCTCTTGAACCAAACAAGTCCGCCTGCATAGCCAACCAAATAAGGCTTCTGGGAGTTACCCTTTCATAGCTATTTGAGCTAGTTAGGGAGGTGACTTTTTAGTGGCATCCAGCATCTATACTTTCTGAATGCACTTTGTATGTATAGTACATTATATGTCTGTCTTACCAATCTAGAAACATGAGCAGCTAAAGGTTGCCGCTCTCTTTAAGGGGAAATTCAGTGTTTCTGGTTGCCTGGGTGGATTATGACCCCCAAGTTGGGAAACATTGATCTACATCTTACCTAACGGGCTTACCGTTCTAGTACTAAGAATGGGCTTACTACTGAGTAAAATAAATAGCACTGTTTTCAAACACCTCTACTTATCAGTTCTTGCAAAGAGAACATCTGCTGCTGCAGGACTTGCACTGGAAGAAGCTCATCAGAATTAAGAACATAAGAAAAGCCTTGCTGGATCAGGCCAAGGGCCCATCTAATCCAGCTTCCTGTATCTCACGGTGGCCCACCAGATGCCTCAGTGAGCATGCAAGCTAACCAGATACTTGTATCTCTGTTTCTGCACCTGTGGGTAGTTGAAGCGTTAGAACTTTTGATTTAATACTCTTGCAGTTGCAGTCTTGCCTCTTTCTGCCACATTATTCTTCCTCTGTCCCCTGCCCATAAGCTTGCATTTTACAGAAGCACATGTGCGTGTTTTACTGCATGTAAATGCCATTGGAAGATTCCAGGTAGTGCTCCTGCATGTACCCAGGGAAATAATAATAATAATAATAATAATAATAATACTGGTATTTATATACCGCCTTTCTTTGTCATTAGATTGCTCCTTTGACTTTAATTCAAGGCGGTTTACATAGGCAGGCTTTTCTAACCCCGAGGGGTTTTACAAATCACAAAGAGGTTCTATCTTTCAAGAACTACTAAATTCAGTGAAACTTTCATAGTCCAGTCTTTCTTTCTGGCCGCACGATCGCCTTCCCACCGGCTGATAAACGGCTTCTTTGCTCTCACCAAAGAAACAGCTGGCCCAGCACAACTCCTTTCTCACAGGCAGCCAGAGACAGCTCAGATCTTATCAGCTGCATTCTCAAGGTCTACCGCTCATGGAAACTTCCGGTGTTCTCAAACTGGCGACCTTAGGATCTTATCTTCGGGCAAACAGCGGCTTTTACCCTCTCGACTAGACCTCCTGCATGAAATAGATACATGTGTTCTGTTATCAGACGAGTGTGTATGTAGGGTACACCTCATTTTCCTACACAGAAGAGAACTCTTTTGTAAGAAACTTCTTTCCTGACTCTCCACAACATCTTATTGAAATTGCTTACAAAAATCTCATAAACTTCCTAAGGCTGTATGAAGCTCTTTCAGTACTGTTTCTCAGAAAGAACATTATTCAGTTCAGTTTGCTAGACTTGGAGTACATAGAAAGGAAGGACAATGAGATATAGGAACTCTGGTAAAAGTTCCTCTTGTCTTTATGATTGTCATGCAGTTCACAGTCTCTTTCCCAATCTCTTGGGGAGACGGTCATAGCAGCTGCTGTATTGTAGACTCATTGCCATTTGGTGGAGTCCCAGTTGTTGTTGTTGTTGAGGATCATCCTAGCAAGAATACCACGAAAGGCAGAACTAGTCCAATAGTAAACCAGAGGATTTGTTTTGTGTGAACCTTTTGGTTCTTTCATATGACATATCTTACTGTCCTGAAAGAGGTTATTTTAATAAAGAGGTTGGAGGAAGAGAAGGGGGGTTGCATGAAACAGACTGCTGACTGTAAGGAAAGTATTTTGTAAGAGAATTCTTCTGTGGTTTGGAAGACACGGAATTTGAGCTATTGCATTTTACTTTAAGGCCTTCATTAGATAATTCTCCAGACTGCATGCCCCAGCTTTTCTAGGGAGAATGTTCCATAATGGATGCATGAACAGAACTTTCCCTGCCTTACCCCTTTCGTGTCACAGATGGCACTTGGGGCACAAGCCATGGGTTTGTAAGTTTCAGTTCTACTTGGGCCTCACTTCAGCCTCAAGAAGTCCAACAGTGTGTGTCCTTATGAGCCAACCAGCACTGTGTTTGTGTGCTTTGTGTGCTGCCAACTAATACCGATGTCTAAATCACAAGGCTTTTGTCTTCTTCTTTTTTGCCCTTTGGTTGCCTGTGCAGGTGAAGCCCATACAGGTAGAAGCCATCCTGTATTACTTCCTATAATGTCATTTATGCACAGGAGCTACCAGTTGGGTAGCTCTTATTGATGATTCTGAAAGTTTCAGAAGTTGGTAAGGCAATATGTTAGTGTGGTTTTTTTTAATTGGCTACAAAAGATCCTTCCCCTGTCAGAGAGAAAGGATGGTTGAACTTTAGCATGAGTTGAAAGGAGAGAGCTGAACTGACAGTGGAGGGTTAAAGGTTGAGCAAGACCAGAGTCTTCCAAGGATTTTCAAGACTTGTGCTAAACCCTGTGGGTGGAGGTATATGTGGTTGAGACTGCATTTCAGAAAGCCACCCATGCATTGCTATACATTTTTGAGACATGGACAAGGAGATAGCACCAACATAACAATTATCAGTGCTGCTTTCTAACATTTATTACCTTCCAATATCCAACAACACGACATAGTGACTGAACAGCAACATTCAACATACTATACAGAAAATAGGGCAGATCCAGAGTTTAGTTGCTAATGCCTAAAAACAGGTGGCAGATCTGTGGATGACATGAAGCTCCACTAAGCATACTTGGATGCAGGGCAAGCTTCAGGAGCGGCAGGGTCCAATGTGGGGCATTCTGGTAAGGCCCCCCACTTTCCCCATAGGCCACTCACCAAGAAAAGCACTTGTGGTGCCACACATTACCATCAACTGCTTCCAGGAGGCCTATTCTGGGCAGCTGGGAGGCAGGGCAGGTGGGAGTAAAAAGGTAAAGGTAAAGCTGCTCTGCTCACTCCACTAACATATTATATAGTCCACTGCAGCAGCTGCAGCAGCAGGCAATAAGCTCACGGGGGGGGGGTTAGTGCAGTGTCCAATGTGATGTCATTGGTCACATAGGCTTAAGGCCAGCCCTGCTTGCATATCACCCCTACATCTTCTTGAAAACTCAGCGTTTCAATCCATTTTGTTTTTCTTCAGACCAATTTCAAATGCTTCTTGGCCATCCTGATGCCATACTAGTCATTCTTCAGAATGGTAACATTTCACTGCTCCTTCCCATAAATGCCGACTTGCATACATTGGATATTATAATTTTTTTTACGGTTAGCCTCAGCAGAGGCTGTCCCAAATTGCTTATGGGTTACAAGAGGACCCATACTCAAGAGTGCCCAGTTTGAATTATAAACCTCATTTGTGTTGTGGCCTCTTCTTTTTCCACCACTGAAAGAAACCAAATGCATGTAATTTGGGAACTGTTATAATATTTTGCTGTGAAAGCACTCTGCAAAGGGAAACTTTAATGACAGCTTCCTGCTACAGAGCAGGAGGCTTAAAAATAGAACAGCCAAACAAATCCATACCAGGGACTCTTTAACATCTATAGGAGTTTAACTTTTTACAACACTCCGCTATAAACATGTCCTATTGATTCTTCAGTCTTCCACCTTGCTGTTTTCCACGTAAAATGAACAAAAAGAATGTTTCAGAAAGACCAAGCTTCAATTTTGGATGGCTTGATGCCAAGAGAAATGACTCTTTGGACAGTCGAGCCAGGGATGGGCAAATGGGCAACACATCAACTACACGGCTTTTGCAAAGTTGGCCTCAAGCCTGAATGTTATTTTGCACTATCTCTTGCACAACTATGCTGCTGGGATTGGTGCACTGGACAGTTCACTACATAGGGCAAGCTGGTCACTCTCTCCACAAAAGAATTGTTACAAATCTGACAGCAGAAATGACAACATTCAAAAACCAGTGGGAAAACATTTTAATCTCCTGGCCCACTCGGCTGCTGACATGAAAGTTGCCATTTTTCAACAAAAGCACTTCAGAGGGAAACTCTAGCATGAAACTGCTGAATTGGAATTTATTGTAAAGTTTTGATTTTGTTTGTTTAGGCCCAAATGGAACATAGTTTCCTGTCCGACTTTGGGTGTGGTGAACATGGAATTTCATGAACATGGTGAACAACTGGAATGTGTGTGTTATTGTAGGATTACTGCTGTTGTGAAAAATCACTGCACTGATTATACTGTGTGTTTGCACACGCACGCATATATTAGGGCACAATCCTGACCTGGAGTTAGGCTGGCATAGTTATGCCAGCAAAGTTTGGACAGCACAAGGGCCACTGTAAAGCGCATTTGGACCACTCTTGGAGGATGGCGCATGTTTGTGTGCTGGCCTCCCTGACTCTGAGAGTGCTCCAAATATACTTTACGACATCCCTTGTGCCAGCCAAACTTTGCTGGCCTAATTGTGCCAGCCTAACTCCAGGTTAGGATAGTGCCCACAATTATATAATTTGGGGAGGATTTCTCCACATGATGTGGAACTTTTTGCACATTCAAGCATTTTTCAAGACAAAGAGTAACCAAAGGATGGGGGACCCTTTGTCCCTACTGTTGTTCCAGTCAACAACAGCAGTCCAGACCTTAGTTACTGCTGTTTAGGAACAGAAGATTAAACATCTCGGGACAAGTGATGTGTATAAAATGTAGTTTGGACTCGAGTATCAAGTTTTTGTACATTTGTTGTATGCACAGTTTCATGTTCCTCCATAAAACAGATGTTATTGTCTTTAGAAGTGTTGCGGCAGGGAACTGTTAGTTTTGTTGGGGGGATTTAGGAAGAGGCTTTAGCATGCAAGAGTCATAAAGTAGATTGTACAGCAGTGATGTCACACCCTTTGTGACCCTTAAATGGTAAATATCTGAGTTTAGATCTTGGTTTTTATTGTCTCCCTATAAAAGTCACAATGGGCTATGTCAACAGTGTGTTTCTGAAATGAAGTGATGTAGCTGTTTTAAAGTCATTTAACCATCTGCATTATCCCATTATCTGAAGCAAAGTGCAAATCTCCTTGAAATCCTTTTTCCTAACAGTTCAATATTTTCACCTTCAAAGTCTAAAACATGGGACTATTTAAGTAGTCTCCTGTGTGTCCTCCTTGTCTATTCACAGCACATCAGCTGCTCAGACTCCTCCTAAGAAATCTGCTATCAACAACCATTGCATGGTTCTGAGATGGGCTTAAATGCAACAGCAAAATGTGGCCTCCTAAGCCTACAATATCCCTGCAGCTCAAGCAAGTGCTGGCTCGTATACTATCATTGTATTATGATTGATGCTTCAGAAAAAATTTCCAAAATGCCATTCCAGTAGGGTAGCTGCCACAACAGCAGTGTAAGGATGGGCACGTTACATGTTGAACAACGTCTGCATAATGTTTCAAGCATCAGCTATTGAAAGAGTTGAGCTTAGCTGAGCCTAACATTTTAAGGGCTATCTGTCCTACTGACATATACATAAAGTGTACCACTTTAACTGTCATGTTTTGCCCTATGGAGCCATGGGAACTGTAGTTCTAAAATGCTGAGAATTCATCCAACGCCCCACCCCCCACCCCCAGCTACCATTGCCAAGGGAGAGCACAACTATTACCGGCTTAAAGCTGTGGTGTAGTCGCATGTCCTTAGAATCTGTTCCTTGTGATGACTGCTTCTTCCCCACAAAGGAATATAATTTTCCTTTTTGCATGATGTAAGAGGGCTTTTTGTTTTGATGGCTCAGCATGTCCTAATTTGTGATAAGAGTCCAAATATAGCAATCCTAATGAAGCAAAGCTGTGGGTTTGTTGGAGACTGTTGCTGTTGGCTGCTATGCCAACATCTTCTGAAAGCAAAGAATGAAGTATGAGTCTCTCTCTCTCTCTCTCTCTCTCTCTCTCTCTCTCTCTCTCTCTCTCTCTCTCTCTCTCTCTCTCTCTCTCTCTCTCTCTCTCCATCCACTCAAAGCTTCCAAGTTTTCTTTCTCTTTAGCCAGCAACAAAGTTTAGTTGAGCCAGGAGCTGTGCAGATGGCCACATGTGCAAAGCAGATAATCATGAATGGCCTCAGGAAGATACCAGAGATGCTTTCATTGTTGGTATTTCATTCCCTGATTCCTTATTTCCTTGTTTAAAACAGTGCTCCCTCCCCCCGGCAATCTGATTGGCCGGTAAATAACGGGGTTTTCTTCTCTTTCTGTAGCATGGTTCCATGTTTAGGTGATCAAATTTGCAGTAAGAGAAAGATGACTCTCAGGACTTGATTCTTCAATAGAAGAATAGAGCTTCTATGGAAGCATGCTTGAATAGAGCTTCTAATACTTAGCCTAACTATCATGCATCACAGGGAAGAATCAAAGCCACTTTCAAATGCATGGTTAAAATATCTGTGACATATGCAACAGTATGTTTGAAGTGCCATCATTGTGATGCCAAAGCCTGCTGCTTTCCTGAAAATGCAGCAATAAGTTGGGTTATTTCTCAGCCTTTTTCCAATAGCAAAGTGGATCGGAAAGAAAAAAAAGCCTATTTATGACCTTAACACAACAAAAATATCCACACAGCCCTCCTTCTTTCCAGTGTCCCATCTTCCCATATTTTCAATGATGGCTGCACTAGGTGCTACGCAACCCACCTGAAATTGGCTTGCAATCTACCTAGTGGTCCCAAACCACACTTTGAGACATACTGCTTTTGAATATTGTATTAGCAGCCCAATCAAGCACAAATTCACCCATGCTGATGCAGCAGCTTCATCATAACTTGCACTGCATCCTGGAGGTGAATTTAGCAGGCAGGAAGTCTCCTTGAGGTAAGCAGACATTTGTCCTCTTGCCTTGGGGTAAGATTCAGCTGCCGCTATGAGGCAACATGGGCCTGCACCAGTTATATCATTGGCACAAGTTCAAATTTCTCAGTCTGCGGATCAGGCTGGACATATGCACTTGTACACCTACGGATCGGGATAGGGTACAGCGTGTGCTGGCTCTGTGCACCCTGTCATCTCCCTCGCTCTCCCCTCCCTACTCTGCCCGTCCCTCACCCCTGTGCTGCCCAGCAGGAACTTAGCTGCTTGGGCACATGCTGTTGTCTGCACTCGTGGGAAGATGCAGGCCTTCCCACTGGCCGGCCTAGATAGTGCAATGTGCTTTACAGTACATTTGTCACATTATGCACAACGGCACGCTCTGCCAGTGTACAGATAGGTTAGGAATGTGCCATAAGATATGCTCATGGAAAAGAGCTGGAGAGGTTACAAGCTCTATCTTGTTTTCATCAAGCCATTGTGGGGGTGGCTCATCCAGGGTGTCTTGGCAAAAGTGGCCCCATGCTTCCTCCTAAGTACCTGTGTAAGGTTTGGCTACAAAGATAAGCATTACATTCTCCATCTGAAATGGATACAGAGGCCCCTCAGTTCTTGCAGTATGGAATCCTCAAGTCCCAGCTCTTCTTGTTGAGGTTATACTGTTGGGGTGCTGCTAAAATCTGCAAATGGTGATGATACGTATGCATCGCCTAAATTTAGAGTTTGCATTTGGGCCTATCTTATGTTTGTTAAAGGATTAAGACTTATAAAGGATTATAAGCAGTGATGTCATTCAGGGGGAACGGACCAGAATGGGCGTTCCGGATCCTAACGGGCTCCGTGGCTGGTTCCGGGTTCCCAACAAGTGCCAATCAAAAGTGAGTTCCTGTTCCTAAATCATTTGAATGACACCACTGATTATAAGTACAGTTATAATGTTGCTATGAATTTAATTGGCATGTGGGATCCAACTGTCTTTCCTCGAGCTAGAACATGACCAGGAAGTTCCATGTAAAAACAAATCTAGAAAGTGACACATTCCTTTCTCTTGTGAGCATTGAGATTTGGGAGGAAGATACAGTATGATCTAACCATGAAAAACCAGATACGGACTGTTTAGTGCTGTAAAACTTCAATGTTTCTAGGGTGTGAAGAGGCTGGGTCAGTCTATTCCTTTGAGCTGGAAGAGTCTTGGTCACACTCCAGCATGAGAGTTCAGATTCCAGTAATGCAGTGTTTAACATAACCATGTGTGTGCTAAATGGAGCCAGCTGGAGCAAGTTCCTCCAGTGATGCTTTGCTACTCTGGCAGCTAGTTTGATTTTTGTCAATACCATATGTAAGAATTGGGGGAGCCCCCTCCAGGGACCCTGTCTCATTTGTTGGCATGGAAGGCGCAGGGCGGTGGCGGGGAGCTGATAGAGGCATGCTTATAGCATGATAGCTAATAGGTACAAGGCCTCATAAGCAAGACTCCACCTCTGCAACGCTTCCACATTAATTGCCGCAAAGCCATTGTTTAATAGCAATTGGAAAAGAGGAACTGCAGGGGCAGGTTCTGTTCTTAACTGATGTTGCCTTCTCTCTCTTTGCTAGAAGAGAAATATGTCACAATCCAGCCATATACCAGCCAGGGGAAGGACGAGATTGGGTTTGAAAAGGGAGTCACTGTGGAGGTCATTCAGAAGAACCTGGAAGGATGGTGGTACATAAGGTAAACTTCAAATGAGTTCCTTCTGGGGTTGGTGATGAGCTTTTTGCATATTAGCTTGGCAATGGCATGCTGGAAACTGTTTATCTAAAATGGGATCTGAAAGTATTTTATTTATAACTGGAAATTCCAGTGAAGTTGTACGGAACCAGTTAAACATGTACAATATTAAAACAATGAGCTGCCATATGTGGAAAATATTGGGGGGGGGGGAATAAATGGAAACAAAACTATCCTTTAAATATGCTCTAAATCTATACTGTGTGTGCATTGCAATGATTCAGTGGCTGAGATCTTTCAGCTGCAAGCTTGCACTCTACTGAAAGCAAGCTTCGTGGGCTACAGTTGGATTTATTTTCAAATAGACATTCAGTACGTTGTTTGGTCTCTTTTTTTATAACAATGGAAAGTTGTTACCAATTTGTTCATATACATATACTGTATGTGTGCAAGCAGCAGTGACAGTAATCCTCATAGTGTGGGTAATGTGTTCTGTCCCCATGCTTGTTGATTAAAGGCAGAAATATGAGGAAAAAAATTGTGGGGGGTAGGAATAGGTAAGCTGACTGTAATTCACAGCGTCTCCTTCTGGTAGTCCAATGCCCTTAAATGGCTAATTTCAAATGTAAAGCTGGATGTCTTTAATGGCGTTGTTCCAGATACATTAAGTGCCACGTAGGCAGTATGTGTTCACAGTGCTCAACACAATAAGACTGCTGTTGCTCGCTGATAGGAGAAATCAAAGATGCAAACAGTATGAAGTCATTTGGTTTTAGCTGTAGCAGCCAGACTAACAGCCTGATCCTCCATATGTGTTTGCTGGGAAGCACATTTCATTGAATTCAGTGGGCCTCTCTCCCAAGCAAGTGTGCAGAGGATTGCAACCTTCAGCTAGTAGGGAAGGATCTTCTAACTGGACCAGCAATTGGGCAAAAGAGCTGCTTTCCTAAAGCAGCTACAGAAACCTGTTTCCTGGATACCTTTTAAGGAATGTTTCAATAAGCAACTGTCAAGAACAGGAACTGTGAATCTCACCTCATTGTGGGGAGTTCTACTGTATGAGCCTGGAGATCCCATTGCACATCAGGCTCTTAGGAATCATCCCTTTTGATCATTTGGCTTTGGATGTGGAAGAGAGAGAGAGAGATATTATTTTTTGGTGATTGTCATTTGCTTTCATAGTCTGACTTCTGGCCATCATAAGGCATCAGAGCCATGAATAATGGAACCACGCAGAGTTCTGAGTGTTCCATAAACACATTCGCAGTTGCATCCTCCCTATTAGTCCTCCTATCAATAATAAAGGAAAGCTGATAGAGGGGGAGTAGATTTCCAACACTATGAACAAAGAATGGCTTTTATTTCTGTCATTTCCACATTCTTCTTTGCTGAAATCATTCACTGGACTTTAATCCCAAGCCAAAAGTTCAGGAGCAGAGTGCACAGTACTTTGCAGGAGAAGGAACCCTTTTGCACACTCCCTAATTTTGTTACTGAACTGCTTTTTTTGTGTTAAGAATTTTCTGGTCACTGGCAGATATTTAGTTTCTTTTCAGCTTTGCAGGGGCCTAGAATTTCTTGCAGCGTGGAATATTTTCATTGAAGAAGGGGAGTCCAAAAAACTTGTACACTAAATTTGTGCCAATTAAATTATGGTTAAAAAGTGTGCAGGAGTCATGGCCGAGGTTGACATTTATGCCATGTCTTCCCTCAACGCAAAACCTCTGCCTTTGAAACCCTCTGCTGGGATTTATAGCAGTGTGAAGGAGACATTTTTCACCAGACATTTTTCACCTTGCTTTCATGGAGAAGGTCTCTGCCAGTAACATAGGCAGGGTAGTGGTGCAGTAAGTATCACAGGCACTGCAATGCGCTGTGTAAACTGCCCCTCCCACTCACCATCAGAGCCATTCCATGCAGCAACAGCAACGAGCATATGTTGCTGTTAGTGCCCATAATGGCTCCAAAGGCAATTGGAAGGAGGCGCTTACACGGCATGTTGCAGCACCTGCAGTACTTACATGCCACCCCCTTGGCTACACTTCTGATCTCTGCTGAGAATTAATCTGGGAGGCTCAAACCAGGCTGATGCAAATCTAAAATGGTGAATGAAGAGGGTTGTTAAACTGATCTTTCAAGTTGCTGCTGCTATTCCAACATCAAAGTTGCTTAGTGCGACAGCCTGTGCCTTACCATTTGAAAGGGCTCAAATATACCGATCCGTAGGTATGTAATTAATGCAATCCACACATTTATATGCAATAAATGCATGTAAATCCATTTGTCTGTAGGAATTGAGCAATTTTCATTGTCACATGTCTATATTGGAATTGGAGTGGTAAAGAGCCTAACTTCACACTCCTCTTAGGTCTCCACTCTTGGTTTCTCCAACATCTTGCAAGTGCCTACATTCCAGCCACTACAGTGCAGCAGTTACAGAGGGTCATGAATGATTTCTACATTCTTTCACAGAAGAAGTGAGAGGAAACAAAGCACCACGCATTTCATCAGTTCTCCCAAAATCGTATAAAAATGCAAGCATTTTTTTGTGGAACTGGTCCTGGAATGAATGTAGACTGTATTAGGAATGCATCTTAATTATAAAGTTCCAAAGAAGATAGTCTTAATAAATAGATAGCATACGTTCCACCTTAAAAGTCTGTAACACACACACCCTTAAAAACAGTATTTTCCAAAATTCATGGTTCTGTACTGATTCTCCTTTCCCTCCCCCTGTTCTCCCTTCCTAGTTTGCTACCCTCTGGAGTAATTCCAGTATTTTGGAGCTGGAAAGCAGATGTTGAGGGGGGAAGCAAATGCTCAGACAAACAGAGGCAATTTTGAGTCCATTTTTCCTCCTTAGTGTTATGGTTTGAATATTAAAGTTCTTCATATTGCATTAACAAAAATTAATGGATTTTCAAAATGGCAATATGGCTGTGCCCTCCCTCTCACCCTAGCCTGCATGTTACAGCCCTCTGGTTGTGTTCCAGACAAAGTTTGCATGTCTTGGCGTTTTAGCATTGTGCTGTGTGGCAGAACCTGGACATTTGTACATGGAATGCTTTGTAAGGGCCAGAAGAACAACAGGAATAAAGCAGTGTGTTTAACCACAGCTGGCTTGTAGCATGTTCTCTTCAACATTTGGCTATAAATGCTTCCACAGTCCAGTTCTGGGGCTGAAGTTTAGTAAGCGAGAGATTATGATCTGTCCCTAACTAGGGAACTGTCACCTTTTGTGCATCTCTAATGAACTCCATCCCCAGCTGGGAAACAGAGGGAGCCTGCCAATTACAGTGTGTCCTGGTTTTGCTCTTTCTGATTAGTAGACATAACCAGAAATACAGCATAGTCTTTAAAATGTGCACTAGGGAGGTGCTCAGGAGGTGGCTCACAATTACCCCTTAATATGCTTTGTCGCTCTGGTTTTATTTTTACACAGCCAAATTCATTGTAGGACAGTCCAATGCTAAGATTTTCCTAATCTGCAAAATGGATGTGCTGCACATTAAGTTTGGTTAATAAACACAAATTTAGAGTTAGTGTGGCCTTGTTATTGTGATGGTATATTTTGTTGCATTATTAAAAACTTGTTTTAAGGTATAGTGAGAGAGCTTTTGGGCCGGAGTAAAATTCCATGCATGGTCAAATTCCATGTATGGCCAATCTCTCTCTCTCTCTCTCTCTCTCTCTCTCTCTCTCTCTCTCTCTCTGGTCTTTAAAATGGTTCAGCCCCTTTAGTGCATTTTAGTAACATTGATTGTATGAACAAGAGTTATAATGCTGCAGTATAATTAGTAATCATTGTAATGGTCTTTGCATCTGTATTCATGAGTGGATTGGGATTCCAATTTGATCCCGATATAATTTATGTACCATATTGCCCTTTAAGTAAGAGGAACAAAACATAATTTACCTTTTTTTCTATTTTTAGATATTTAGGCAAAGAGGGCTGGGCCCCAGCATCCTATCTGAAAAAAGTGAAAGATGACCTTCCATCTAGGAAAAAGAACTTAACGGGCCCAGTGGAAATTATAGGGAACATCATGGAAATCAGCAACCTGTTGAACAAGAAGTCCTCTAGTGACAAGGAAACTCAGTCAGAAATTGAAACAGCAGAATCCCACATCACCAAAAAGGAAATTAGCTTGCCCATCTTATGCAGCGACTCCAATGGCAATGCAATGGTGGCTCAGGACAAGCAGATTTCAAAATTTGCACAGGGATCTCCAGCCATTGCCCGGATTGCACCACAAAGAGCTCAAATAAGTAAGACCACGGTGGACTTCTAGCTGTTACACTGCTATTCTTGTTACCTATTTAATGCTATATGTGGGACCGGTTAGAGCAATCCAGTTCTGAGTGAAGAAGGTCCTGGCTTAGAAGCAAAACGTCATGATTATTAATCCCATTTTGCTCGCTTTTGTCCTTGATTACAGTGGACTTTCCTTATCTCATGGGTTCAACATCCACAGATTTAATCCAATGTGGGTGCCCTCCCATACTGGAGGGCCTCACATGGCCTCCTACACATGACCAGAATGCCTTCCAGCCTCCCAGCACATCAGAAAGCTTGCCAAAATCTTCTAACAGATCCTTCCGGGTTTGGGGGTCCCACGGTTTTAATTACCCACAGAAATAGATCCTTTGAGATGCCAAGGTCCAACTCTGTTTGCTCAACAGCTTTTCTTATGGTTCTATATGGGCTTTGCCCTAACATGCAATCAAGTTGCTCATCCCTACCAATTTCTTTACCTTGAACTATTTAAACTTGTGGGATGTGGACTAGTTACTTTAGGTGGATGTTAGCCTTGTCAGCTGTTCCAGCAATCAATCAATCAATCAATCAATCAATCAATCAATCAATCAACAGTATTTATATACCGCTTTTCAACAAAAAGTTCAGAAAGTGGTTTCAGGCAAATCTCCATGACAGGCTTCTTTTAGCACCTCCTTAATGTTAGAAAGTTCTCAAATTTAAAGTGGTAAGCATAAACCTAGACCCTACAAAAATCAGTAACTGAAATTAAGAGAGTTGGTAAAATAGAATTAGCAAGGAAAATGCATGACAGTGGCAGGAGAGGAACAAAGCAGATATTTCAGGTAAAGTTCTATACTGCTGTTGGCTATAGACTGCCTAATTTGGGCCAGAATTGGCCATTTATTTATTTCTTATTTATTTATGACAAGTCCCTAGCTGGATATCTATCTGCTGAAAGTTTGGCATTGGCCAGACCCTGTGCGCATCTGTAATTGATTGCAGGATCCGTTGCCGATAATGGTACTGACTTGGTTTTGGAAGGACACTTGAGGCCCCCTTCTGTACAAATGGTGTACTGCTGCTAAAAATTTAGATTCCAAATCCATTTTCTTGCGAAGTTCGTTTGTAGAAGGGCTTTTCAGTGTTCCATACATGATGACTGACCGTACTCGAAGGCAGAACAGTATCATGTGGGCAAGCCTGCCTCTAATCTTCACAGTTGAAGGTTGAAAAAGGATCATAAACATGTGCAACCTTGCGGCACTCGCCCTATCCACCCACTTTCTTCCATTGCTTCTCTTCCTGTCTTCCTCAGCATGGTTTGGAAAAAGAAGCGGGGGCTGAGCAGGAAAGGAGAGTGGTGGGCTAGAGTATCTTCAGTGCTCTTGCCCACCTTTCCCCCGCATGTTCTCATCTGCTCTGACCCCCTCTTCCTTTTTCCAGTCCCAGGAATGGGACTAGTAGAGGCCAACACATCACTAGGTAAAGGGATGTACCATTTGACCTGTCATATCAGGCATTGGGAGGTTTTGGGCCAGCCCTGGTTCTTGACCTTCAATTAAGCATGTGTAGCTATTGGATTGTGCAGCATGCTCTCTCTCTCTCTCTCTCTCACTCACACACACACACACACACACACTCTGCAAAGAGTCTATCCAGTGTATTTCCAATGGATATACAAAAAGAGAACTGAAATCTAGTTTTGACTATCTTGATTTCTCAACCATTCTGAAGGATTTCAGGTGCCTTTGTATTTTTATATCAAGCAGAATATTTTTTTGTAGAGCAGATTTAAATAGCTTTAGATCTGGTCAGAATTTTGGGGACTTTGATTGGCATGATCTGTTTCAACTTGGAATTTCCTCTTCCCACTAGGTTCTCCAAATCTAAGAATGAGGCCTCCCCCTAGAAGAGAATC
The DNA here is from genome assembly GCA_029204185.1 of Lerista edwardsae. Lineage (NCBI taxonomy): Eukaryota > Metazoa > Chordata > Lepidosauria > Squamata > Scincidae > Lerista > Lerista edwardsae. The sequence goes on from JAJKFI010000002.1 coordinate 22,661,131, forward strand.
CAGTTTGGTGAGTGCTGATTTTCTGGTATGCATATCGCTCTTGCAAATACTTCACTTGAGAAAAATGCACAAACAAAACTTGTCCCAACAGATAAATGGGGGAACCCTTAACGTATATCTTGACATAGGAAGGTGCTGTTTTCGTGAATATGTTGACCCTTGGGTGTGTTTTGGCATTTGTGAGGAGTAATGTGTGCATATAAGGTAAAGGTAAAGGTTTCCCCACGACCGAATGGTCTAGTCGTGACCGACTGTAGGGGGTGGTGCTCATCTCCGTTTCAAAGCCTGTGAGCCGGCGTTTTTGTCTGATCATGGTGGCCAGCATGATTCTACGCCGTAGCGCACGGAACGCCGTTACCTTCCCACCAAAGTGGTCCCTATTTATCTACTTGCATTTTAGGTGCTTTCGAACTGCTAGGTTGGCAGGAGCTGGGACAAGCAACGGGAGCTCACTCCGTCACGCAGTCTCGAACTCCCAACCTTGCAGTTGAAAGCCCAGCAAAAGCGGATTAACTCGCTGCGCCACCACGTCCCTATGTGTGCATATAGGCCTGCCCTAAAGGAGATTAGGACCCGCAAAAGTGCAAAGCAAACTTCAGGCATTCAAAACAAGTAAAGGAACTTTTTGGGAGGGGGAAGCCTCAACACTGTTGCTATTACAGCTGTATTTCAGAGCTGGCAAGCAATATTAATAATATTTGTGCAAATTGAATCATATAGCTTGAATGTTCATAGCAACCTGTTTAAAGGAGAAATGGTTCCCAGTAAGCCTTTAAAGAGCGTTAATGGGTGAGCAGGAGGGGGGTTGCTATGAATACAGACGTGCCATGTATCCACAGTTTATGGAACAGATTCCCTGTGGATACGGAGGCATGCCTGTGTTCATTTGGAGTAAGTCTAAAACCAGTCCCTTTGCCTAGCACAGAAGCCCAATCCTGGGGATCACATTGCTGCCTTCCCTCTCTCCCCACCTCTTAAGGGGCAGAAGCAAGTACTTCCCAGGGTGCTAGATTGTGGCCCACCACTTGGACTAGAGAACCATTGGAATAGTTTATTGCTGGCCTGTTTCTTGTATGTGTTGTCCTGTAACATATGTGTATTTGTGGGTATAACCGCTCATGAGTTTTAAGTGTATGGTTGTATTTATCCACCTTTGCTTTTCAAAAAACCCACTCCAACTCGAAGACTTTTCTTCCTCATAGATGGGAGCATCACATAAAATGACTGTCACTTTCTTTCCACAGGGCTTTCAGCTACCTAAACCTCCTGAGCCACCATCAGTGGAAGTTGAATATTATACAATTGCTGAGTTCCAATCTTGCATCTCTGATGGGATAAGCTTTCATGGAGGACAAAAGGCTGAGGTAAGGCTAGAAGGGCAGCCACTTAAATGAGCAAAGGGTCCTTGAGGAACACTGAGCAGAACCTGGACACTGGCCAGGATACAAAATTGTGTACCAGTTCTCCAAGCTGATGGTTGTGTGTTAATTTTCCTCTTAGGTTATTGACAAGAACTCGGGTGGCTGGTGGTATGTACAGATTGGCGAAAAAGAAGGCTGGGCTCCAGCATCCTACATTGATAAAAGAAAGAAGCCCAACTTAAACAGGCGAACCAGTACTTTAACCAGACCCAAAGTTCCTCCTCCTGCACCTCCAACTAAGTCAAAAGATTCTGAAGAAGGAACAGCTGCTGGAACTGGATCTTCAGGAGAGGCGCAGGATTCCCCCCACAAGCAAAAATATGAAGAACCAGAGTATGATGTGCCTGCCTTTGGGGTTGACTCTGAATCTGAGCTGAGCCAGGGAGAAGATGGCAGCTTGGAGAGAGGCATCTTCCACCTCTCCAAACCTTCACCTGTGTCATCCCTCCAAAGGGCAAAATTCCGAGTTGGAGAGTCTTCTGAGGATGTGGCTCATGAAGAGGAGACTATCTATGAAAATGAAGGATTTAGACCATACATAGAAGATGCTCTGTCAAGCAAAGAGTCTAGTGGAGACTCTGATTCTCAAAGAAGTTCCTCGTTGTCTTTGATCCAAAGGAATTCTCCATGTTCTGCTTCTCCAAAGTCATCCCTTCTGAAGCCCAAAAGTGACAAGACCATTCAGCCAAATGTTGGTAAGACTCAGTACCCCAAAAATGAGGAAACAAAGCCAAGGTCAGCCTCTGATGCTGGTTTATGTAGTGTGGCCAAACTGTGCATGAAGAAGGATTCGGGGGAGACAGTGTCGAGCAGAGCAAAACCCATGGTGAGGCCAAAGCCTTTCCTGAACAAAGCAGACTCTCAAAGCCAAGAAAGAATGGACATCAGCACTTTGCGACATCAGCTAAGACCAACTGGGCAGCTCAGAGGTGGGCTTAAAGGTTCAAGAAGTGAGGAGTCTGAAAGTCCACCTCAGACAGCTTCTGGAAACCCAGAAGAGACTTTCAGGAGGAGCTCTGCAGATCTCATTACATCTTCCCACGCCATATTCTGTTCCAGCCAGCCAGCCAAGGCAGAGCATGAAAACAACTCAAAATGTCTGTACATAACAACTGACTCTTACCAGAAAGTTCAGGATTCTGAGATCAGTTTCCCAGCGGGAATCGTAGTGGAGGTGCTGGAAAAGCAAGCAAGTGGATGGTGGTATTTGAAATTCGGAGACACCGAAGGCTGGGCCCCTTCTCACTATCTGCTGCCATCTGACCACCAGCAACGGGAAACCACTTCCGAGACCAACATCTCACTGGCCAGGAACAGAAGAAATGAAAACAAATCCAACAGCTTGGAGAAGATAGAGAAAAAGGTCCAAGCACTGAACACTATCAACCAGAGCAAAAGAGCTACACCTCCCATCCCCAACAAGCCTCCTGGTGGCTTCTCCAAAACTTCTGGACCTGTAAAATTGCGAAATGGAGTTAGACAGCTAGCAGTGAGGCCACAGTCAGTGTTTGTCTCCTCACCACCCAAAGATAACAACCTGTCCTGTTCCCTGCGTAGGAACGAGTCTCTTACTGCCACAGACCAATTGAGAGCTGTACGCCGCAATTCTTCTTTCAGTACCGCCCAATCCCAGATTAATGACTCTAAAATGAAACCGAGTGATCGGCTGGGCTCTGAGGGGACTGAGACCAGTCCCTACCTACCTGCTGAGCGGAATGGAATCCCAGTGTCCACAGTCAGGCCAAAGCCCATTGAAAAGTCCCAGTTCATTCACAATAATCTTAAGGATATCTACATCTCCATTGCAGATTACGAGGGAGATGAAGAAACTGCTGGATTTCAGGAAGGGGTCTGCATGGAAGTCCTGGAAAGGAACCCAAATGGTTGGTGGTACTGTCAGATAATGGATGGAGGGAAACCTTTTAAAGGCTGGGTGCCCTCAAATTATTTGGAGAAAAAGAATTAGCATTGTGATGTCTTAAATTCCCTAATTTATAATTTTTCTACTGTGTATGTATGGCGGGAGGGAACGATACAAGGATGTATGTACATGGGACTATTGAATTTGAACTCTGCCATGAACAGCAAGTCTGCCGCATTTGAGGGCATGTTTGAAGGAAACTGCTCATCAAACAAAGATCAAGGAAAGGCGACCGCAACAAACGCCTTTCTCCTTCTTTGGGTGAAGGGTTTTGCCATTTGCATGCAACAGGGTTCATTACCACATTGTCCCAGTTGTAATAACAGGAAGCCAAAAGTGTGCCTTTCAAAGGACATTTTGAACCTATATGTCCACTTGGGAATGCTAGGAAGTTTGGTGCCAAACCTGGACATGTCAACAATTTCCATTTGTTACATGTGGAGTGTGTTTTCCAAACTGTGGATGTTTTTTTTTTCCCTCCCAAAAAAGTCTTTCAAGTGTACGGAGGAACTGGGAAAGCTCTTTTATGGAAATCAGCCCTCACCTGGGGAATTGTTTGATAACCTGGAGCCTTTCATGATGCATTGGTGGTATTGGACTCTTCAATGGCTCAGCTCACAACAGTGGCACTCACAGTGCTTTTCTTCTGTGTTTTCTGTATGAGGTGTTTTAATAGTCTGTTGGGGAAGGGGCAGGGGGCAGGCTTACTATTTTAAATTGGAATTTGGCATGTACTAAAAAGCCTTCATGCAGTTCCTAGGTATTTGTAAGCACCATAAAATTAATGCAATGCACACACATTTGTGCACATCGATTGGTCTTGGATTTTAATGTCTTGTTTTAAGCATCGAACATGGATTCTATTTCAAGAGTTCCATTCACATACGCTGGCTCTTACTGACAGGTGTTCATCTATTTTGGACTATGCAGTGACAAAGCTCCACGTGTACACAGAGAATGTTAATTGAGAAGGGGAAGCCATTGGTGCACCAATTGTCCCGCATTGCAAGGTCATGGCCGCTCAGGGTTTGGCTGCCTGCCCAACTGCTCAGCAGCAAGAGCCTCCACTGGGTTTCTGGAGCACACTGCCCTTCTCCTCCAGCTCCCCCTTGTGTAGAACTTCAGTGGATTCCACTTTGCAGTGGTGCCACAAATCCTTCACGTGATTCCTAAGGCTGTCTATGTTCCTTAATCCTTCAAGATTCCCAGGACTTGGGGCCACGGGGACTTGCCTCAATTGCTGGGAAATCAGGTCATGTTTCAGGAGCCCTGGTGGCAATGGACTTTTTGGGGACTGGATGGGTGGTCTTGTTCTTGCACCCTTTGATGCTGTTGGGATGTGACCTGTCCCTGCTCATGGCCATTATGTGAAAGTGAAGGAAAGTTCAGATACTTTGGATGGTCTCTGTTCAACGCATCCTGACTCACAGGATGGGTTGCACAGAGAAAAATGCAAACTGCTCCATTGGCTCTGAATATCATTGAAATAAATGGAATTTATTTCATAATTGGCCATGTGTTTGCAGGATATTTCTGTTCTTTCCTATGAAGGGAAGCATTTCAGCATGTTCACCAGGGCCGAGTCACCATTGTGCACAGGACATGTTTTCTTGCTCATCGAAATGAATGAGGGTGCACCTGCATGTCAGAAGCCTTTTGTGCCCTGTGTAGCCACAAGGACCTTTGCATGGGAGCGTCTGTGTCCACGTGGGCTTTCTGAGTGTATGTGCCCTTCACTGGGGTTATGTGACATGTTCATCCCCATTACTTATTGCAGAGCCTCCTTGCATTGGCGTGAGAAGAATGCTAGTGCAGGGAACTACACATGTCCATCAGAATACCTGTAGAGCTTAGGATCAAAAGCAATATATTCAGGCTTGGAGTAACAGTATTGACAATAATAGATTGTATCTGCCATGCCTCAATAAAAAAAGGGAGAGGGAGATCATGTACAGTCTGTATTGAAGTGTCCTTTCCAAACACTACTCATTGTCAGTTGGTAGAGAAGAATCAGTGTTTACAAAGTGGAGTGGATGAAAAGCCATGCATTTTACAATCTGCTTATAGTTTCTTTCTAGGGGTGGGAGAAGGGGGTCATTTTTATTTGTGAACATCTATGTTCTGAACATTTTTTTTATGAAAGTAGGAAATGCTCTTATGTTTTCACTTGAATGTTAATTTTGCATTGGTGGGGGAGCACCTGAGAATTTCAGACTCTAGGAGAATGGAATGAGAGCACCAATAGGCTAAGAATTAAGTGTTCCTAACCAGTCTGCACATGTGTTTGCTCTCATATGTGCTCCCTTGCCCTCAATCTTTTGTTCCCCATTTTTATTTATGATTTCAAGAGTTTAAAAGATGACACTTTGTGGAGGAACGTAAAAAAAAAAAGACCACTGGGAAAGGGGAAAGGCTTGGGATGTGAAATGAAACTATTTTGATGCAATCTCAAACACAGCATTTAAATCAACCCTGTAATTATGAAACTGCAACAACAGAAGGCCTTTTTCTTCAGGACGTTGAAGGCAGGACAAGCATTTGATCTCATTGTCCTGAGGCTCAATGTTGTGGGTTGAGAGAAGAAAACCAGTCGGGTTGCTCTGCAAGTGTTAGATGGAATAACGGAGTTCTATATCTTCTAGCCGCATTTCATGTCTGTTATTAGTTGGAAGATAAAAGAATAGGAAGGTTTAAATTGGCCCCAAACTAAGGTTTTCTGCCAGATAGTTCAATACTGAATATATTTATAAAGAGATGCCTTGTCTCCTAAAAAATTACACAGTTCTCATGTGATTCTTGTCTCATTTTTTTTTGTTACTTGCATTAAATTGCTATGACACGTGTCAAGTGATTTGATTTTTTTGCAGCTCATGTGACTAAAACCCTTTCTTTTTGATGGATCAAGACACCATTGAAGTTGCTGATGCTCTCCCTTCAATCAGCTGCTCTTGTTCTATCAGCATGGAAGAAGGGATGATTTGAGGGAAAGGAGGGCACAAAACAGGCCTATGGAACTCCATAGAAGCGGATGAGGGAAGATGATTATCTACACTACAGTACCAAAAATTGTGTGGATTTTGCCCTACGCAGCCGAACCCATCTTCAGCATTTCTTCCCGAGGCCTAGCAGCTCTGAGTCATGGATGTTTCCCTCCTTTTTTAAAACTCTGCTACAATGTTTGCAGTCAGGACTGGACTGCCAGAGCTGCTGTGAGATTATAATAAAAGTATTATGTTCTTCTGCTGGACAGTATTAAATAGAGCAAAACATAGAGTAATCTGCTAGATTGCAGTACTAATAGTAGTGATTTAGCAACTCATATTAATGTCTATGATTTATTTTTAACAATAATGATGAGGAAGTGGTTCATTATTTTGAATTAATGCACTTTAACAATTAAACCAAAATGCAGAAAATCAAGTGCATTATTTAAAGGTGCAGTATATAATTGTCATTTTTTTAAAAAAAAGTTCATCTATTTATTAATTTATGATTATTTAAAAAAAATGTACTATACAGTTTGTTCTAAAGATGCCATCATCTCCTGGGAAAGCTAAAAGTGCAACTCCCAAAATCTCTGCATTGAGCCATTGGACTCTCAAAATACTGTCTATTCAGCTAGCAAGAATTGCCTTTCTGCCAAGGGAAAGAGAGACAGATTTCTGATTGGAGAACCATGAACAGCTAGTAATATGTCTCCGTGTACTGTATGTAGTCCTGAAGAATTGCTAGTGGGTCGCTGATCCCAAGTAGTGTCATAAGATCTTTGGAAAGGTAGTTGTGTTTTTGCAGATTCCCTAGATATGTTTAACACGATGCTTCTAACTAAAATGTCCAATATTTTTTTTGTATTCTGATGGTATCCTGCACATCATTAATGACTGGCCACCATTCACAATGTGTGGAGGATCCATATACAGTATGCCAAATGATATAGTTCTAAAAATGCTTCTCCAAGTTCCCTCTCTGAAAATGTTCATTGCTACATCTTAAATGTATAGCTTGCCCACTGCTCTTTGTGGGCTGCAGCTTTCATTGGCTGTCCTCTGCAGGGTTACTATTGCCCCTGCAGCCACACCAATTTCATTCAGGTCCTCACTTCATGCCCACATGCTATGAAACCGGCATGTTATCTCTCAGTGCTGGATTTTTCCCTATAGAGGCCCATTGTCACACTTCAGACAACTGGCTGTGAATTGACCCAGGAAAGTCACTCTGGAAGCCAATTCATAATGTTCTCAAAAATATTGAGCAAACCTGGTGGCTGACTTGTAGCTGAGTGAAGTTGACTTGGACTGTGCTCACTAAGCTTGGTATCCAGCCGTTATTCTTGTTTCTGCACACTCAAAAATGTGTAAGTGTTATGTTGGAGTAATTTGGAGCTACTCTCAGGATGTTATGAAAGTACAATTTGAGTTCAGAAAGTAGTGTGTGGTGGAGGACATTGGGAAACACCTTAACATAGTCTGTTCTACTGTTTCCCGTAGAATGTATCATTTCCCCTAAAGTTTAGTTGTTAGTGTATGTAGGAAACGTTTTTAAAAAATTGTGAACTGAAATCACAGTGCCATCTAGATTCACACAGCTATTCTTAAGTGACTACTCTACATGATCTCCTCATAATAATTCTTTTTCTAATATATGTCCAACAATGCCTATTGTTTGAAGAAACCTCTCAAACTAAGCTTGCACACCCTGGCAATAAAAGAAAACTACTGTTAATGTAAATTTGAACCTTTTTAAAAAAAATTATAGGCAGTATTCTAAATCTAAATCCATTGGAAAAATTATCTAGGGAGCTACTGAATAAAATATTTTGTGAAGTCAGAGTGCCCTCTTGTGGATGGTGGAGTGGCTTCTAGTTTTCTTCCAAGTCATTTGAGATTGCCCTGGTTGTCCATGCTTTCAATATGGTTATCCATATCCAAAAATGTGTGAAATGGAATTGATTGAGATTGCAAAAGTCAAAAAGCAGTCTAAATTTTAGACAAAATCCAAAAATTTGAAACTTTTTGTTCTACTGTATACTGCAACTTTAATAGTAATGAGCACTTCTGAGTTCGTTATTGCGGTTTTATATAATGCCTGAAAGATACTCTTGCCATTTTTCTACATTGTTATGAACATTAAATCTAAAGTTTGTTTCTGTCTGACTTGACCCATGTTTATCTGTTTCCCATTGTAACATTTTTTGCAAAGGAGATCATGCAAATAGCTGATGTGTTTGTCAGTCCGGGCAATGCCATTTCCAACTGTGGGAGGCAACTCATGCTTGAATGATTCATCATACCCCAAATAAAAAACCCTGTACATTAAGATGGGAGAGGGGTTACAGTGGAGCAGGTAAACCTATAAAGCTCCACCTGAAATGGAATAGAAGCAGGCTTACCCATAGTTGGTGGGAATTGGGCCAGACTGAACCTTGATGCTTGGTAGATTGTACACACTACAAAATCTAGGCTGAGATCCAAGGAGCAGCTTGGGTATAAGGGGCCCAGTGAATTTTGTTTTCAAATTGTCATTGTATACTTGAAATTTCCCTTCCTATGTCACAAACTGGGAAGGTTTCCTCCATTTCTAAAGTAGATTGGCCATGTAATGGAGGGAGTGGAGATTGCAAAAAACAAATCTAAAGTTCCCTGGGCTACTGGAACGAGTTCGGCAGTTCTTTGGATCCTGGCCCAACTTTCCAGTGACTGATGCCTTTGCCAAAATCCACCTCTGAGCAAAACATTGGCACTCTGATTCCTTAACACATTTGCAAGGAGCAAGTCCCACTGATTTCAGTGAGACTTCCTTCCTAACATATGTACATAGGCTCACACCCTTGTCTGAGCACAAAATAGCATGGGCTGTGCTTTTGCACATGCTAATTTATGTAGGTGACATTGTTGTATTCTACAATGATTGGCGAGTCAGACCTAGATTCTGAGGCAAATGAACAAGTATACCTAAATTTCAAGTGTAAGCTGCAGTAACAGTGATCTGCATTTGCCCCTAATCAACAAGTTTCCAAAGCCTCCATCAGTAGTAACACTGAAACATTTTGACGAAGGCATTATAGAATTGTGTGTTTAACTATTTTCAGATATTAGTGTGGCATACTTTATTGTAAAATGTACTCATTGCTTTCCTGTTAGAAATGTGTTACTGCTTTCTATCATTTATGAGAAATGGAAGGGAATCTGGTAAAGCATTCATTATTTTCATATTACTAGCATTTACAGAATAGAAATAGTATTTAAGTGTAGGTGTCCTTAAGTAGTTTGTTAATTTTCTTAAATTTTGCTGTTGTGTTTTTTTTGTTTCGTTTTTGTTCCAAATATTTTTCAGTCTCAAGATAAAATCCAATGAGAGGATATGTGCAATACTAAAAAGAGAAGAAACAGGGCCCTCATCCAGGACTTGAAGTGGAACCCACAGTGTGATTTAAAAAAAAAAATAAGAAAAAACTCATTTTGCTAATCATGCACTCTTAGCAAATAAATTTGGAGTGAAAGGAAGGGAGTCAATAACAGGAGAAGAGAATTTCTGGTGCGAATGGATAGTAAGCATGGGTTGATGGTGATTCAGTCTAGGGGTTGCATGAGTGGATTACCTTCAAGCAGAAATGTGAGAATTGTTAGTGAGTGTTTACAGTATCTGTTCAATTTGCCTTCCCCCTTCTCTTCTAATACACTGTATTTAATTTCCTCCCCTTGGGGAATTGGATTTGTTAAGCCCTATACGTTTTATGGTGGCGCAGCGGGTTAATCCGCTGCTGCTGGGCTTTCCGACCGGAGGTTGGGAGTTCAAGACTGCACGACGGAGTGTGCTCCCATTGCTTGTCCCAGCTCCTGCCAACCTAGCAGTTCGAAAGCACCTAAATGCAAGTAGATAAATAGGGACCACTTTGGTGGGAAGGGAACGGTGTAGAGTCATGCCGGCCACATGACCACGGAAGCTTGTCCTCGGACAAAACGCCAGCTCTACAGGCTTTGAAACAGAGATGAGCACCGACCCCTACAGTCGGTCACGACTAGACCATTCGGTTGTGTAGAAACCTTTACCTTTATACATTTTATTAAACTAAGGTGCTACAGTTGCCATGGAATATAGATGTTGCCTTGTTAACAAAGCACACAAAAAAAGAATTAATCACATGCTTGAAGTGCAGCTCCTCCAACACGCTTTTTAAACTTCATGTTATTGCAATTTAGTCCATTTAAAAGGGTGTTAGCTTTAACGCAGCTTTAGTCTAGCCTCTTTCCACGGAAAACAATTTGGAGTGTTTTGTGGCCCTGTGTGAAGGCATTCCATGCTGATGGGATTTATTTAATGCCCTCTCTTTTCTCCCCAATTAAAGAAATAATATGATTTGGGCACCAGGTATGCAAATAAAATTTTGGTTAAGTGTCTGGCACAGTTTAAAACGAAATTCTCTTCCAAAATCTGCTTCTTAAAATCACTCAAAATTAAAATCTCCAAAATCTGGGCCACTTTGGTTTTACAGTAACTATGCGAAATAGACGGCTATGTCTTCCTAATGCCCTCTTCACTTAACAATAGCGCCTTTCTGGATTCAGAACTATATCGCTCGGCTCTTTTATATAAATCATTTGGGGACAAACCAGAAAACTGAACTTGGTTGCCTCAAAATCCTGAACGAACAGATCTTCCTGCATTTAACCTGAAATTGCAACAACCTAAATTAAAACTTCATGGCACAATATGTGCATTTCTTCTATCTCTTTTAATCCTGCCTGTGGGTGTTATGCAGGCACATTGCTTGGTGATTTTGCACCTCCCTTCTTAAGAAAAGAAGCAATTGAATTTTATGAGCTGCAGGCTTTGATTTTTTTTGAAAGATCCAGTTAATGACACCTCAGGGGTTTATTTTGCTTTAAGTTTCATAGTTTTTTTTTTAATTCTGCAGGCACATTTAAAACTGCAGGCACATATAAAAGCTAGCAAGGTAAACTACACTGCTGACTGCAACACTCTTTTAAATATCAACTAGATTTCTGCTGCTAAACAGAATCCAACAGGCACAATCCAGGCCTCCTAGAAAATCCAGGTATACCATGTGTTCAGTCAAATCAGGGGTACTGTACATAATCTAAGCATTTTAACAGGTACGGATTGGGAGAGCTTGAGCTGTTTTGTAAATAGTGTTGCTTTTTTATTTTTAAACGATGGGTATTTTTTTTCTTTGCTGTATAGACATCACTGACAAAACATGTGGGAAAACTCACCAGGTCCTAAAATGCTCTTACAGGCTCTGTGTCCAGGCTTTGTGTTGGTTCATCTGCTAGCTCTGCTGGTTGTATGCATTTCCTTGCAATTTCTAAAATGAGTACTGTATCTGTCCCCTGGAGGTCAGTGAATTGGAGATAAGATCCCTAACCTGGATCTCCAACTCCTGTTGCTCAGTTCCCATGTCTCTGCAGTGGGTAAATGCAAAGTCCTGTTGAAGAGCAATCAAGAGATCCCTCATTTTTGGAGGGGCTTATGTAAAAGTGTGTGCGTGTGGCATGTGTGTGGCATGTGTGTATGTGTGGAGGGAGGGATTGAGCTAGTATCCTTGAAATCTAGGAAACCTGTACAAGGCTGTTTTGAGCCTGGTTCCCATTTGGAGTAGAAATCCTGTCTCAGAGGAGGCATCTCTTAAGTGAGCCAAGAGCTCTCAGGCTGAACATGATCAAAGGCAAATGGGTCCCTTTCAATGTAGGCTTGACACGGTGGGCTGGTCCCACACAGGTTGATGAGTGCAATTCTTTCTTTAAAACCAAAGTTGGCTGAAAGCTTCACACTGTCGGTGTTTTGCACATTTTCCCCCCTGTGCAACACAAGAGCCACTGTTGTCCTGTGCTGAGATTCCTGTTTGTTGCAAAATCCAAAAGGTGGAGGGGGAGAGATCGTAATTGTTTGGTAATGGGCAAAAAGAAGTAACTGGATCATGACTGAGGAGGAATTGATTTGGATTTTCCAGAAAAAATAAGTTGAATCAGGAATGAATATATAATTTTCTAATGCCATTTTATTGGTATGATACTGTGGGTGCTATTGGTGTGTTAAAATGCTTAACGGCTCTGTGTTTACCAGGGTTTCCATTATTATCACAAGCTTAGTTTCATGTATCATGATGCAATATTGCAATCTGCATCATGATCCAAAGAGGTAAGGCACAGTGTGCCTTTCCGATGCCTTTCATATGTAGCAAGCCCTGCAGAGGTTTTCTAGAGGATGCTCATAAAAAGATTGAAGCTGACATGACAGCACACACCAGGTGTGTGTGTGTTTAGGCTGGTGTCTCACCAAGAAGCTCTGCTTAAACTGTCAATTACTGCTGGAAAAATGAGAAAGCCTGCTGGTGATCTCTCATCTTGAAGCATTTTGAAACTTTCTGGATGTGTTGGTTTTGTAAAGCATCACCTCTGGCTCTCTGTGGCTTTAACCACAAATTAACAGAGATTGCTGTACTGAAGGGTCTAACAGCAAAGCAGCCTTTTCTGTGTAAAAAGTAAGTGGAAACTTATTGTTTGTACCTAAGGTTTTTAAGAGAACAGAATGGCCTATGAAAGAAACCAAAGGGTGATGACCAAATGTGGTCACTTGTTTCATGTTAAATTTAAGATAACCAAATTGGGTCGAGCTGTCCCATTGCAGGAAGCAGTACAAGGGAGAAGAATCTGATGGCTTTGTGATCTGTTACAAGTCTTCAAGGGTGTTGTCCTTCCAATGTGAGCCTCTTGTAATTATTGTATAAGGGGGACTGTAACTGTTAGAGGTCTGCAAGCGTATGTTGGGAAGTAAGGAGATGGTGTAGTATGTGTGGGTTGGTTCTTGGGCTGTGTGATATTGTTGGGAGGGGGGAGAAGGCTTGGTTTGTTCCATGAGGTAGGTGTTTTCTTGACGCTGAATTGGTTGCTGGTGTCGCAGTGTAAGTTGGTGAATCTTTTGGGTTTTTTGTATAAGAAAGGATCCAGGAAGGAATTGTTGTGATGTGCATTTTGGAGAGAGAAAAATAAAAGGCCCAATGAGAGCCATGTCAGAAGAGGAAGAAAATGTGCTGGTAAGATCAGGACAACCATTGTTTTAAGAGCCAGCAAAGCTGTTGGACTGATCAGTAAGCTTAATAATGCTAGGTACTGTCCATGAAAATTTTATTTTTTAATTGTCAAACCCTCAAGTTGGTTGGTTTGTCCACAGTACATCTCAAATAGAAATGGAATGTAAAGAAAAGTAAGTAACAATGTGTTCTGTTCTTGTGTCTCCAAGATGACAGCAAACTAGCCGGAAGAAAATATAGCCATATAGTGAGGTTGCTTCTGCAAGACTGTGTTAACTGCGCAGGCAAAAGGCATCTAGGGCATGCGTGGTTTGTTTACATCAATGTGCATCTTGTAAAAGAGGGAGAGTAACTTGTAGCTCTATAATGGTGCCCCATCTGTAATGGTGTATTTAGAAATCTATTGTATTGATCTGTAGGGAAAAATGGCAGTAAAAGACAATGCCTCTTGGATCTACATTAGCTTTCTCTGAAATGTTATTTTATCATGTGGTGTCTGTATTAAAAAATAGACACATGATAAAACTTCTTCATAGGGTAAAAAAATCTTTTTGTTTGGCCTTTTTATTGTAACCTGAGATATCTAATGGGTATTTCTGTGTGGTCATTGGAGTTCCTCACTGCCAAATTTCTTTTCATTTCATAACTAGGAGTCCATCCTGCATTATAATGAGTTTATTGTCATTGGTTTCACCTTGTTTGGATGGAAGGTTTTTGCCTAAATCAATATTCTTATATAATATAGAACTAGAGGTGCACAGGGCATTAAACCTGCTGAAGATAAAGGGTGTGTGTGAGTGCATCTATGGTCCGTATTCAGGAGCTTTTGTCCAATCCAGAAGGGCTTCCTACTCACTCTTAGTAATGCACACAGAGAGCCTTAAGTGATGAAATTTCAGGAATGAATCTGCCTTGGTAGCCACAATTGGATTTAGGAGATATTTACAGCATGACTTGAGATGGATCTGTTCCCTCCCATATACTTCTGTTTTATGCACAAGAAGATTTGAGTGTTCCAGAAGGAAGGATTAGAACAATTTAAGAGCCGAGTGTGGATTCTAATCTTACGTAAATGATTGTGACATCTCACATTAATCTGCATGAATTATACCTGTGCAGAGGATCCAGGAATCAGACTTTATCAGAGTCAGAATCAAGTCAAATTCTGAATCAAAACAGAATCCTTAGAGCAGAGGCCATTCCACACTGCACAAGGTTCTGTACAACAAGAACATCTTCCTCAGTGTGTGCACGTTTGTTTTTTTTAAAGCCTAGGCAGACAGACAGAGACAATGGAGGGGCACTCACGCAAGAATACCAGGTGATAATTTTTGTGTGATGGTGCTTCTAGCGGCACCAGACAAGGTGCTGGGAATTTGAAATGTGTCTTCTGGGATTCCTTGCAATGTCCTAAAGGGATGCTGAGGATGTTGTAGATTGTGTGCAGTGGCACATGACCTGTAGATGTGCCCAGTGCTCACTGTTACCCTGATGCTTATACCTGGAATGGGCCACTCCTGAACAAATAGACACACACACACACACACACACACACACATACCCCTTTGGGTACACATACCTCTTAGTTATACGGCAAAGGTTTGTGAAAGGACTGCAGTCTGTGTTCTCTTCCCCGATTCTTGCAATGTGAAACCACAACATATTCACTATGTCTCAGGCAAAGAGGACTTGATTATTCACTGTACCTCACAGTCATCTCCCAGTTTACTTATTGCTTGGACCAAAGGTGGTGCTAATATGAACTATAATTTTTATATTTATGTTTTTTTGTTGGGTTATGTGTGGTTTTTAAATTTCTGTTTTGTTTTTTAAGCAAAGATGTAGTGTTCTGTTTAAATGAAAATATTTTACCCATGGCATCAGACTTCTTGAAATTCATAAAAGACTTTTTGGATTCAGTTGTATGGTCATTTTTAACATACTTTTTTTTCCCAAGAGGCTGGGGTAAAGGATACTCTTCAAATGCTTGCAAATTATAAGATTTGATTTTGTTTTCATTGATTTCCATTTGTTTACATGGTCTCTCTTCTATGTCCAATGGGAAAAATAAAATTTTTGATCTTTTTAATTGTGTGCCATAAGTCTTTTTACGAAAATGCAATACCCTAACACATCTGAGTAAAACATGACACTGATGTAAAACATGACACTTCTAGTACTGATGTGGCCTTGTAATCTTCATATTGAAGGACAAAAAAGCATTCACTATGCTGACAATACATATGGAAAATATGCCATTAAGAGGTGGGGTGAGTTCCACATTTTTCCTGTCCCCCGTCTTGCATAATTCATATTTAATTGCTTATTTCACATATCCATCCACTTTTGCTATTTCCTGATAATGTATAATCTGGGTCTTTGCACAACTGATGCCAACGGTTTGATAAACCCAGTTCACTGCTAATTAGACATATTCAGAAATGGGTAATCCTGCCCCATCTGTGATACAGTATTTTCTTTATGAATATGCCATGCAGTGTGCATTTTTCCAAACATGCATGCTATCTGATACAGAGGCGGGGTGCAATGATTCCAGAAAGACTGTGTGCATTCCAAAATTTGTAGCAAAACAAAATACTAAATAAACTTAACACCACAATAAATTCACAGGGCAAAATACACGTGGTACAGGTAGATGATCCCTTATCTGAACATCCAATATCCAGACATTTTTGTCCATCTTTAACTTCCTATAGAAAGTTTGTGTGAGCTGTAAGTTATGTTCTGTGCTCTATGGCATGTGCCATTGTCGGACAAATGTCAAGGCCATCAGATACACAAATGGGTAGCAATGAAAAAAGCAAGAGGAAGCATTTCTCATTATATTTATGCCATTATTCCAAAATCTAACAAAATCTGGACACTTTCCAATCCCAAGCAGTTTAGATAAGGGATAATCAACCTATATACAAATGCAAACAAATTGAACTCAAAATCCCCCACCATTCCCCCCCCACCTGAGGGTTCTACTTGCATATATCAAAGGGAAAACAAGCCTGAGGAAGGTTTGGAGTGGAAGACTAAAGTTTGGAGTGGAAGAAGCTTTAGTAGGCAATTTTTAGTAGTAGGAAAAATTGCCATGTTAAAAGCTATGCATATTCCTCTGCTCAAAATTGTGGTTGCAGTCTCCTAAGGGCTTTCTTCTCAATCAGGAAGTATCAAGATTTTGTTGCATATATGCGTAGCGCATAGTTGGTCCCTCTGGTTTTTTAAATTAAATCTGGAGTAGCCTATAAGAGGTGGTATGGCATATTTTTAATGCATTGTTTTGTCCTGAATGGTGTGTAAATACCAACTGCAAGGTGCTCCAGTCTGTGGATCTGTGGGATGGAGGAAGGGGTTTCTCCATTTCACAATACAGGTCTGATCAAGATTGGAGCTCCCTGTAACTGCTATGTGCCCTTAGAAAGGAAACTTATCAGATAGTGCCATACAGTACTTTGGACGGCAACCACTAAACTAACCACTAGGTGGTGATGTATCCACATTAATCTATCTGCTGCAGTTTTTACTGGTTCTATTTTATTTCAACAAGATCCCAAAGCATACCAAACGATAATTTCACTTTTTCTTCCACTGTGCACAAATGCATGTGCGCACACATGTTTAGGCAATCCTCAAAATGTCTGAACCAGAGCATTAATGGTCACTGTATGAGAGACGATGAGTTAAGCGAATTCTCTTGATCACAAATGCACGCACAACATCTCGCTATCTTGCTAAAATGAAGCAAACCTGAGTCCTGTTGGTATTTGGACAGAAGGCTCCTGGGAGCCCTGGGTATGCTGCCATGGTCTCAAAATGGGAAAAGGGTAGCATGTAAATGTAATAGGTCTTGGATCTCCATGAGCCCATATGCTGATGTGGAAGCAGAGGTGCTTGTGATTTGGGGGGGCGGGAGAGAGAAATTGCTTTTGAAATGAATGAGAGGAAACAATAGCCCCAACTGTAATGCTCAGGGCTTCTCATTCATAAATGACTAGCATTTAATGTGTTAAGACTGTCAAATACAGTTGCCAATACCTGGAGCTGCCTTTTTTAAATTACTTCCAGGGTTACAGTAGTGGAAGGGTACTTCTGTCTGTATGAAAGCTTGTAGTCACCAAACCCCTTGGGGGGGGGGCAAGGCTCACATAAGGATCAGTAGTAACCGGGTAGTGTGTTAACGCTATTGTCTTAAAGCATGCTTACGTGGAAGGCCACCTGCATTCAAAGGGACCTAACTGAGGAATAAGTGTGCATAGGTGTGCAGTCGTAGTTCTAGTAAATGAAAATATCTTCAGACTCAGGTTGCTGGAAGCTGTCCTGAGTGTTGTCCCTTTTAAAAATTTGTTAACATCCCACACATGGACCTCCATGGGATACCTAAATCAACTTTATTCACAATCACAGTTATCCAATTGTCACACTGGATGTAATAGTCTTTTTTATATATATAAACAGAACACAAAACTTTTTTTTTCTTTTTAAATAAAGCAATTAAAAGATAAAATTTTCATTTCAATGACATTAAATCACACGAACTCTGGATCCTACATGCGAACACGGAGAAAATGGAAACAAACTCCAATTGTGTGCCTGCTTCCACTGCACTGAATGACTCTCTCCTTCCTGCATCTATTAGCTTGCCCAGGTTTGGTTCTCAATAAATGCAGAGTTATCCCAAGACTTTATGAATGGAAACAGGTGCCTTCCTCTTGCATTCTGCTCCCAAAGTGTGATCCTAGGCTAGAGTTCTGTGTACATGAAGAAAGGATGTTGTGTGCTGATTGGCTTCTGAATTTTACCTTGAATGTGCAAAATGGGGGGGGGGGTTAGAAGGAACCCAATACTGGCAAGGGTGGGAAATATTGTTCTATTGGTGGCAGTAATGGAGCTTGGGAACATACACAGATCAGAACTGACAATAAAATAATGGCCTGTTTCACAGTTCAGATGCTGTGAGAAGGTCTTTGCACCAAGTGTTTGTTTTTTGCTGATACTTGAACAGTAGACACCATGTGCCAATGGCAATAAAGTTGACACAAATTAAAGCCATCACAGGTGCTTCTATTATACATTCACTACCCAACATGGGTTTGTTCTGTCTTTTTTCCCTCTTTCTATTGAAATATACGGTCACATCACCTCTACTCAGTTTTTGTTACTAGAACTGATCAACTGTTGTGGGACGGGGAGCTGAAAAGCCCACAGGCTAGATAAGAATGCTTTCAAGTCAAAACCAAATAACGCCTTTTCATCAGAGTGCAATGTTTCCAGGATTCCAGCGAATGAGAAGTAAACCATAACAGAATACTTTTTTGCTCTGACTTGAAAATGGTCCAGCCCATTAATTTTTCAGCAACGAACAACAGTTAATCAGCTCTAGTTACCAAAACCTGAGCAGGATGAAGCAACAGGAATCCCAAGGAGCCAAATGCAATGTCCTTAATTTGATACATCCATTGAAATGGCTGAACAGTATAGGGAATTTGGCAGGCTGGGGAAAAAAGCCCTGATCTGACAGAGGCTGTCTAACTACAAGTGTGCAGCAAGGGCGATGCTATATGTGAACCCAATTTTTGTTATTTCCCCCCTTTTAAGATCTCAATACCCAAAGCTCTCCTTGCTGGTTCAGGGCTGAACAGATCCTGACCAAAGGTTGGTGCAATCTCAGGTTGTTTCCCAGAAGAGAGAAAATTAACTCACCAAGGTCCACTTTTACTCTCTTTTTTAAAATATTGGTGTTGATGACACTAATGGGTGGTGTATACACCTGGTTGCAGTACATGTACCAGTACATGGATCTGAATTAGGATCCATACAATTCGGCATTAAAATTTTTAGTATAATAGGTTTGGAACTGTAAGTCTGCAATGTTGTTTCTATAGGCACTGTTGTATGCAGAAGGGAGAGGGCCCACCCCCGCCTAGAACCAATGCTGAAAGGAATTTTAATGTGTTTTCTAGCAAATATTTTCTGAACCAATATATTTTCCCATGCACAACAGCAGTACCACTGAATTTTAACTATGAAAAATATCATTCCTAAGCAGCCTCTGATTGATTTCCTATGGAAAAGTGCCCCAAACTACTTTCTCATAGTACAATACTTTGGAGAGGGAAATACTGACTGGCATAATTGAATAGATCTTATATTGCAGCTGACATGCAGCCCTCATCCTACTTATATATACTTTGATTTAAATCCAGAGTTCAGCTGCATTTACCCTCATATTGGTGCACATAAGATTGTATGCTAAGGCTATAATTCCCTTACTCCCACCGATTTCTAAGAATACACTATCAGGTGTACTTTTAAGACCACTTGTAAATAAATGCAGAAGAATTTTGGGACCTCTGTGGGAGAATTTCTGAATCCAGAGATATTTTGCCATATCCCTGTTCAAAGGTCTGATGATGCCCAAGTAGGGGAAGGGCTCTTAAACGGAGTAGTACAAATTATCTTTCACCTATCAAATACTGTGACAAGTTGGGTGGTTGCCCTCTCTATATCTTGTCCTTTTAACTCCTAGACAAAGAAAGAGGCTGGTTAGCTCGTTGGTTTTTAAACAAATGCACAGGCTTAAGACAGAAAGCTGCCAGGTGCATGTTAGTGATGAGATGCAGATTTGTTTAGAAAGCCCAGGTGTGGATGCTACAAGGCAAAGCAAGACATAATAAAATATTTCTTCTTTTAAGCGTGGAAACTGTCAATCCTTTAGGGGCAAGCTCAGTGTCAACACACTCTTAGAAATGGGTGCTCTGGGTTTGGGTTTGCACAAGTTCCTTCTCTGCAAAGATTTGTGACACTTTGTCTGCTTAGACATTTTTGAACTGCTGGAATGTCGAACCACCCTGCACAATCAACACCGCTTTGGTAAGTGTCTACTTGCATGATAACCATGCGACAATGATAACATAACATAAGACTATGTAAACTGCTTTTGAAAATTATTTTTTGGTTGAAAAGCAGTATATAAATTATATAATAATAATACAATAGCCCTGGGCGAAGTGCTTTAAAAGTCTTTGTGTTGCCTCTCAACCTGTGATGGGTTTAGCATTTCAGAACCTGAATCTACTACATAGTGACCAATCTACGTGACCAACTCTGCATGGCCTAAGGGAGTGGGATTTTGCTCATGGAAGCCACACATGAGATGGTCAAATGAGGAGGCCCCAAAAGAGGCAAGACATGAATTGCGAGTTTGGCAAGACATTCAGCGTTTGGCAAGAGAGCTGGCATTTCTGAGGGTGTGTACACCTAAAAGGATCAGGGAACAAAGCAGTAATCTGAGCCCAGGAGGGGAAAGGGGATGCATCTCTTCTTCAGAACAAGGTTGCTGAAGGTAGAAACCAGTCTTGCAGCCGCTATATAGTATCCTGTAACCCAGCCATTTTCGAGCACTGTGCCTCAGCACATTGGTGTGCTCTGACTGGTCCGCAGGTATGCCATGGGAATTTGGGGGAAGGTCATTTGTTAGTCAGGCCATTGGGGGACGTGAGCCCCTACATGCAGCCTGGTGTGCCTTGTCAATTGTCAAAAAACTGCCTTGACCATTTTAGTGCCTTATCAGTGTGCTGTGAGATGGAAAAGGTTGAAAAGTGCTGCTGTGACTGTACGCCCCGGAGGGGTTTAGCACAGACTGAAGCGTTCCAGGTATTTTGTTGCAAGTTCTGGAAACGATTGGCCAGTCCAGAACTTATGATGTGCTTTCAACTTGGGTGACAAGAGAATCCCTCTGCTTTTTCTTCAAACAAATCAAATCAAACAGCTGCTTGATGTTTGAGGGAATTGGGTCCCTTTAAAAATAGCTTACCCCAGCCCCTAATTCTAAAAACCGCCTGCAGGGGCTTTTTGCCTCCTTGTCCTGATGTCAAAATCAGCATGAGTGGGGCAGTTGTATTGCACTCTGGGCTCTACATGTTTGCTTCTCCTAACTAAATAGGTTTTCCCTCAGCAAATGTACACGTTTCATCCCAGGTAACCCCCTTCTTCCTCTCCTCCTCCTCCTCCTCCTCCTCACTTAATTCAACTTTTCTCTTACCTAGCCTTGTGTCATGTAGCTGGTTGTCGAGTCAGCTCAACACTGGGGAAGGTGAAAGTTGTGAGTTTCACTCCCCTGTGGTACTCTGTGGCATTTCGAAGGTTGTTGGCACACGCGGAGCTGAGTGCTGCTACGGCTGCAGGTTTGGATCAATTTGGGATTTGTCAAATGAACTGTGAAAACAGTGGGCCAGGGAAGAATGGGGTCTTAGGCTTGTCTTTCATGGCGCAGTTAGTTGCAACAACACTGAGAGCGCACTCCTAACCTGGAGTTAGGCTGGCACAGTTAGGCCAGCAATGTTTGGCTGCACAAGGGCCACCAGAAAGAGCATTTGCACCGCTGTCAGAGTCCGGGAGGATGGCGCATGTCTCCGAGAGTGGTCCAAACATACTTTACAGTGTCCCTTGTGCTGGGCAAACGTTGCTGGCCTAACTGTGCTGGCCTAACTTCAGGTTACGATTGTGCCTTGAGGGCAACACCAAGAACTCAGTTACACCAGATGTATTCACAGTGGTGGGACCAGAACCATTGCCTTTCACATGACGGGAGAAGAGTGCGCTTACCATTCCTTCATTAAAACGAACAAATAGTTTTCTACGAACAGCTTCCAATCCTGATCTCATTTCCTTGATAACTAAATAGATCAAGCTCTGTCTCACACATTCAATTTGGCCAAGAGTTCTTAAGTTACCAGTTATTGTACTTTCCTTCAAAGTGAAGATGGACGGGCAGAGTCCTGCTGAGAAGTCTTGTTTTGTATACTTGTTTTTTTTCTTATGGCTTCTCCAATGAGCTCCCTTTGGCTATGGAAAGCTGTAGCCTGGTGCAATAATAAAAAAAAAAATTGGGAGGGGGTGTGGCGAGGAGAGATACTGAGGGGAAAATGCTGATGTTGTAGGCAGTGTCATGCTGTAGGAAAAGAAAGGTAACCAGGAGGGGTGCTGGAAGCAGGCTAGAGAGGAAAGAATAGGAGAATGGGTAGAAAGGAGAATTTGAAGGCTGTAGTGAGCCATAGAGCCTCTGTGGGCAGCATGGGCCAGGAATAGTCTTTCGGAGCAGAAGCGAATGCCACATACCTTGCGGGGGGGGGGGGGAGCTGCCATTGATGTGCATTTATAGCCATTAGGAAGGCTGTCAGAGAGTCCTTGCCAGCCTAGGTGATGAGAAACATAGGACAACTATTTCCATGTGGGGCGATTCTACCCCCAAAGTGGTTTCAGTGCGTGAATGACTTGTTCCTTTTCTATTCCATTTGGCTTCCCGAAGCTTGGTGCTTTTAAAACTGCTAACATGCCCAAGCAAAACTGGGATTCTTTTGCCTCCCTTCCTCATTGGTTTTTTGCAGTGTCCAGCTGAGAAAAAGGCAGGGAAGATGGTGGGGGGGAGGGGGAGGAAAAGGGAGATGGCATGAGATCCAACCTTTCTTGCTAGCTGTATGACTAAGTGTTGGCAGCAACACTTTGCTAGGCATCAAGGAAAGGAGGACTCTTTAGCCCTCATATCTCTGGGGCTTGCCCACATGTAACAAGGTTCAGAATGAGATACATGTGTACAGAGAGAGAAACTGGCAGGCAGAGCCACTCCCCCCCCCACTCTGATCTTCTCTGATGTCATGATGAGAATGTCCCCAGCCCTACCCTTTTCTGCCATGCTGCTCTAGGTGCTGCGATAGGTCTTGATTATGTCTTTAATGGCCCGTCTACAGATAGGGCAGCAGGCGTTGGTCATCTTCTTGAGTTTGAGCCCGCATGTGTAGCATAGACACATATGTCCACAGGAGTAAATCACGGTGTCCACCATGTTTTCATAGCAGATGGTGCATTCGTCATTCCAGGACCCTGAGATGGAGGGGGAAAGAGGGGACTCTGGCATGCTGACTGGGGAGTTCGGAGCAGTGCCTGCAACACAAGAAAAGCTGTCACTCTCTTGTCGGTCATCAATCCCACCCTGAGAAATTAAAAGTAAGATTAGTAGGTCCTGGTGTCAGAGGCTAAAGATTAACACCATCCTCCCCATCTCCGAGAATGGTCCAAAAGCACTTTTCGGTGGTCCTTAGGCCAGCCAAACTTGGCTGGCCTAACTGTGCCAGTCTAACTCCAGGTTAGGACTGCGCCGTCAGAGAGATCTGGCTGACTCAGTAAGTAAATGCAGCGCTAGGTGGGCCCATTATGGCAAGTTGTATGTTAAAGGAACTATCCTAATGTCCTCTACAAAGGTCAAGAATTGGCAATATTTTGCCCCTGCATTTTGGTTTGCATCATGAAGTATCATGACGAGATAGCATGTAGCAGAAGCTGCATCAGGACAGAGGTTATAAAAGGGCTTCCCAGAACCCTCCCCCGCCAGCTGTTTCCATTATTCCCCTTGTAACTCATGTAGGCCCCTTCCAGTTCTATGTTCTTCAACCTCTTCATTTCTCAGGACGCAATCCTAACCTGGAGTTAGGCCGGCACAGTTAGGGCAGCAAAGTCAGGCAGGCACAAGGGCCACTGTAAAGCACGTTTGGACCACTCTCAGAGTCAGGGAGGATGGCTCCCGTGTGTGTGCTGGCCTCTCTGACTCCGAGAGTGATCCAAACATACTTTATGGTGTCCCTTGTGCCAGCCAAACTTTGCTGGCCTAACTGTGCTGGCCTAACTCCAGGTTAGGATTGCGCTTTCACTCACTGTCCAGAGTATTCCCAATTCCCTGGTGATTCCCTGAATCTTTGAAGCAAACTTAGTGATGTAGGACACAGGTGCCGATGCAAGTCTGTGAAAAATATTTTCATGTCAAACTTCGGGTTTTTGGTCTGAGCTCTCTGGTGAAATAAAAATAAACTGTAGCAGTGATCAATAGAAATGAAAAGGAATTTAGGAAGGGCTTATACAGGATACAGTACGGAGACGGGCAAGGCTGCAAGACCATGCGGAAGTACTCACCACTGATTGAGCTGCCGAGCAGGCCAGAGCCACAGGTACTCAGTACGGGGTCAGAAGCCCCACTGCAGAGGACAGAAGGTGAGTTTGGAGATGAGGTGGGTGAGCTTGGTGCAGATGGGCCCAGGCGTTCAGCCATGAGAGTAGAACCTGCACAAGGGAAGGAAGCTGGTTTTAGTTTCACAAGCTCTTACTGCAGTTGACTCCCATGTTTGCTGCAATGCAATTCGCTTGCAGTGTGCAGCAAAGCATGCCTGGCAGCCAAATGTGGTATAGGGGTTAGTGTGGGACAAGGACTGGTGAGAACTGGGTTCAACCCCCCACTCAACCTTGAAGCTCACAGTCAGTCACCATCCATTAACTTACCCTACCTTACAAAAGGCCAGTTCAGACTACCATTGCCAATCAGCTGCTGACTCAACATGAGAAGGAAGTATGCACACAACTTCCCCCAATGCAATCTGCCTCCCATAAATGTGGGAAAAGGGTAGGATGTGTCTGGATCAAGCCTTTGTGTAACTAAAATTTAGTAGTAGACTAAGGACCCAATCCTATCCAACTTTCTGCTGCCGATGCAGCTGCCATGTAGCCCCAAAGTAAATTAACAAATGTTCCCTTATTTTAAGAGGCCTCCATGACTGATACCCGCCCCCCACAAACAGAATGCAGCACGCGCGCACACCCCATTGGGACAGCTACACCAGGGCTGGGAAATTGGATAGGGTTTGGCCCAAAATGTGAATTTTGGCATGTACCAGTCAGGGGATGTCACTTCTCGTTGCATACTCACTACGGTTTTCAGAAACCAGTCCAACACTGTTGTGAGGATAATAACCAGGTATATGAAATGTGTTTGACACCCCTGCTATATGCAATAGCTACATACAACAAAATAAGAAGGGCTTTCAATGGGACTGAGCAGCACAGAGACGAAAGTCCAAGCAACTGGTTAGGAGGGGAAAGGCAGGGTCAACGTATTTCGAATAAATCGGAACTTGTTCTTTTCTCCTAGTGGGAAGGTGTTCAAGTTCTCCTTGCCCAAGGAGCTTGTCTAACCGAAGTTAAAATGAGATATAACGGAGCAGCTGTTCATGTGTCTATACCATTCATGGTTAAAATGGGAATAGGTGTGGGAATGTCTGTTCACATGAAAATAAGAGCAAATAACAGCCTTTCTGCATTGCCTTCAAGGCCCATCAAATCCAGCATTCTGTTTTCTGCAGATGACCCTGGAAAGCCCACAACCAGGGCAGAAAGACAAACAGGAATTCTGGAAGGTAAGTACTGTGCCGCCTGCATGATAGCGTATGGTCCAGCTGGCAAATGACTCGAAGGCTATCTTTCTCGCATCTTTACTCTTGCCCTCTTTTAACTTGTGTGTGTGTGGGGGTGGGTGGGTTTCCCTACCTCACTTTGGTCCTCCCCCATTCCCCTCCTGAACTTCTAATGTCTTATCAGACTCATGCAAGCAGCTTTCTCCATAAGCAAGGCTACGCAGCGTGGAGTCTGCCGTACCATGAGGTCTCGCACACTCATGCAAAGGGAATAGCTCTGGATACCCTGTTCCAACATTTAGGCTCTGTTTAGCCAACAATCAATCAATCAACCAACAGGTACTTATATACCGCTTCTCAACACGAAGTTCACAAAGCTGTTTACAGGCAAATTGTAATAATAAAGTTTAATGGCAAAGTTAAAATAACAATGTACTGTATGTGCTTGTGAACTAGAAGTGAAGGATTTTTCATTGCAACCTTTTTACTGCCTCTGCTTGAGTTTTATTGTTGGCAGCAAACTAGGATGGGGGGGTGGGCGGGTGGGGAGCAATCCAAACAAGGGTCTGCCCTTATATCACCCTGTTTGGTTCAGACCCCTTTTCCCAGTAAGGAGAAGAGTGGTGACATACCTGATTCTGATAATGTTTCCATGGTGGAGATAAGGGGAGACAGAATGGTGGAAACTGGATGGCCCTTTCTCACACACCTGCTCACTTGTAAAAGCCGCTATAATTGAACTTTCCTGGAATTGTTTAGGGCTCCTGTCCTTCTTCCTTGCTGAATATCAGAAGTAGTCTTTTTAACTGATTCCAGACGTCGTTTCCCACCCTTGATCGCTTGTCACATCTCATTTTGAAAATTTTATTTTTAATTCATGCAGCTTCGCCATAGTGAAATAGTGCAAATTAGAATTGGTGGTGGTTGTTTTTTTTTAAAAAAAACGTACATTAATCGGTACAAGTTCACAAATATATTCAAGGGCACGATCCAATAGGCACTGTTGGGCCAATGCTAGCCGCTTCCGTCGGCCCAACAGCACTAGCGTTGATGTGGGGGAGCCGACTGTTAGGCTGCGTCCAAGCCTCTGTCTCCAGGCCACGTGGCCCCCAATTTGGGCTGCCCCCTCGTCTCTGCGCCTGCTATTCAGGAGGCGCAGGTCCGAGGAGCCCAGAGGGGAGGCTCCTGAATGCTTCAAAACTACACTGCATACAGCACACAAACAACAGTTGTGGCGCTAAAATGGAAATGTAATGGTGAAGGCATACTCTGGTAGGGAAGTGAAAAGGCATGGCAACAGGGTAAACCTCTCTAACTATCACTGTACACATCAAAACGGTGCCTTTTCAAAACGACGAGAGTAGTGCAAATTCCACTTTTTTAAAAAGGACAGAATTTTCTGTGCTCTCTGAGCAGCTGAAGCACAGAAAAAACAATGTGATTATATTATAACATCAGGCAGATGCACTAAACAAAGCAAATAAACAAAAGTGGCAATTCTAGAGTAAATGCCTCACCTGGAAACATCTTGCTACCTTCTTGGAGTTTGTGCTCCAGAAATGAGCTTTAGAACAAGTTCAGTCTTCAGGGCAACTGCTTAAATTCTGTTTTTGTGACATGAGCAATGTACCGCGTCTTCATGTGGATTTTGCTACGTATTGGGTAGTGGTGGGGATGCAATCAAATGAGTAATTCTTCCAAATGCCAAGATCAGCGAGAGCAATGTCCTGAGAAAAGGCAGCTGTTACTAATGGACTGTTACTCAACATCAAATTTTGGCTAATCATGGCAATTCTGGACTATTTTATTCTGGCAGCCGGTGATGTTAAGTTTTTGTGTGAACTGATTACCATCAGTTCAATAATAGGGGGAGGAGAAGAAGGAAACAATAGCCTCTGGCTCAAAAAATGAGTGGGGATGATTATTCCCAAGCAAGGCCACAGACAGGCTTTGTTTTCATTTGAAGGAAAGTGTTGATCTATGCTAGATAATGCCATTTCCATGAATCCCGCATTGCCCCGGATTGAAAAGAAACAAAACCTGAAAACCAGCTGTCATCCAAGCTGTTCCCCAATATGGTTTGGTGGGTGCTGCTGCTTCAATGTCAGCAATAAGCAGGCGAGAGGTTTGTTTTCAATGGGCAATCTGTAGATTCCTGTGGCTATTGAGCCCTCAACTCAGTGGAGCACATTTTTTTTTGTATGAATAAAATCACAGGTTCTGGTAGTTTTAAACTGGCGGCAGGGCTAGGAAAGCTTGAGCCTCTGAAACATTCTGCCCCCAAATTCTGTCTCCTCCTGATCAGCAAACCCTATGAAAGGAATGGGAGGAGATGTAGACGGAAAGTTGAGTAGCGAGACCTTCAAAAAGAGACCCACTGGATTAGGCCCATCTAGTCCAGCTTCCAGTGGCAGACCTGAGGGGGGGCAAAGGGGGCAAAAGCCCCGGACACTAAGCAGTTCTGGGCTTGGGGGGAGGCGATGCAATACCTCCCCCCCCCCCGTGTACTGAGCTGTTCCATGTGGGAGCCACGTCAGCCAGCCACCCATTCTGCTAAAGGCTGAAGTGGCTAGCTGGGTGGTCCGTCCCCCCCGCCTGGCGCCTGCAAAGCCAGCTGGCTTCAACTCCTTGGGATGGGCCGCTGAAGCAGCTCCTTCTGCCTGCCCAGCTGCCCGCCTGCCAGCCAAGGAAAATGAAGCCAAGTGGCTTCATTGGTGGGTTGTTTTTTTTAAAAGAAGGTTGGGATGGGTAGGAGGAATTGTGATGACATCACTGCAATTACTTCCAGGGCAGGGGCGGCTGAATGAGGGCTTGCCTCTGGGTGGGTGAGCATCTGATGGGCCACGGTATCTCACAGTGGCCCACCAGATGCCTCAGGGTGCATACAGGACAAGGACAAGTGCTATCTGTTGCCACTCCTTTGCATCTGGCTTTTTGAAGGAGCCTACTTCTAAAACCAGAGGTTGCACACACCCATCACGATCTGTTACTTGGGATGGACTTTTCTTCTAGAATTCTGTCCAGTTCCCTTTTAGAGGCATCCAGGTCAGATACTATTACAATATCCTGTGACAAGGAGTTCCACAGACTAACTGCACACTGTCTGTCCTAACACTCCCAATACTCAATTTTAATGCATGTCCCCAGGTTCTGATGTTGTGTAAGAAGGAAAAAAAAATCTATCCACTCTGTCTGTTCTCTGCATAATAAGCAGAGGTGATTCTACCTTATTTTTAGAAATCCCCCCTTCTAGAAATCCATGCCATTTCCTTTGGAGTGGTTCCCAACTTGGGGGTCATGACCCTCAGGAGGGGACATGAGTCGATTTTCAGGGGGTCACAGAAACCTGGGCACTGCCAGCTTGAAAAAGCTGAGCTATGAGGCTGAGCAGCGTATTTTCTTGTTTAAATCTTCTCTCTGCCATAAAGTGACAAGACAACCTCAGGCAAGCCACTCAGCCTCCACTTCTCAGCTGCAGTATAAAATAAATAACTAAACTGACTAAATAACTAATTCAATTTTTTCTCAAATAAGAATTTTTTACTAATTATGTCACTTCCTACTTCCTGTTTAATAACATCACTTCCTGTTTAATGACATCACTTTGGGTCCAGAAAGGTTATTGTTCCCAAAAAAGGGGGTCCTGGTGCTAAAAGGGCGGGGAACCACTGACCTCTCACATTCCCTTCTAGCACCTCTCAAGAAAGATTTTTGGTAAGAGGAAACTGCTTAGGGAAGGGGGAAGCAGCCTTCGGTGAGCTGCTGGATGCTTGTGATTCTTTGGATACAAGACACTGTTCTCATTTAATATCAGCTCCCTGAGAAGTTTACTGTTCTTAATTCTAGCTTCTTTTTCTTAAGGCTGAACAATATCCAAATTGTATACAGTTGAAAATGATTAATATTGGTATTTAGTTCTTAATTACGTATATATAATTTGTGTTGACAGTTTGCCTCTGGGGGAAAAAGGAGGATTACTGTTTGGCACTGTAAACACAAGCATGTCATCACGCATTGGGCTGTAAATGCATGTTTACTGGGTTCAGTGGGACATTACTCCCCTCGTAAATGAGCAGACGCTTGCAGCCTGAATAATTCGTCAACCTGTCACCAGGTGGGTCCCGACCCAGTTTGAATAGCACTGAGATACATACAGTGGGAGTGTGATGCAGCTCAGGCTAGCTGTAGGCTGTGCTGAATTGCAGACTTGCATGGCTGGTGCTTTTTCACTGCGGGAGGAGTGTGTGTGTTTTCAAGATCTTTAGGCATGTGTGAAAAAGCCCATACATGATTATCTTCTCCCTCTCTTTTCCCACTCACACAATACCAGAACCAGGGGCCATCCATTAAAGTTGAGTGGTAGGAGAATTAAAAGAAACACAAGAAAATATTTCTTTGCCCAGTGTGTAATTAGTCTGCGGAACTCCTTGCCACAGGAGGTAGTGATGGCATCTGGCATAGATGCCTTTAAAAGGGGACAGGAAAGATTTATGGAGGAAAGCTCCATCACAGGTTACAAGCTATGATGGGTGGGTCCAGTCTGGGATTAGCTGGTTGTTCATCGTGAGGGTGAGGTAGGAATTTTTTTCTGTCATCCGAATTGGCTGTGGCTAGCAGGGTTTTTTTGCCTACCTCAGACTGGCGAGGGAGCTGAAGGTGTGTTCCATAGGTTTCATGACTTCAAAACTGGTCACTTGTGTTTAATAAAGTTAAACCCAACTGCAGTCTGATGTCTTCCGTGGGGGTGGTGAAAGGGTACTAGGCTACCTCAGAATGCCAGATGCCGAGGCGTGGCAGTGCGATACAAGTATCTGGTTGTGTCGTGTGCTCCCTGAGGCATCTGGTGTGCCACTGTGAGATACAAGAGGCTGGACTAAACAGGCCCTTGGCCTGATCCAGCAGAGCTGTTCTTATGATTGTGAATGTGCAGAGAGAACAGCAGAAGCCACTGTGGCTTCTGCAATCTAATCCAGAGTTTGCAGGAACAGGACGTAATTCAATAAGTACTCTCCCCAAAATTATATAAAGCAACACTGGGTGGAAAGACATTTTGGGCAGTGAAGGGCAAGCTCTAGGGCTGCAGTTCCTTCTTCCCTTGGCATTGCTTTCAGATTGCTTTGAGCCTGTCTCTGTCTCCTCAGCTCTATTTTCCTCCCCACCCCCGCATCCACATTATGGTGTGGTCTCTTATGGTCTTATGCATAGCACAGTGTAAGCTGTTTGACCCCCTGACAGTTATCTGAATGTTCTGGTGGTCACCCACCCTGCCTTTCCCCACCCCCCAAAGCTGCTCAGATGAAGGGAATTGTATTGCATATTGTAAACACCGTAGCAAAGGAACAGAGCTCATCACAGTTAATATACACACAACAAAGAGGGAGACATTAAACAGCAGCCACGAAGTGTATGAAACAAAAGGCTTCCCTCGCCTATGTTTGGCCTAAATGAGGCTCCATCTGAAGGAAACCACATGGGTTACTTTCATGTGCATGAGCACATCTATGGTATCTCGCATCAGACCGTAGCTTCTTCCCACAGGAAGAGTGGTGCAGCAAATATAGAAAGTGTGAAGAGGAGACAGGCATATCCAATTATGTGACTCAATACTACTCATGGTTCTAATCTAAGTAATCCTGCATGTCAGTAGGTCCCACCTACTGCTCTTGCTCTCCCCCTCCCCAGTATAAAGCATACATGTCACTGAATTATCCATGTCCTGCATTGGTGAAAGATGTTTAGAAACATCTTCTTAATCCTTGGCATCAACAGCTGCTATGCATTTTATTTGCTTGGCTTTGTGTATAGCAGTCATGAAATGTACAAAGCATTCCTAAACAGGTAATTAACCAGGTAATTAATCTGTGGAATTCCTTGCCACAGGAGGTGGTGATGGCATCTGGCCTAGGTGCCTTTAAAAGGGGATTGGACAGATTTCTGGACGAAAAGTCGATCATGGGATATAGGCCATGATGGGTTGTGCAACCTCCTTACGTTAATAGTCAGCTATTTCAGAATGCCAGGTGCAAGGGAGTGGCAACATGATGCAAGCATCTTGTTGTCTTGTGTGCTCCCTGAGGCACCTGGTGGGCCAATGTGAGATACAGGAAGCTGGACTAGATGGGCCTTCGGCCTGATCCAGCAGGGCTCTTATGACAGAGTGGATGATTCAATAAACTTATCTAGGAAGTCTCTCTGGCTGGGAGATAAAGATAGCAAATCGAGACAGGCTAGTGCCTTGTTGAGAGGTTATCTCACCTCCCTACTTGTTCACAAGAACTCATTAGTCACATACCAAAAAGGCCATCTATGGTTAAATTCAGCATGGAAAAAGGGTGATTTCCCATAAAAGCAGATACCATAATATAGTTTTATTATACCAATGGCTTGTTTTATAGTGCAGTAAGTTTTAAAATGTAAGAACGTTAGCTTGAGAGTTCATTGCACGGATGCAATACCGGTAGCCTCTCTCTAACACACATCCCTAAATTTACTTCAGCTAGACTTGAACGCTTTCTTAAAAAAAAAAAAAAATTGAGCACCATGAACAGTTTAATATTATCCCTCCCCCCTTCCCAAAGAATTTCTAATTCTATGAAGACTGTGAAACTAAATGGATAGGTTTGGCAGCTGTACATTATAAGTAGTTAAAAAAAAATCTAATGCATTAATTTAAAACACACACACACACACACACACACACAAATCGAAGTACTAATGCCAGAAAGTGTCGTAATCATAAAAGCTTTTAGCACCAGATCACGGTCTTTTCTGTAGAGGCAGCTGAAGAGGGAAAAATCTAATGCCATTAGACTCTTTCCCTAAATATCCTCGGTGCTTTTGAAATCTACTATATCTTTTGCTAGAAACACAAAGCTGGCTGTTTAGTCTATTCTGTCACTCTTGTAAGTAGCCAGAAAAACTAACTCATTCCAGCATTTGTGCAAGAAATAGGTAAGCTTTATCTGACCTGACAGGCACATCGTAATTCAGAGAAGATGGTACATTATCCAGTTTACTCAACACAGCCAGGCAAAGGCATGATAAGAGATGGGAACTTGTATATATCATTTATTACCAACAGCCCATTTCATCTAGAGCCGTTTTATTGTTCTGCTGATGAATGATATTAATTTCCACTCTCTCAGAGGTAGGGAACATAAAGTTTATATGCAACATGAGAGTTCCTTGGCTGTAACTTCACATCGTTTTTTGTCTGTCATTCTCAATCAGCCTGAGCTAGAAGTCATGGCTGTTGCCTTTCCTCTCCCTTGCAACTGCCAAACAGATGAGCAGCTGGACAGAGCACCTGAATTTCTTTCCCCCTCACCAACTAGGATGAAGTTGCAGGGACTCCAGAAGCCCCTTCCTGAATTGATCGTAACAGGAGGCAGGATTGGGGGGGACGGGACCTTGCCCTCATTCAGCAGCAGCCTCTTGTGGAGGGACTGTCTGCACATAAGTTGACCCTTCCTGATTATAGTAAAGGGGACTCATCACATGTACATGTCTTCCACATATGTACATGTCTTCCACATATGTAGCAAATACACATGAAGATGCACATCTGGGCTCGCATCCCCACCTGTGATGCATAGTCACACTCCAATAAATTGGCTGGATGTGCTTTTTGATGCACACTGGGATGAGCAGCCCTAACCAAATATAGCAGTTGCTACACCTGACTATAACCGCTTTGTGAACTTCTTTTGGTGAAAAGCGGTATATAAATGTTGAAGAAGAAGAATAAATAGGAAAACATTCCATTAGAATTTATGCAAAAATCAAAACATGTCATAACTGGTGGGAGCATAAACCAGAAAAAGTGATAGCAAATGAGAAAGGCAAGATCTTGTGGGATATTTGAATATAAACTGAAAGTTTTGGTGCACACCAGGATTCACAGTAATAGAAAAAACATGATATCGCGTCGATACAGCAATATCTGGTAACAGCAGAATTGATGAAAAAGAACAGGAAAAAATCAGTAAATATCAGGATCTAAAAACTGAAATTCAGAGACAAAGGTGCAAACCAGCAGTGGTCATTCCAATGGTGATCTGCACACTGGGTACAGTCCCTAAAATACCTGAACTGAAAACACCTGAACATTGATAAAATCACCCTCTGTCAAATCCAAAAAACTGCCCTGCTTGGTTCAGCACATATTATTTGCAAACACATTACAATGTCTTAGGCCCCTGGATGGGGCCCAACCAGTAATTAATGCCGTCCAGCTAAAGAACAGGTAGCTGTGATATGCTTTCAACAACAACAATAATAGACTACAATTAAAGTGGTGTTATTCTCTCTGAGGGACATGGTGGCGCAGCGGGTTAAACTGCTAAATTGTGAGCTTGCTGACCTGAAGGTTGGCAGTTCGAGACCATGCGATGGAGTGAGCTCCTGCCAACCTAGCAGTTCAAAAGCACATAAAAATGCAAGTAGATAAATAGGTACCACTTCGGTATCCCAACCACATGACCACGGAAGCTTGTCATCAGACAAACGCCAGCTCTTCGGCTTAGAAACTGAGATGAGCACCGCCCCCTACAGTCGGTCACGACTAGACCATTCGGTCGTGGGGAAACCTTTACCTTATTCATTTTGAACAACCATCATCTAAGGAAAACAAGCATCTAGACACCAATTTAGGGCCCAATCCTATCCACCTTTCCATTGCCAGTGCTGTCATAATGAAGCCCTGAATAAAAGGGAACAAATGTTCCCTTACCTGGTGGAGGTCTCCATGAATGACCTCCTAATTCAGGATGCAGCGCATGCTCCATTGGCACAGCTTCACTAGCGCTGGAAAACTGGATAGGATTTGGCCCTTAATCAGGAATAAGGAAGAGACTGACTGACAACTATTTCATCTCCAAAACTTCACCAATGGTAAGGTCATAAAACCTGCAAGCCTGCATTTTTGGCCCAATCCTACCGAAACTGTGTGCTGGTGGAATGTGCTTTCCACCGGCACAGGCTGCCACAAAGCAGTTGTAAAGCACTTTCTGGCAGCACAAACTGCCGACACGAAGGCTGGGGCCTCTCTGCGCATGCCAGCGCACTGACAGAGACCAGCCAGTGGAGGTAGGCCCACCCAGGGGGTGGGGCAGGATGGGGAGGGGTGGGCTGAATGGGGCAGAGGAGTGGGATTGGTAGTAGTGGCACACAGCAACTCTCGATCTCCTTTTCCAGGCCTGATCCACCAGTATGGAGCACCTGAACTTGCACCAGTAGAAAGAAAGAACAGTGAGCAGAGAACACCCAAAGACCATCGCCTGCACGATTCTCTTATAGAAGCTTCCTATTTTTGTAGGAGCCGCAGCAGGGCAAATACCAATTAATACTAATTTCACTTTTAAATGATGCTAAACATGACAATCCACACTGAGGGCACTATGCAATGTCAGAGCACAGCCTTTTAGCAACTGTGGAGTCATCCTCCCAGAGAATTGCTCACATATTACCCATTACTACGGTTCCGGAGTGGGTGTGGGTTATGAACTTGAGCCTGACCAATGGGTTCACACACAATGCGACACCACTAATGCTTTACACTGAAGGCGTGTACTTTTTTAAAAAATTAGACATATACCAGAAACCCAAAAGAAGTTGCTTTCACATAGATTTCTGCCTAAGCGCTGAAGTGTTATCAGCCCTGCAGTTTGCTGGCTCCTTCAGGCAGGGAATGGCCTCAGAATATTGGCCTGCTAAATGTCTGTCTCTTTAATGAGTCCCGTTTTCCACAGTGCAAAATTAAAAATGTGGCTCATAAAACTCAGGGCCCCCCAGAGGGGGAACTGCTAGTTAACGGAAGAGATCCATTAGGCACATTAATGTGCAGTCATGGTATGCAAATGCCAAAGCTTCCCTTGTAGTGGCTGTGGTTCCTGCAGCTGCACCCAAGAATGAGTGTATTCTAAAACCGAGAACGTGGAGTGCAATTTAGGCTTCCACAGAATACTAGAATTTGGTCAGGAAGAAAGAATTTGCATAGTAATAAAGCTACTTCCTTCTCTGTCAGCAACAGCCCCACAATCTCACAATCTGGACTTTTTGCCTCTTCTTTTTTCTTTTCCAATTCTTATTAATTTTTTTTTAAAGATTAGTTGATTCAAAGCAATGTGCTTCAGCGTAGGGGTGCACATCGTCCTTGATTTCTTCTATTAAAAAAAATCTAACATTTATTTGCTCTGCCTTGCAGGAGGACTATTGCTTTGCAGAAAAAAATACCTCCCTCCCCCTCAACACTGCATGTGTAAGATTCCTACGCTATATAATAACATGCTATTATATTTGTATAATACAATTATAATAAAAATGGAAAAATTGTATAATCATTTGTATTTAGAGTGAGGAATGGTTGCCCGCATTGCTTAAATGAAGAAAATATTTTGTTTCAATCTCTTCTGTTCCATGTAGTAGGGGAAAAATTTGTAAACAAATACCTCCTGCCAAAAAAAAACCCCTCCTTCCTTGTTGGCAGAGCATCACAGCAGCACCAATGGGTACTCTTGGCTCGAAGTTACAGCTACTGCGCATGCAAACACGGTTTTTGCATCCACCCACCTCCAACATGCAGGGCATATAAGACAGAAATTGCCTCAGAACCTACTTTGATCTTCCTTTACCCCGAGTTCTATTTTCTAGTGCGACTCACTCAGTCCCATCACTTACGCACAAATAACATTTTGCATGTTTGAGGCCATGTAACAAAATGTAAACATACCCAAGATACGGATTTGCATCACTGCTCCATGTAAACCAAAGAAAATCCACAGTGGCTGGGAACTGTCCACGCAGACCTGCATGCCGGCACTTGCCCCGTTGTGGCTCAAACGCAGTTCGCCTTCTGAATTCACCATGAGTCCCAGAATGTCTCCGCTCTGGAGAGGTACCAGCACTCTACACACTGCCCAGAACTCTTTTCTATTGACTAAAGACTCTGGGTTATAAGGGAGGTCGCTGGGCCTCAGAGTGCTCGGATCACAAGTGGTCACCCCATAAGAGAGTGTCCCAGTACGTGAGGTGTTGGATTTATTAATTTTGACAAATATCGTCTCGTTGATTCTAAGGGGCCTGCTGGTGAAAACCAAAGTTCTCTCTTCCCGAGCGTGTTCTAGACGGGCCACGGTCTGGTCATCCAGAATTTTAATATGGGCTCCCCTGAGCTGATGGAAGCGGAGGTCACTTTCCAGCTGGGATGGGAGGAGGTGGGAATGTTGAGAGTTGAGGGAGTTCTGAGGAACAGGACACATGGCAGCCATGACATGGAAGTTCTCCTCCTGAAGGTTGAGGTCGCAAAGGCTCACGGAGAGCCGGGTGTCCTCGGTCTCCCTGCGCAGTGAGGGCCGGCGAATAGCCGTGAACGATCTTGGACGGAGGCAATCAGGAGGAATGATTTCACTGTCTGCAAATCAGAAAAAGAGAAGAAAAAAGATCACCCAATTATCATTCATGTATCTAGGATATGTTGTATCAATTGCTATTAGTACTACAAGGCAGTGGTGTCCCTGGGGTGGGGTGGGGGCTCTTTTGTAAAGAGCCATACCCTGTCATGTAAATCCCTCCTCTCCCTTGCCACTGTAGCCAGTAAGCAACACCAAGACATTGCTTTTCCCCATGAGGATTGGCTCAAGAAAGGAGCGACTTCCACAGCAAGGTAAGGCTCCTTGCAAAACTTAGAGCCACACACACACACACACACACACACACACACACACACACACCACTGCTACAAGGTAACAGTACAACAAATGCGTTCTCCATTTACTCAATAAAGCAGTTTTCACCCCATTCCCAGTGACATGAGCTCTGTAAATCTTTTAAGCACCATTTCAGACAACCATTTCTCAAGAACTAGCTGAGGGAGGCAGGGCTTGGAGAAAGAAAGCAGATGGCAAATAAGCAAGATCCAGCATGAAGCTACTGATAGATAGCCACAGAGAAAGTTATGCTCCATCTTCAGCTAGAATAATTCACATGGCATGGTGACAAGAACAGCTGAGTAGAAATTTGAATTTAACAACCCAGATTGTAAGACTTGCAAATAATCCACCCTATGTCTGCCCGAACACCTTTGCTCTCTCCTGATTGTGTAAAAAAAGTTGTGTTACTGTATGTCTAGGGGTGTTTTGTTTTTTTGTTGTTAAACACCACATAAAAACACAAAACACTGCCTTTGGGGGGATGAACATATTTGAATACAAATGCAACAAAATGCAACACACCACATTTGGTGCTTTAAGGTATTTTTCAGAAATTAAGGGCGCAATCCAAGGCGCCTGTAGGGCCAACGCAAGCTGCTTGTGACGGCCCCACACTGTCGCAAAAGTGCCATAAAGCACTTCCACACCAGCTAGATACAGCCCAGGCCAGCCACCGTGCCTGTTCCGGCGCAGCTGAGAATTGCGCTCTAAAATAGATTACTTTCCAAGTAGAAATAATACTATGGCTGCATCTGCTGACACTGTATCACCTACCTAGTACACGTTTAAAGCACTTAAAATTAATAAAAAATGAGAACTTGGAATGAGAATGTAAAATAAAAACACATAAAACAACCAATTTGCTATTTTAATCAAGAAATTTTGGAAAAAATATCACCAAAAAAGACACACCTCCAGTTATATAATAGGAACTGATCCTCACAAAATGACCTTGCACACTGATGGTAATAATCCTTGGGTGGCAAAGATTGTGTCTCATGAATTTTAAAAATATATAAGGACCCCGAACTAAGTCAGAAAAACCATTGCTACGATCCAACAGAGATTAGCAATGTACCACTGAGACCAATGGAATGGGACACAGTCATACAAAAAACTAACTAGAAGTCTCACTGAATGATATCAGTAGGATTTTAACTTTACCTGGATTATTAGAACGCACATGAAAATATGTCTGCTTTAAATCTTAGTACATGAATATAGTGACATGGAATCATGTTGTCCCCTGAATAGGTTCCTCTTGTATAAACGCTTGCTAAAACAAAACAATGGTTTCCCTTGTTGCTGGTCCAGTGTGATTTTTGGTACAGCACATATCACCTAAAAGATGGGCAATTTGATGTGCCCCCATAATGCTAAGTACGTAAGTAGCCATCCATGTCATGTAGAACCTGCGTTTACATTATCATTGGCTCATCTATTCAATTTTCCATTCTAATAAATACATACAATGCATCAGTTCTATACACATTTTGCTCAGCATAACTTAAAGGGGCTTATATGTGATTAAAAGAATGCATAGTCACCCCTGCTCATTTTTATTTGAGTTTCTTGTTGCTTGGCTATGGGACATTTTAGCCTACTTTATAACATAAGAAAAGCCTTGCTGGATCAGGCCATCTAGTCGAGCATCCTGTTTCTAATAGTGGTAAATAGCCCACTTGGATGGTTGACCCTTGATCCGAACCAGGAACAGGAGGCAGGTGCTTACAGACCTCTCCAGTTATCTCTGTTGCAACAGGGAAGGTCTGTGGGTGTCCATTATTCATGGATAGAAACAAAATGTTATGTGAGTATGATTCTATATCAATAAGGTTTATGTACACATTGTTGTGGTGGTGGTGGTGGTGGTTCCCAAATTGTGGGTTGGGATCCACCAGTGGGTCGAGAGCCAATTGCATGTGGGTTGCGAAGCACCTAGAGCAGCCATATTGACAATATGGGAAGATGGGACACTAGAAAGAGGGGGGGCTGTATGTTTGTTTTGCTTGTGTCCTGGACAGACTGTCATTCTAAAAAGTGGGTCCCAATGCTCAAAGGTTTGACAACCAATGATGTATACTTCTAATTGCTTGATTGGCTTTACCTGGTGATCAAACTTTTAAAACCATTGGGATGTTAGTAAACAATTGAGCAGCAAAATGAAGACAATGGAGATGGGGGGGCACTTATAAACTGCTGATTGAATACAGCCTGAAGTCTGCAAGCTACCTAACAGGGTTTTTTCCCCCTCTAGCTTTTTGTTTTGCTGGAGTACTCCCCTTAGGGCCATGAAAGTATGTCACAAGTGAGTGCTGACAGGAAAGCCATCTGTCTTTTATTTGTCTTGTAAAAACTTTTCAGCTACAGGGCTTGTTCACACTTGCGATTAACTCCTATGGCTAAGCAATTAGTCTGCCACACAGTCTTAGCAGGGATACTAACACGGCCCATTCCAGGCCAGTTGCCACCCAACCCTGAGCAAGTCATATTCCCAGATACAATAAAGTTTATATTAACTGCTCCAGCCATTAATCCTGACTGAAGCTGATGTATGCCTAACAAACAGATGCAGGAAAATTGAGTGGGTGGGGTGGGGGGGGGTCTTAACATGGTAGAATAGACTGGACCAATCAATCAATTGTATTTATATACCGCTTTTCAACAAAAGTTCACAAAGCAGTTTACAGGCAAAAAATAATTGTGAAGTTAAATGGCTCACTTCAGGCTTCAGGCAGAAGAGGAAATTCTTAAGTAAACGTTTCCCTGCAAGTAGAGAGTAATGTTGTAGGCTAGCTAACTCTTCACAAGTATTATTTACTTGCAGGTGTGTGTGTGTTTTTTTAAATACAGATGCATTCCAAAATATCTCCTTCCTACAGTCTGAATGGTACAGTCTATTCTCCCTCTGCAGAACTCTACCACTTCATTTCTATGTTGTTTTGCTGTATGCATAGGCCAGGTCTTACGCCTTAAAAAAAAAAGAGAGTCTTGCACCTTAAATTTACGTATATAAATCAGGCTTCACTTTAAAAACAACAACAACAGATATCAGAAAGAAGCAGAGGAGGACCAACAGGATTCAACAGCATTGCCATTGCTGGCATTGCATGTCAGATCTAATACAATGATGACTATTCAATTATTACACCGTAACCAGATTGACTGGATAAAGAGTGAAAGCGGATACTCAAGCAAGAAGGTATACACATTTTTAAAAGCCTGTCGATCGACCAAACGTACTTCCTAGAATAAATCACTGTTCAGCAATGTCTGCTTCATAATCCTGTACACATACCAGATGCGACAATGTTTGGGAGCACTTCTGAGTACTTTTAATAGTGCATACAATGATGGCACCAGGAGTGGGGGTTCCAACGGCCACATCAAAGAAACTGGTTTTCCATGCCAGTGTTCTAACTAAGAAGCCTTATTCTCCAAGCAATGTCAAGCCGAAGGGCATGTTCCAAGTTTTCATGCTTTCTTCATGCCACTTGGCCGATTTGGCTCCATTCCAGGAATGAAAAAGGAATTTGCCTATATAAGAATCTGAAAAGCATTCACCCAGCGGAAGGATAGTCAGATGATTAACATTCATGTACGTGACCCACATGGCCTTGCAGGCCTTCCTTGTAAACTGGATCAATTTAAGCTATTCTGTGTTGGGGAGACTTGCCTGAGAGTGCAATTCTAACCTGGAGTTAGGCCAGCACAAGGGGCATCGTAACATATGTTTGGACCACTCTCAGAGTCAGAAGGACCAACACAGATGTGCACCATGCTCCCGGATTCCGAGAGTGGTCCAAATGAGCTTTATGGTGCCTCTTGTGCTGGCCAAACTTTGCTGGCCTAACTATGCTATCTTAACTCTAGGTTAGGATTGTGCTCTGAATAAGTGTCGATTTCACAGGCAAGCTTATTGCAAAGCTAAATTAATTCACTATATCTGTTAAGGTATAAGGTGTTAAGCAAAGGGTAAATGCCTGAGACGAATCCTTGGCTAGTCTTGTCTTTTCGTGTCAATGTAAATGTTCTTTGCATCAGGAACAGCTGCAAAGTGAAAAGCTGAAACAGCAGCTCTAATTTGGTAACCGTAGCTCCCAGGGCTGGTTGAGATGAGAAGAGACCCAGTGAAGGGCATCTGTAGTTATCTGTGCCAAAGGATGTGTCTGAAAAGTTCAGCTATTCAGTGAATTCACACAGCATGTTGGGAATTGGGATGACGAGTGCTCAGGAGGGAATCTTGGCAGGCCCAGCCGAACTCGTCTTCTCCTGTAATACTTTTGATGAAGGGATTGCCCTCCTGAACTCTTGCAGCATGATCTCATAAAGCTACTTTCACCATGGAATAGCAAACTTAAATTGCTCCAGTTTACAAGAAAAACAATCTGGGTTACTTGTACAGCAGCGGCTAAGGTGTCATTCTATGCTAAGTCAGTAGAGCAAGACCTTCTGTTCTTACCCACTTGCAAGAGAAAACACTTTTGGAACAGACATAGAAATATGCTTCACCGTACTGGAGACCGGTGGGGTTGAGCAGAATTGCTTACACACCTCAATGCTCCTGAGGCAGCTTTGTCCACATTAACTGAAAGCAGCATTAAAATAGAGCTTCAAAATAGCATTTAATATAGCGCTATATTTACATACCCTTCCCCATGATCAAGATCCTTCCCTCCTACCGACTCATAGAACACTGGCAACTTTAAATAAAAGCAAATTCTAGGTCTAGGAGATCTACAGCCCAACCCTACTTAACTCCACATGCAATGATGAGCTGTGCTAAGTGGTGCCCATTGGCTTCCAGAGGCCTCCTCAGGGTTAAGGCAGCAGCTTCCAAACTGGAGACCACTGCCATGGGGAAAAGCTTCCCCAGCATTAATGGCACTTTCCATTCTTTTGGTGGAAGTTCTGAAAGGCCCCAACTACAGTCCCCAGGGGTCTTCACCGCCAACCGCTTCTGGGGTTTGCCACCCCAGTATGCTGGCATTCTGCACAGATGCAGCTGGCAGCAAGGGCTCCTATGGGCTGTAGGTGGGGATCTTTTGGAGCATCCCTGGTGGAATGGAAAGTGCCATTCATGCCGGGGAAAGAGCAGGCTGGCACTGGATTGGGCACACAGACTGGTGTTTAGAGCCTGCTGGGGCAAGGGAATATTTGTTCTCTTACCCCAGGTTAAGTCCGCACCAGCTACTGAGTCTACTTGGACCTACTCCAGCTATGTCACTGATGCAAGTGCATGTGGGCTCGGGTCAAGGCTGAAAAGGGGGTAGGATAATGGCATGAACAGTTGCCACTAATGCCTTCCCCTTTCCAGCCCAGATGCCTTCCTCCCCGCCCCATTGCCATCCTGTTCCTATTCCTCTCTGACTCATTTGGTCCCTCCCTACCTGCCTCCCACCCTCTGCACTGACTTCCTGGCACCAGTGGGCATCTTCCATCTATTGGCACACGGTCCAGGTTGCTCAGTGATTGTGATGTCAGCCATGCCATGCCGAATGGTGACTTGCAACAGCCATAAAGAGTCTTATAGCATCAGAAAGCTAATTCTGACAGCATAAGGCCTTAATAGGATTGGGCCATCTGTCTGTTTTATTGCTTCCTGTTGATCCTGATTAGAGTTTAGTGAGCAATTGTCCTCTGAACAGCCTCAGTGAATTGGCGATGACAACATTATATCATCACTGAATTATGGTTCAGCCAAGCTTCGAGTGATGTGCAGCTTGGTTGAGAGCTGTGTGGCGGCACTTCTTAGCAGAACTGCTGGTCTATTTCTCTGCCCCTGTTTGTGTGTGGCTGCCAAAAAGGCTTCTGCAAACCCTGCACCCTGGATGCCACATTGTGACGCCATGCTACATTTAATTACAGGTTCCAGTTTATGGTGAATGATTCTACTAACACACCATTTAAAAGTCTGGTTGTAAAGTTTAACTCAGCAGTTCTCAAACTATGGGTCCAAGTAAAGACCCATGAGTGGGTTGTGACCCGGGTTTTGGTGGTTCATGAAACTGACAGGGCATATTATG
The DNA here is from genome assembly GCA_029204185.1 of Lerista edwardsae. Lineage (NCBI taxonomy): Eukaryota > Metazoa > Chordata > Lepidosauria > Squamata > Scincidae > Lerista > Lerista edwardsae. The sequence continues at coordinate 22,704,500 of JAJKFI010000002.1, forward strand.
CTATGTGCATCAAGGGTTAAACAAGCTGCAACTTGTGGGGCGGGAGCATTGCTGCCCAATCACAATTATAGCTACATCCCTTGGCATTTATAAATCAGGCTCTAGGGCCTCTAAAATGTTTCAGAACCACTGGTTTAGCTAATTAACCAAATTCACTGCTAGTTCTTAATACTGTGATCTATTAATGATATCAAAGGGATATTCATTTGCTGAGTTTTTTTGCCCCAGAAGTGCCTGTTGCTGATGTGCCTGTTGCTGCATGATAGCATCAAGCTCTCCAAAGCAATGCATATTTCTCAACCTCAGTCATTCTGTTTACCATAATACTGGAGCTTTCTTTGCCCAGCTGGGATAACGTGGGTGCAAATGGATAAGTTATGAATAATAGATTTCATTTTCTGAAAATAAAAGCATACATCTATGAAGATCACAGTGGCAGTTGGTGAATTTTGGAGTCAGTGGAAGTGTAGTTTGTTCTCTCTCCCTGCCCTCAGCAGATCTGCTTGCATGTTGTGTAAATAAACCTGGTATGGCTGGAACAGTGTCAGTGAGCTGGTGGAACTTAGTGGCTAAGAGTTTGAATTGTAAACCTGCACGCTTGAATTTTTGGCTGGGGGAAGTTGATAAAAAGGGAAATTCCTATTAAACTCCCTGCCTTTTCGACCTTGGGTAGTGACATTTTGCCATATTCCAACCAAAGACCTGAATGTTTGCAGACTTTCTCCCTACCCTAAACATTCTTCAAAAGTGTTGTGCTACAGTAGCTAGGAGCATAAACTGGGATGTCCCCAATTCAACCTTACTTCCAACGAGATTGCCTAATCCAAACTAAATTCTTCACCAGTGGAATGTGCGTTCTGTTGGTGGAGCTGGCAGGATCCATGTGGAAGTGCCTAAACTCTGCTAGAAATTGGGCTATATCAGTGATGTCATTCAGGGGGAACGGACCAGAACGGGCGTTCTGGATCCTAACGGGCTCCGTGGCTGGTTCCGGGTTCCCGAAAGGGCCAATCAAAAGTGAGTTCCTGTTCCTAAATCATTTGAATGACACCACTGGCTATATTGTCCCACGTTCCCATGCCACTAGCCAGTGCAGCGATGCCATCATCACAATTGCTGCTGGTTGCATACACAGAGGCCAGGGATACAGAGATACACAGTAGCCACTATTTACTGGTGCAAGGTAAGGCAGAAGGGCAGTTTGGGAGGGACAAGACTGGAAGAGGTAGAACGCAGGAGTTTGTGGGTGGGAAGGCAGCAAGGAGGTTTGGAGGCAGGAGCATGGTGCCAAATCTTATTCCTCCCCTTTCTGTTGCCGATACATGCCTCAAACCTGCAGCAGAAAAATTGCTGTTGCAGGAGTCCCAAAGGCAGGGGGTACGTGGGGGTACGTGAGTACCGGTTTCTAGGATTATAGCTGGCCCCGCCCATTCGCCCGCCCACTCGTCGACTCCGCCCTCTGCAACGTTCGAATTTCCTGAATGGTTGAGTTGCCTGCATGTTCTCAGAGCCAGGCAGACAGGCGGGCAGTGAGCGGAGCCTTTCCTTTCCTTGCCACTGAAAAATGAGTTGCTCTGGGGTTTTAACATGATGCCAGGCCTCCTTAACATGTTCTGGGGGTGCTGTGGAATACTGTTGCAACTGTTGGGTCAGTTTAAAATCATCTGAGGCCTCAAAAAGGGCTTTTTTCATGTCACTTCTTGCCACGACATCACTTCTGGCTTATGACATCACTTCCGGTGGGCGGGTCCCGACACGTGCCAATCAAAAGTGAGTGCCTGTTCTTAAATCATTTAGATGACACCACTGCCCAAAGGGATGCTTTCTCCATGGCAGAAGAACAAGAGCTCTCTTATCCTGAGAAGATCTCTTCAACTATCCCCCAACCATAGGATGCATAATGTGCCTCCTTGACCCAGCTGCATGGGGGGGTACCTTTAGTTTGGGTTGAGCTGTTAGCCAACCAACTATCCTAACGCTAGGACTACCTTCTCTCACATCTGATTGGCACCAATATTGTTGTCAGTGATTCTATTTCAGGCACCTGTTCCCTCTAAGGGAAAGGTCTTGGTGACCTGTTACGCAATGGTCATCAGGTAATGACTTTTAACCAGATCTTAACCATCATCTTGCAATAAAAGTACATTTGATAGAAAGGTAAAATGCAAAAAGGTTACAAGGAACTCTGAATGCTAACTCTTATCAGAAATCTCACTGATTTGTGCAGTCCCAAGCACAAATCAGCCTTTGGATTGTCCTGTTTTTTTTCAACTGAAGAACATCGCTGTTCTCATTTATTGCAGTTTTGTGTGAGCATCAGGTTTCCAGGGCATCTGCAGAGTGAGCACGTACGCTAATAGCTATTTGGCTGGATGGACAGTTGAATGCTGAAAGCAGGTTGCTATGGAGAGGGTGACACAGGAATCTGAGATGACTCAAATGCACTGGTGCACAAGTTTACACAGCCTATAGCTTCTATTGGTATTTACTGCTTGCTTTCCTCCACCCCGTATTCTGGAAACAGATCAAAGGCTAAACTGAACATTTGAAATGTTCTATTACCCTCCTGCTGCCATTCCCAGAGACTCCCAGTCTGGTTGCAAAAAAATATCAAGCATCTTACATGAACTTCAGTGGCATCAATCATCCTGCGTGATGATTTCCACATATTCCTAGTACCCCATATACAATCTCAATCCAATACAGTATATTATTTTCAAACACCTTTTATTTTAAGGTGAACACTATCTGCTTGTGCTGTGTCATGGAATGTTGATTCCTCACTTTCTCAATGCTCGTCAGTATGAAGACTATTACAAGGTACATAAATGTTAAGCATTGACTTTCTCCCAGGTTTGCTGATCCTGAAAAGTGTCAAATCATCAATGAAAATAATTCAGCAGTACATGCATGACCCCTGTCCATGATCCATAAATCTGTAAAGTATATTTACTAAAGAGTGGCTATAGCTATTTGATATTCACTTGTGAAGAGTGGGATTTGCCATGAGCAGTACAGGTGTGCCCCAGTATCCACTGATTCATTATCCACAGTTTCAGTTATCCACGGATACCATGGATACAGGGATGTCTATTAAAAAGATAGGGGAACATTAAACAAATCTCTTCTTTTTACCTTGTTGCAGCAAAACCACGTCCCCCGTATCCACGGTTTCAGGTATCCAGGGTGGGGTCTGGAACGGAACCCCAGCGGATACCAGGGCATGCCTGTACTCTTGTGCGTGTCACAGATGGTCACCCCCACAACAGAAATGTGAAAAGCAGAGAGTTCTGGCCTAAAGAGCACTGAAGCAATTTTGCACTCCCAGGCTTGATTCAAACCATGGCAGTGCTCAACAAGAGAAGAATTATTAAGGCCCAGGAACTGGCCTGATCCCCCTTGCTGTCAATCCAACACTGGAGTATACCATGACACACAAATGTGGGCAATGCTGGGTACATGTTTTGGTGGCTTGGCAATTTTTTTTACTTCACTGCGTGCTTGATTTATCGTCTTTTTAGAATGATTCAGTTTAATTCAGCTGGTACATAAAATGCTGTCTAGTGTCTTTAGGAAATAAATAAGCAGGGATGGATGACAAGTCACTGTGATGACTTCAATTGTGCCTGGGAATTCATTCTTACGTGCTTAGGAGCAATCGTTTCTCATTCCTACACTTAATTTGGAAGCATGCAAGAAAGTTGCTTCCCATTCTTTAATGGCTCTGAAAGTTGCAAAGGGGAAAAAAATCTTGTCTCTGGGAGGAATCTTCAGGCAGAGGCGGATCTACAGGGAGGGCAAAGCCCTAAGTGTTGCAAGAAGTCTTACCCTGTCATATAAATCCCTCCTCTCCCTTGCTGCTATAGCCAGTAAACAACGCCAAGATGTTGCTTTTCCCTGTGAGGATTGGCTAAAACGGTGCAGGAGAGGAGTGATTTCCACTGCAAGGTAAGGCTTCTTGCAAAACTTAGAGCTTTGCCCTACCTTAGATCTGCCTCTGTCTTCAGGAAGTGCACTAACCATGAAGGAAGACAGCCTTTTGTGCTGAGAGAGAGCCCTGAAAGTTCAGGTGGCACACTGCAAACAACTAGCAAATAACAGCCAAGCATCTGTGGGCTGCAACTCAATGCTAACTAACAGGCGCAGGGTTTTTGTTTGTTTGTTTGTTTGTTTGTTTGTTTGTTTGTTTGTTTGTTT
>JAJKFI010000002.1:22708706-22760036 GCA_029204185.1 Lerista edwardsae
TTTGTTTGTTTGTTTGTTTGTTTGTTTGTTTGTTTGTTTGTTTGTTTGTTGGGGGTGGGGTGGGGGACATGGTCATATATGCAAGCATGGTTGAAGTGGTTAAATATGTTAGACTGGACCTAAGGTATAAGCTTGCTTCCAAATCCTTGACTCTCTCATGTAAACTATCCTAACTATTCTCAGTTCAATTACTCTATAGCATCTTTATAAAGCAAACAACAGCTTGTCAATAAATATTTGTGCCATGGGAAACACTGGCAATGTTATATGCCACAAGAATTAATCCGTGTGCAGGATGTCCACAGAGTACCCAAAGTTACCTCAGGAAAGAACTTCCATTAAATCAATAAAATGGTTAAAATAGTATTTGTTTTCTGTCTCATGCTCTGGAAAAATCAGGTTCTTGGGCATAACAAACACTCTGCCATCATTCCTTGATTTCTAAAAAGTCATATTTTGTTGCATACACAAAAATTATTTACAGTTTCCATAAGCTGACATAGACTTGGGTTGTAATCTTATCTTACTCACCAGAAGCAAACACCTCTAGAAATAATACAGAAACGGATCTTCAGAACAGTACCTGCAACCAGCATGGACCCCTTAAACATGGCCAGCAAATGCTTCTGCCGGCCATTTTAAAGGGGTCAGTGCTGGTTGCAGGTGCCATTCTGAAAGTCCCTGAAGCCATTGCAGAGAGTATAGATAACAAGAGGCGGCATGCTTTAAGAATTGATAGGGAACCAAATGAGGCCAGGGGGCGGGCTTAGCAGCCATGTTCGTTTACTCAAAACAATGCTGATTCCAAGCATTTCAGATTGGTTTTCGCGTACTGTTTAGACATGAATAGTTTACTCCTGAAATAAAAACTTACGAAAATAACAACGTGTGATCGTGTAGAAACATCATTGGTAACCTTATTATGATTCAATATGCAATTACAAGGTTTAATTCCGCGTAATTATATTACTGAACACACCGGACGAAATGCTGTCTATTTTAACTCAGAGTGCACTATTTTGACAGACTATTTAAATCTACACAAGTAAAAATAAAGTGTGAACGGGAAGGAAAGAAAAAAAGGGGAGGGTGGGCAAAAATTAGATAAATATGTAGGAAAATTACATTAAAATCTCTTCATAACACAAGTAGTTGTCAATAGGAGAGTAATTCTTTTTTACTTGTAGGCTATTAAGAGTTTTGTTTAAACTTCTACACTCACCCCCCCTCCATAAAACAAATTCTGTTAATGTTCAGAATTTCGAAAATATTACAGTAGAAAATGGAAGGTGGGAAAAAAGTGTAAACGGGAAGGGGGGAAAAGGAGGGGGGATTTTTTTTTTTACCTTCTAGACCATTAACAGTGGGTGTCAGAAAATGGTGAATAAGACTGCTAGGAACAACGAGAAATTACACAGCTTCAAAAAAAATGCACTCACTGAGCGGTAGTTTTATTGAACCGATGTAATGAGAATACATGAATCTTTCCGTGGAAATTAAATCCCATTTTTCGTTCAGCGATTCGCACACCCGTATGCAGAACACGCAGGCATGCTTAAAGAGGTTGAAATTAACTTTTACAAATGTGCAGGGAGATTTTTATTCGTGAATTCGCGGCAATCGACCTCCTTGGCGGGAAAGATATGAGTCAGCCATATTTGTATACCCATGGCTTCAAGAAAAGGACAACATGCCGCCTCTTGTTATCTTTACTCTATGAGCCATTGGAAGGTCTCTGCATAGTGGATAATGAGCTGCACCTAAATAGCAATTCTTCCCCTTGCAGATAAGCAAATTTGCAGAGTGCACAAGGGTTGCAATTGTTGTTGCTGAGTTCCCAGCTTCCAGAAAACTATTTTCAATTGCAATAGATTTACAGCATAATCTTCCCCCATAGGCACTGTTCTGCTCGGAAGAAGTGTTATTATTAGCTTACCTACCAAATAATTCACCCACTGCCTCTAACTAATGGATTTCAAGCTTTTTGAAAGTCTGCAAATAATTTATTGTGCTTGTTGCAAATGAGGAGTTGCAAACAACAGGCAGGAGGAGTAAATGCTGAAGTCAGTGTTGATAACAACATCACTAGGCCCCAACATAAATTGTATATAGTAAATATTTAACCCTAAAAGCCATTTTGAGCACCTTTAAAAACAACAACACATCCCCTTCAGGGATAATAGGCAGAAAAAAATTCCCAACAGAAGCATTAATTTCCATGTTGTAAAACAAAACCCTCTCAACCACCACAGGGTTGAGCATCTTAATCCTTTTGCTTGATAACGGATTTTCTTAATAACAAAAAAAAGAGGTTATTTATTCCTTCCTTTCCTCTTCTGCACATACAAGCAACATTTACACTAGCATGCTACATTAGCATGCTGCACTAAAAGGTAAAGGTTTCCCCATGACCGAATGTGACCGTAGGGGGCGGTGCTCATCTTCGTTTCTAAGCCTGTAGAGCCGGCATTTGTCCAAGTAAAGGACAAGCTTCCGTGGTCATGCGGCCAGCATCACTGTACACCGTGGTGCACGGAACGCCGTTACCTTCCCACCGAAGTGGTATCTATTTATCTACTCGCATTTTTACGTGCTTTCGAACTGCTAGGTTGGCAGGAGCTGGGACAAGCAACAGGAGCTCACTCTGTCGTGTGGTCTCGAACTCCCAACCTTCTGGTCAGAAAGTCCAGCAGCAGCAGTTTAACCCGCAACAATTTATTAGGATGCCACATTTGCATCCCTACCATCTGCCCCAAAAGTAAAACAGGGGTACTGACTGACCAAGGTCTGGTACCTGGATATAGAAATGTACAGTGGTACTTGAAGGGTGAATTGTAGATATGTCTGCAATGTTGAGTTTGGTAGCTCCTACAAAGTTGGCTTGCAAGATGATTTAAGCTGCCTATCAGTTCAAATCTACAAAGGTTATCTTAGCTTGAAAGCAGTTTGAGATATTGGGAGGAGTTCTGCAGAAATCAAGCAGCACGACCCACCCATTGGCTCACGACCCATTGGTGTGTCCCAACCCACCTTTTGGGAACGACTACCTTAGATATCCTTGACAGGATGGATCATAAACTCTCTCCTCAGCCAGGCAATACATTCTGCATACAGGTGGAAAGTGACAAACAGGGTGTCTTTGCAAATGCAGGTTATTTTTGCAGGTAACCCATGGCTTTCCAGCCACTTTAGGTAAAAGACTGGGGAACAGGATATTTTGCAGTTGTTTGGAGAAACTCACTAATCACACATAATGACACATCAGAATGAATGAAGATCTAAGGATTCCACTAGCATAAAAAGGGAAACTTCTTATTACAGACTGAGGATTTCTCAGGGTGATCAACACTCACTTAAGATGTGCCTAAATAGGATGTAAGAATGCCAGAAATTCACAGTCAACACTAGGAACTGTGTGCTGTATCACCATCCTGCAGTATGTCACGGTACATTCTTGTGCATCATTCATTAACAGAGGCAGGGTTCTGAATAGGATGAACCATTGGGTGGCTACCACTAGGCTTTATAAGGGGGAGTAAAGATAAAAACAGGAATGTGGTGGCACAGCAGGTTAAACCGCTGGTGCTGGGCTTTCCGACTGGAAGGTTGGGAGTTCAAGACGGTGTGACCGAGTGAGCTCCCGTTGCTTGTCCCAGCTCCTGCCAACCTAGTAGTTCCAAAGCACCTAATGCAAGTAGGTAAATAGGGACCACTTCAGTGGGAAGGTAATGGCGTTCTGTGTGCTATGGCATATAGTCATGCCGGCCACATGACCACGGAAGCTTGCCCTCAGACAAAACACCGGCTCATTTACTCCTGGCTGATAGCAATATGACTCTAGTACGCAATGTGGCTAATTTTTTTGCTGCCTCTATAAGTATCCGGAAATCTATTATGAAAGCCTCCAAGTATGGTTTTGTTTATGTATTGTTTTTAAATTTTTACAATTTATTTTAATATAATACTATCTGGTATTTAAGCTAGTTACTATGTACACCATAATTTTACCATACTTAATACTTATATTTTAATGTCTTCTATACGTAATTGAGATGATTTAATTTATTTTGTACTGGTCTAAGACTGTAATAAAATCATTCATTCATTCAAACGCCGGCTCTACAGGCTTTGAAACAGAGATGAGCACCGCCCCCTACAGTCGGTCACGACGACCATTCAGTTGTGGGGAAACCTTTTAAAGATAAAAACAGCCAGGCCCAGATGGTGACACGGCTGATTCAGTGGCTGCATATGTTAACTGAAGAGGTCCAGACAGAGGAGAAATCAACTGGACAGCAAAAAACAGTTATGTGAATCTGCATCTGAATAGTAGTAATTTTGTTAAGACAGGAGGCTACAAAAAGACAAGAACTCAATTTTTTGCCAGCCTTTCTAGTGCACCCATATCACTAAAATGGAATAGTGATATGATTTCCACAACAGCACTATCAGCGCAATCCAAGTGCGCCCTAGGGCCAACACAAGCAGCTTGCGCCAGCCCAATGTTGTAGCACATGTGCCATAAATACGTATGCACCAGTGCAAGGCGTGCAATATTGACACAAGCACTTGCATCGATGCTGCAGTGGTGGAGCAGCCAGCAGGTAAGGGACCGCTGTGCTGGCCATGTTCGACTAGTGCAGCAGCTCGTCTGGACCAGGGGAGGGTGGCAAGAGGGCAGAATGGAGCGGGGGCAGGCTGGGAGGCAGCTGGGACTTGGAAGTGGCCATTAGGCCACATCCAAACCCCTGATACGGGCCATGCGGCATGCTCAGACCTGCATCTGCTATAGAGCAGGCGCAGATCCAAGCAAGCACACCGGAGTCGCTGGCACCTATCACGGAGCAAGGGCGCAAATGTGCCCTTGCCCCATGGCGGCTCCAGCGCAGTCCCAACCTCTATTGGATACAGCACAGGCCTGCAGGCCTACGTCACATCCAGACAGTTCCAAACCTCTATTTCTCTTTGGCATTGTATCCCACTTGGCAGTATTCTGGAATGTCAAGAGAATGCACACAGAATGTTTCTCCCACATACATACATGCTGCAAAGTTGCATGGAGGTTATCGATACCTAGTTTGCCATGACTAGTAAGTATTCTGTAGGTGTTTTAAAATGGCATCATTTACTTTATTCAGAAGCAAGTCCATTGTGTTCAGTAAGACTTGGGCTGTAATCTTATCTTACTCACCGGAAGCGAATACCTCCACTGATGATACCAAAAATAGCTGATCAGCAAACATTCCTTTAAACACAAAATGAACGGAGCAAATATGGCATGTGAAAAACACAGGGGACTGACATATCAAGTCAGACCATTGTTCCACCTAATCCAGTATGGTCTACTCTGATTGGCAGGGGTTCTCCTGGTTTTCAGATTGGCTCTTAACAGCCCTGCTGGGGTCAGAACCAGGGATTTTCTGTATGCCAGATACATGCTCCACTACTTCCCTGTGTACTTCCCTTCCACTACTATCGCGCTTCCCTGTGACCCAAGAAGAGAGAGGCCAGTGAAAATAATTTTGTCAGCATGGCAAAAATGCAGAGATTCAGGATTCTGCTGGTTCTCAGGCTCAGCAGCAATGTCAGCTAGGACTGTCAGTTCAGAGACGTAGTGAAGATATTTGTCTGGCAGAACAGCCATCCCTTGCCTTGAAATCCTGGGACACATAAATAGCAGAAACAACACTCAAGTTGAAATTTGAAGCTGTGATGAATTTACAAAGGTTGGAAATGAAGATCTTGACACATCCATGCCTAGGGGCAGAAAGAAGACTGGGAAGAGGTTACACTTGTGTTCCTTTTCAATTTGCATAACACTGACAGGCACTGGAATGAGGCAAAAAAATGAATAAATACCTAGTGCTTGACCAATTTCTTTGCGGCAGTTTTAGAATTGACCAGACCACCCAAAAATTGAAAATACTTTGTGTCAACTCTAATGATCATACATCATGCCACATCCATCGTCAGCTCAAGTTGGCTGCCTTCTGGTTTACATACAGCAGGAGCACAGCCTTCTCCATACATATACTCAGGTCCAAATCACATATATAGTCATTTTTCTGGGTGGCCACTTGAAGCGCAACCATATGGAAGGTACAATGCATTGCTCTCCATGTGGTTGTGACTATTTTCACCATGGCATATGTCACACACCTATCACCACCAATGAGTATTTTATGAAAGCGTGGTGAAAATTGGTACAAGTATGTATAGATGTTTCTGCTATAGATGAAAACCTTGTTGCTTTCCAAAAAGTCTCCAGCACGCCATGTTTCAAGAAGTCATGTATGCAAATAGCTTATGTGTGAATCAAACATAAGCTAAAGTAAAAGTGCATTATTAACCTACAACAGTGGTTTCCAAAGTGGTGGGTCACCAATCGGAACAATTTCAAGCAGTGGGGAGACCTGCAAGGCTCCCAGACACTGCCTGAGGCCAACGCAACCCCTCAGGTTAGGTTAAAAGCCCCTGGGTCCCCATGGAACCACGATCATAGCAGGCACCACCGGGGGACCCATTTCTGGGCCACTTTCTTTAAGGGGGCCCCGTGGTTCTTTTCTGGTTCCCGTGGTGGGTCGCGACACCCCAGTTTGGGAACCGCTGTTGTAGGTTAACAGTGCACTTTTCTATATGAACTGGAAGGGTGTCTTTTTCTTAGCTAACCTTCTCCCATTGCCCCTTACCCTTGATAGCTGGTTCTCTTAACAATATGGATCCTCTCCAGGACAAAGAGGTGAAAAACATCAAACTAATAGTATCCCAAAAGGCTGTGGAGACAAGGCTCAGCTATTAAACACACACCATAAATCTTAGAGGCAGATGGTTTCTGTAGTAAACCGTGTAAAATCTGAGTCAGAAAATGATTTTATTTAGATGCTACAGATGTGTGGTTCATATTTTAAACATCTGAAAATAATTATTCGGGTTAGGTTCTAAACAAAGCGAATTGCCCTTCTGTACTTCTTTTACTGAGAAAGAGATAATGATTTAACATTCTATATAAGACTCCCTTTAAGGAGACATAACTCAACACATAATGGATGAGGAAAAGCATCAGGAACAGCTCAACTCACAGAGTTGCACAAGCCCCAGCCATTAAAAAGTGCCCCCCACTTCAGGGGGATGTGGACAGTTGCCATAAGCCTGATAACCTTTCAAGATATCACTGTTGCAGATCTGACAGCTTGCGAATTTGTTTATTCATTTCGGCCAATATCAGAGAGGGAAATGCATAATTCATTGTATATTGGTTTAAAGATCTCAGTCTTCACCCCTGCAAATACTCCACAAGTCACCATTAATCTGGTTAAATTCAAGTCATGTTAATGAAGACCCTTTGATAGAAAGAAAGTATTTTTAAAGGACTCCAGTGCTCAGATAATGTTGAATCTAGAAGTTGTGGTGATTAAACTTGTAGTCAGAAGCAAAGAATATGCGAAGCTCTGATGTGCAATTGTCTATATGCAGAGGGTTTTTTTCCCTGTGTGACATTCTTGTGATTTTGTCCACTGTGACGTAGTTTGTCTGCTTGGCATGGAGAGTTTCCACCAAGTAGTCACCCCTGGAAATGGACAGGACTGGTGTGGAAATGCTGAATACCAAGGGAAAGAATAATGTATGAGCAGTGCTGTGCTTTACAGTCCCCAGTGTGTAATGCACCATATAAAGATTGCTATGTGCAGGCTCCATCTGCTGAAAAATAATGTGTTGACTTAACCGGGCTTGTCCCCTTTGTTTTAGTGCAGGAAGAATTTGATTTAAATGATTTATATTTGATTTAAATGAAAGCCTTATTTTTGTCCTTTGCTAGAGGTAAAGTCAGTAAAGCAGAGGAGTCCCTGTTAAACTCTCCAAGATGGCTTTCAGTAGTCACCTAGAGATCAAGGCTGATGCTCGGAGACACCAGTCCAATTTTGGAGGATGGGCTATCCTATTCTTGCATTCTTCCTGAGATTTTCATTTTATGCCACAGAAACTGCAAAGGTCCCCATACCCTGGAACCAATCGTAAAAAGGATGATTATTGAATCATGCTTCCTTTGGCAGAAAATGGCCTCAAACCATCTTCAGTTGATGCCAATCTATAAACCATAAATCCATAAACTTGTTTGGCCAGAATTAATAAAAGAGCTGTGGGACTCCATCTGCCAGCCAAGCAAAGCTTCTGACTTATGTCTTTCAAACAGTAACTAGGGGGAATTTCAGAAGCCATTTCTAGGACCTCTCATTTTCAGGAGGAGCGGTTTCAACAGGTGATGCCCATCCCATAACAATCAGATATGCCTCAACTGCAGTGGGGCCTTGGGTCCAAGAGGCCTGTTAGACAGTAAACATCAGGGTCATACCATGCATGGAAGTAGGTTACTCAAAAGGAGGGTGAGGGAATTCCAGGAATTCAGGTCTGAGAAAGGTTTGAGACAGGAGTTACCCATTCTCCCAGAGCCTGTGATGCAATTTTTGGTGCAACAGGAAGGTTACTTGGCAACCCTGGCATTTGAGGTCTTGCTGATATCACAGGGGACTTCCACATACTGTACGTAAACGGTTGATTGGCTGGGAGAGAGGGAGCCCTAGAGTGATGGCAGGCAACCCATTATGCTTGGAATTGCACAATTGGAATTGTGGCTGTCTGTTCAGCATATTATGACATACTTTTGTTTGGCAGCAGCCTTTAGAGTGTACTAAAGGAGGACGTGCGGCCTGAATCAGGGCCGAGCGGCCTGGGGATGAGGCTTTGGATACAGTCTCACGGCTGCATCCCTAGCCCACCCCCTCCCGGGCTGGGGTGGCCCGCCCACTTAGTTCTGCCCACCTCCCGCCCAGTTCCACCCTTCTAAAGCCACCCCTATGCCAGTCAAGTTTGGCTGGCGCATGGGCGGCTCTCTAGCCACGCTCCCAGGCTGGCACTATAGCTAGTGCCGGTCTGGGAGCATTAATGCCAACGCAACAACATTGCGTTGGCGCAGCACAATCTGGGGGATTAATTTTCCTCTTGATAGTTTGTTTCCTGCTTTTATATTTACTTGTTTGTTTGTGCGCATTTCTGTATGTGCTTGAGTTTTTTATGCCAATAAAGGCTTCTGAAAGTGAACATGGCCCTTATTTCCACCAAATTCCTGTGTCATGTGTGTTTGGGGTTTTTTTTGGGGGGGGGGCATACCTGGGCAATATTTTCCACTCACACCCCTGTACTAAAAAAACAATGCCAGCCAGTATTTTCTTGGCTCCCATAGATAATGACTACAGAATGCTTGCACTTTACTAACAGGACAGAAATAAAGCCAGTTGCTATGTGAAGAAGAGAATGTTGAAATAACATTCAGTGAATCAACCCACTAGAGTCATCCTTTGTGTGCTGGAGACCAAGAGTGGGACTTAGGAGCAAATGTGCTCAGCACCATGCAAATATTATGGGCTAAATATTCACACATACAAATGCATATTACGAGCCCTTGCGATACATGATTGTTCTACCTCCTACTAATATAAAGGTAGAAGTACAACACACACTAGGTGAATTGCATTACAACTGAGCCTGTGATCACTTGGCTCGCACACGATGATGGTTGGCACACATGCTCCTAATGCCTGATACTAGTCCCCGCCTGATTAAGGATGTTACCATGAGATCAAATGCCTGAGAGACTGACTGCAAAAAAAAAAAAAAAAAAAAAAGGAATCAAATATCCTGTTTCATATCGCAATCTGGTCATCTGAGCATAACGTAATACAGTAAAGAGCAGAGGGATACTGTGCACAAAAGACTGATCATGGATCCAGAGAAAGGATATGAAATCTGTAGGCTACACAGTACTCCCCTTTCATGAGAAAATAACATCCTGTAAATTTCTGACTCATGTTCATTTTGTTTCAAGGTCTCTAACTGGAGTATCAATAAGTATGGAAAAGACACAGACAAGAAGACAAATTCAATTTTTATGGCTGCCCCAATATGAATTGATTCCCAGCATGAAACAAAAGAAAAAACTATGAAATTGCAAGAAGTAAATTCTATTCACAGTGAATATGGAGCATAGTAAGGCATTTCACCCCACTGGATTACCCCTCCCTCAGAAAAAGGAAAAAATAAACTCAGACCACTTCCTAGGGAGAGAGTTTTAATGAAGAAATGCCACTTCAACCAAGGAGATAAATGAACATGTTACTAATGAACAAATACAGCAGCAGCAACAATTACAATCTGTCTATCTCTCTTTCTTTCTCTCACACTCATTCATTCGCGCGCGCGCACACACACACCCCCACCCCCCAGAACACAGCACTGATAGCGCAATCCTAATCTAGAGTTAGGCCAGCACAGTTAGGCCAGCACAGTTTGACACCGTACAAACGTTGGCACAAGGGACACCGTAAAGTATGTTTGGACCACACCTGGAGTCAAAGAGGCCAGCATACAGACATGTGCCATCCTCCCTGACTCTAAGAGTGGTCCAAATGTGCTTTATAGTGGCTCTTGTGCTGGCCAAACTTTGCTGGCCTAACTTGTACTGGCCTCATTCCAGGTTAGGATTGCGCCCTCAATCTCATCTATTTTTCTAGCAGCAGAGTCAGTCAACTGTGGTGTTTTCTACGCCCATCGTATTTCTGTCCTTAGCAACAGAAGGTATTGTTCTGCCTAGGTCTATATGCTTCACTTCCTTGTGAAGAGACTGTGACTTTGCCTCTCCTTGTTGACTGATGTAAGCCTTTACAGTGGTGTTGCTCACCAATACCCTGACATGCTTTTATAGAAGTCTTTTTTTGAACTTGGATGGCCAAATGGATTGTCCTGCCTTGCCCTGATAAGGACCCCTGATCCTGGGGTGTGGCCATCCCGGACAGAAAGGCTGGTATAGTTAGAAGAGTTATTCAGTGTGCAATCCAAAACCACCCTTGGGCCGATGCATGTCTTGCCCTTGGGCCCAGTGCTGTCACAAACATGCCATAAGGTACATCTGCGCCGGCCAGGAGAGTGCAGGGAGTTGTGCTGACCCACTATGCTGTGGAGGACGTCAGGTAAGCCACTCTCACGCTGGCCAAACCTGGCCAGCATGGGGGCTTGGAGAGGGCAGGGGGAAGGCAGGATGGGTGGAACAGGGCAGGGGAAATGTGTAAAGAGAGCAGCCCCATGGGTAGGCCATGGAAGGGGGTGGAGCACAGATTCAGCCACTAGGCCAGATCCTAACCCCCATCCCCGGGCCAGTTGGGCAAGATCCAGCCACTTAGATTTGACCCAGCGATCCTAGCAGCCCCATAGGGCTGGCTGAGGCTTACCCCGGAGTAAGGTGAAAAATATCCCTTTACCCCGAGATAAGCTCCAGCCACCTCCCAGCCTTCAGCGGATGCAGCACAGGCCAGGCGGCCTGCGTGCTCCAACACAGGGTAGGATTGGGCTGCCCAAGTTCTTCTTGTAAAATGTCCAGTTGGATCCAGTTCTTCGCACTACACAATGTTTTACTATGCCTATATTTATATCCTACCTTTCCTCCAATATTAAGGGCCTACAAACGATGACAGCAGGAGAAGATTAAAAATAGCTAGACATTCTGTGCCTTACAAAAACTTCAGTTTGATCAAATAGCAATTACACTTGGGGACGTACAGGAAATTGTTTGGATAATAGCTTGCCAGTTGTTTATATTTAAGTTATTAAAGAACACCGTAGCTATCAAGGCTGAAATGATCACCCATATATTTTAAACACTTTGAGGTAAACAAGGCCATTTACATCCCTCAGTATGCTTATAAACATACTGGAGCAACACTCCAAAACCAAAGAACCAGAGAGGATATTTCCTTGGAGTATCTTTCCCTACACTTTAAGAGGAAGTGGAACATATTGAAAGGTCTCTAGTTATTATGCCCACCATGCAGCCTTCTGGAACAAGATGAGACAAGTTGCACAATGAAAGCAATCAAATTAACCTAACAGCACAGTAGCCTCAACAAGAAGCCCTCACAGATGGCATTTGGCAACTGATCTCAGGGAGTGTGGATGGATTTTTCGGAAGTGACATCCAAGCAAGGCTGGCCTAAGACCTCCTGAGGCAGCGTGCCAAATGCTACTCCTCCCGTCCACAGAGCCTCTCCCTCTCCGTCCCCTTCTTCCTTCTCCAATCCAGGGAGTGAACCGAGAAGGACAAACAGCAGAGGCAAGAAGGTAGACAGAGAAGAGAGGCCCAACCAATTTGCTGCCTGATGCGACAACTTCAGTTGGCCTCATGGAGGGGCCAGCACTGCATCCAATGCTAAAAGGGCTGAGAAAAATGGTGAATTGAGTTGCTTGGAACAGAAGTTTGACATGCAGGCCTGCAGCAGGTGCTCAGAGTTGGCAGGGTTTGGGACTTTATCAATATCACTCCAACACGGGGCGTAGCTAAAGAAGTGCAGGGGGTGCAATTGCACAGGGCAACAAGCCTTAGGGGGCAACAAGCTGAGCTTGACATTAGTGGCCAAAATTGGAAAAATGTTGGTTTGTATGAATAATACCATCATGTTATATATCATTGGAAAGGTAATTTAATGCAGAATGCAATGAAACAAACCAGAGTGTAATTACTCTATCAAACTTTATGCCCAAAAACCCAGATACAACAAAAATACAACTGTGATATCGCTTCCTGTTATGATGTCATTTCATAGGCAACATTTTGCTCTCTGGGCTACACTTTCATTAGCTACACCCCTGCTCCAACATCATCACTGCTTTGCTGCTTCTTGCATCCTCTGTAGCCATATTGCTCCTTCCTGTTGGGTCAATTTGACTTTTTCCTGCCTTTTCTTTGACTTGTACAAAATAGGTATTGAGTCCTTTTTAAGAAAAGAGCTCTATTCAGGAGTGAAATACATGGGTAGCTTACCCTGGAACCTTTGGTTCAGAATTATAATTAGATTCGATATAACTTGGAGATCCCGCCTCCATACAAGAAAACAGTAAACACCTCTTGCTTGAAATTGAGTGTTGGGAGAGTTAAAACAGATAAAAGGAAATACTTTTTTACCCAGTGGGTAATTAAGCTATGGAACTCCTTGCCTCAGGAGGTGGTAATGGCATCTGGCTTAGATGCCTTTAAAAAGGGATTGGACAGATTTCTGGAGGAAAAGTCCATCGTGGGCTATAGGCCATGATGGGTTGTGCAACCTCCTTACATTAATAGTTAAGTAGGCTACCTCAGAATGCCAGGTGCAAAGGAGTGACAACAGGATGCAAGCAACTTCTTGTCTCGTGTGCTCCCTGAGGTACCTGGTAGGCCACTGTGAGATACAGGAAGCTGGACTAGATGGCCTTTGGCCTGATCCAACAGGGCTCTTACGTTTTTATGCTTTCCATTTTGCTCAGAAAGAGGACACCACATCTGTTCATACCAAAAAACTTATTTACATAGTCATATAAAACCAGTGGTGAGGGAATAGTTCCAGGCAGTTGTATTTGTTTGCTGGTATAAACTTTCTCAATTGTGTTAATTTCCACATTGACTGACTGAAATTGAAATGCCAAAATTACTGAAGTTAATTAGCATCCTTCCTTGAAAACTGCCCTATAAAAATTCACCACCCCACAAAGTGAAATACTGAAGAGTGTCCATAAACAGTGAAAGGTAGAAAGCAAAGTGCACCTTCATTTTTGTCCTACCAATTCATTAAGGACATTACCACAAAATAGACTCAGAAGGTTATACTCACACTTGACTTTAGAAACTATTCAAAACAAAGTGCAGTGTGCAGGTACTGGTTTATTGTCAAAACAGCACAAGAATGCACAAACCATTTCCATCACTGGGAAGTAGAGTGGCACTCAAAAACTCTTAAAAGTGTCAAGCAGATATCCAGAATACACACAACAGTGCAGTGGTTCCCACATGGTGGGTCCAGGGCCCACCAGTGGGTCGTGATCAAATTTTTGTTGAGTCACGAAACTGACAGGGTGTAATGGCCAGTGCAAGCCCCCAAAATCATCTGGGTGTCTCCTGGTCTCTGGGAGCCTTTGCAGACCTGTTCCTAGGGGAAACAACCAGGAGAAACTGGGCAGAGACCAAGTGCCCCAGCCGTTGCCAATCTTCCCTGTGAAAACATCGCCTAATTATCGACTGTGACATGTGCCTCAGCACTTCCGCAAGGGTCTGTTTAGCACTGGCTGGCCAATTAACCCCTGGCCATTCAGCTGGCATGTTGGCCAATAAGAGCCTCTGTCTGAGGCCACTGCTTTGCACAGGGACTTGGCTAAGAGATGCTAGCAGACTGCATCATCCAGTAGGGTCACGTGGACACACCTCCAGATTTTGCTGCTGGAGACCTGCTAGAGGCTGTGTCATTTGGGGTGGGTTGCCCCAAATTTGTTCCTTCCTCTGACCAAAAGAACCTTCAGCCCTGGCAGGAGCCATGGCTGGGCTATAACAGAGGGCAGATCAAGCTATGTGCCTCAAGGGTTTAACAAGCTGCTACTTTGGGAGGGAAGCACTTATGCAAAATCACCATTATAGCCACACCCCATTGTGTGTTTAGTATTTGTATGTCTATTTATCAATCAGGCAGCAGCCTGGGCTTCGAAAAAGTTTGGGAACGACTGGAATAGTACGCTTGAGGAATATTACAGTACTAGTGAAAAGGCCTGCAACCATGATGGCTATGCCAGAAGAATCAGGTCCTGTTTCTGTTACCACAAATGTTCACTGTTTCCTCCGCCAGATAAAAATAGGAAGACTGCAAAATGCAGAAGTGGTCCCATAACAGAACATTAGAATTGAGGAGGGACTTTCCTGTACTCTACATTATGTTTATGAAATACAGCTAAGCAGTTTAGGATTGCACCCTGAGTTAAGAACATAAGAAGAGCCCCACTGGATCAGGCCAAAGGCCCATCTAGCCAGCTTCTTGCTTCCTGCATCTCACAGCAGCCCACCAGATGCCTAAGGGAATACCAGATGCCTTTAAAAGGGGACTGGACAGATTTCTGGATGAAAAGTCCATCGCAGGCTACAGGCCATTATGGTTAGTGCAACCTCCTTACTTTAGAGGTGGGTTTAAAGGCATCTCAGCCAGATCCCATCACCACCTCCTATGGCAAGGGGTTCCACAGATTAGTTACCCGCTGGGTGAAAAAGTATTTCCTTTTATCTGTTCTCACTTTCCCAACACTCAATTTTAGTGGATGTTCCCTGGTTCTGGTATTGTGAGAGAGGGAAAAGAACCTCCCTCTATCCACTTTATCCATCCCATGCATAATTTTGTATGTCTCAATCAAGTCCCCCCTCAGGCTCCCTTTTTCTAGAATGAAGAGCCCCAACCGCTGTAGCCTCTCCTCATATGGGAGGTGCCCCAGCCCTGTAATCATTTTGGCCACTCTCTTCTGCACCCTCTCTAGTTCCTCTATATCATTTTTGAGGTGTGGCGACCAGAACTGTACACAGTACTCCAAATGTGGCCTGACCATTGATTTGTACAGTGGCATAATAATATTGACCATTTTATTCTCAACCCGTTTTTAAATTATGCCAAGCATCGAATTGGCCTTCTTTACTGCTGCCGCACATTGGGTCAATACTTTCATCAAGTTGTCCACTAGCACTCCAAGATCTCTCTCCTGATCTGTCACAGAACGCTTAGAACCCAGTAGCCTACAGTATATCTGAGGTTTTGATTTTTTGCCCCAATGTGCATCACTTTACACTTGTCTACACTGAAACACACCTGCCATTTTGCCCCCCAGTTGAGTGTCCATTCTTCCTATTTTCTAAACTTTAAATTTTTAAAAAAGACATCTAGCCCTCATTATTGCAGAAGAAATACAGACTGGTTGGAGCACTTAGTATAGATCTCAGGATAGAACAATGAATAAAGTGTTATAGGCAGTGTAGTTTACTTTCCTCCCCTGCTCTACCTCCTCAATGGGGCACTACAATGAGAAAACAAATTATTTTCCCCCTCTCCCCCTCCCATCTAATTCACTGGCCATTCAGAGCACAAAAAATGATTAGTAAAAAATTAACCATTATTGGGCAAAACTATACACTGAGAGGAGGAAGTACAAAAAGGCTTTTAGTCTTGCATATGTCACACAACTGAGTTGAATAGGGAATTAAGATAATTGAGGTGGCCTAAAGCCAGATTTTAACATGGTGGCTTATTGTGCACCTGAACAAAACACAAATATCTAAATTTGGATTACTACCCTGCCATCACGCCACAAAGAATAGTGCAATATGTATAGCACTAGTCCATGCATGTTTACTAGTAAGTAAGTCTCACTGTGTAGGGTTTACTTGCAGGCATGCATAGAATTGTAATCTTGGTGTCTGATTCACACTCTGGCTGCAACATCACATTGTTTAGAAAGAAAAGAAAAAGAAAGAAAAGAAAAGGCAAACGACTGCCTCTCACAATGACACATAAAACTTTGTAGAATGTGTAACATTGAAAAGAAGTGGGGCTTCTTGTTTCAGGATGACTCACTCAACACCTTACCAGTCCTACTGCCTAAGAAAGCTTGCTTTATTTCATCCTTTCTGCCTCTTCTATGACCTGTTCAAAATCCACTGTCTACTAAAAACTTTCATTTATAGCAACACTATATATAAAGTATGTTGACAAAACTTCAAAACTAATAATATTCTTTCCTTCTCTGAAACTGGCTCTGGGATTCCCCTTTTCTGTGTGGGGAGACAGTACTAAAATCATAAGAGTTGGAAGGGAGATGCAAGGTCATTCAGTCCAACCCCCTGCTAATGCAGGCTGTCCACAACTACAACATCCTTGATGGATAGATGGATATCCAGTCTCAGCTCAAAGATCTCTACAACAGAAAATATCCCACCTTCTTTATTACTTACTGACAACTTTTAGATACTGACCATCTGGTAATACACTTAGGGCGCAATCCTAACCAACTTTCCAGCACCAGAGTAAGGGCAATGCAGCTCTCAGGTAAGGGAACAAACAGTCCTTTACCTTGAACAGGCCTCTGTGACTACTATGCCACTGCAGGATGCAGTATTTGCCCCACTGGAACAGTTATGACAGTGTTGGAAATTTGGTTAGGATTGCGTCGTCAAGGGCATTCACAACTTAAAACAATGACTTACAAAGAACAGACAGGGTATAAAAAAAAATAAGCAAATTTGTGTGTCATGATCACTGGTCTGGAAAGGGAGAAGCTAATGGCAATTGGACCCAGCAATGGCAATGGGGCATCTCAAATCTCTAATGCAGCCAGATGATCCACAACCTCAGGCAATCCTACTCCATGAATTCACATATCATAAATATGCGTAGAAAGCGGAAATGGATACACTGACCTCATGGATGGCCACAATTTCAACACAGGAAAATGTATTTGGTGCCCACATTAACTGCAATGCGTAAATGCACGTATGATTTGCTGGTTGGTTCATACATGGGTGGCTGATAGAAGCAAGTTATCTGCAGAGGTCAAACTACTCTGCTTAATATTATGAAGAGCATTAAGGCAGATTGCAAAGATTAATTCCCGTAACAAAATATTTGCATTCCAAGCCATTCATTTACTTCCCTGTTGGTTTAAAGAATTATAATGGGAACAATGTCATCCAAAATAAAATACATTACATAACAATCTATTAGGATGATGTACTTTTTTCCCCAAACAATGGAATAAAATATCCATTCTCGAATATTCAGCAGCATCTGTAAGCCTGAGTTCAAAATATTGATTTCTCTGTTCTAGGAAAGTAATTCCATGAAATCTGTTTTTAGTAGCCAATGTTTTCTAACTGATGCCCCATTCCATTACCTTGATGTCTTTTTAAAAATATACATGCAGGATATTGGAGAACTAGAAGATGAACTAGAATATATTAACGTAACAAAAACAATTGTAGATCAGAATTATACAAATTAATTTCAAAAGGTCCATAGAATTGAGAATAGATTTTTCATGGAATCAGAGTTGAAAGGGACATACAATATAATTGAATCTAGCTCCCTGCCAATTCATGCAGTCCACAACAACAGCTTTGGCTTAAAGACCTCCAACAATGGAGAGTCTACCAGCTGCTGAAGCAGACCATTCCACTGTCAAACAGCAATTACCATCAGGAAGTATTCCCTTTACTCCTGTATTATATCCATTTATAGAGATACTGGACAAAGACTGGGCTCAGTACAAAGCCCTGAGTCACCTCACTCATCAATTCTCTCCAGGTATTGATAAACACATTCTGCATATGGTCTGGCAGCCAGTCATAGATCCACCTGACAGTAGCACCATATAGCCCATACAACATCAGCTTGTCCACCAGGATGTAATGAGATGGGACCTTACTGAAATCCAGTCCAGGACATCCCCTGAATCTACCAAGGTGGTCGCTCTGTCAAAGAAGGGGATATGGTTCCTCTGGAAAAACATGTTGGCTTTTAGCGATTTTGAAGGAATTTGGTATAAACTTTCACAAATATACCCTCACTAACATTAGCCTGCAGAGCAAAATTGACATTGTTGAGGAAATGTATCTGTTTGATGGCTGAAGGCTTGATTACTTCAACCTGTTCGACTATTATTAATATTATTAAAATTAATTGTATTTCTATTCCACCGTTTATGGGCCATAACATATTCCAGAGAAGCAATGAAAAAGCACCTGTGACCCACACTTCTGGGTCTCATACAGAGACTTATGGTTATAATGGCAATCGTATTATAAGATGGGTACAGAACATGCAGCTTTCTATGGGGATATCAACCAACCTGCAAGCAAAAAGGAAGTGTGACTCACAGCTGCTTCCTCCCTGGTTACCTCTGTGGAACAAAGTGGCCCTAGACTTCATATTTAATTGGCAACAGTAAACTCCAGAATACTCTAGCGTACCTGTATGAACCAGTTTCTTCCTTTGGAGACACAAACTCCATTTTCATTGCTGGAACAGAATGTGCACTTTCAAGGACATTTCTTTCCCTCCCTCCCAGTAAAAAGGTGTTCCAAAAACAAAAGCCTCAGCCTTCCCCTCCTTCTGATTTTGGCAATATTTTACCACCCAAGTGAAGAGCAGCAAGAAAAGAACGGAAGTGAATACTGTATTTGGTGACTAATACGTCAATGGCCACCTCAGAATCAGGGCATGTAAAACAGAAGATTAAGAGGGTTGGAAACAATTGCCAAGATGAAGGCCTGCCAAAGGCAACTGGAACAGGCTGTAAACAAATGCCTGAGCATTAATGTCCACTGCATAAACTTCATTCTAAGTGACAAAGGAATCTAAACCTTGGTGGCAGATGCATAGCTGTACACTTACACTGCATTCTGCTAACTGCATTCAGCTAATTGGCACAGACAAGGGATCAGCAGAATGTTGCACCAGTTTATTTTCAGCATAGGGAAGACAGAGAAAAAAGTTTGTTTTTTAAAAAATGGAAATGGTAGGCTACTTCCTTCAGGCTACTTAACTAATGACACTTTAGCATCTGTTTTAAAAGGATTAAAATATCTTCATTTTTAACCAATAAATCCTTCCTTCTGCTTTCAAAATGAGTGACTGATTTGAATGACTTTAAAAAAGAGAGAATTATGGTTTTCTTTTTATGGTTTGTAGTTTGACAAATTCAGAACATGTTGCAATCACTGCTGTGGGTCTTGTAAGTGCCAAGGCTATATTTAATGGCTAAGTTGGCTGTGAAAACACTGAACACACCCCTAGATCTCAGAATGAGCATTAGTCTTCTTGTCCCATGCTTCAAACAACTGGCCTGACAAATTCACAAGATGATTCACAAATAATGTCTGTTGTGCTTTCCCCCCACAAATAACTTTTTACATGCTAGGCACAGTTCATCTCCTATTTTGCACATGACAAAGAATACACAAGTTGCCCTTATTTTGTGGAACTGAATACATTCAAGCAGCATTGTGAATAGCCCAACAGCTGTACTAGTCCAGTCTTTTCCTTGTAAGCTGCATGGCCACACTGCTGCATCACGACAACTGAGGTCCTGCGCAGCAATGATGGTGCTCAGATTGCTGGATAACCAATCATAGCTGGATGCTTTCGAGCTGTGCCCGTACAGCCAGCATAGAGTTCCTTGCATTCTTTGCAGGGAACACAGGTCCAACCTACATTTTAGTAAATTTTCATAAAACATGAAGTGATAATTGATATAGGTGTTGAATTATTCAGCCACACAATTCCAAAAAATCCCATAGAATGTAGGAAACAGATTCAGGGCTCAATCCTAGGCAGCGCTGGACTGGTGAGGCCAACAGGCCAGTGCTATATCCAGTGCTGCTTAGGACAGGCTGGAGCCTCCCCATGGCAAGGGAGCGTGCTTGCACTCCCTTACCATAGGGGAGGCCCCAGCCTCCCCTATGTGCTGCTGGAATCTGTGCCCGCTAAAGAGCACGTGACCTTGCTGACAGGCTTAGAATGTGGCTGTATGGCCACCTCCCAAGCCCACCCAGGTCCCGCCCAAGTCACACCTCCTGCCCCCCCCATCCCACCAATCCCCATCCCAAAACGGGACAGAGAATTTTCGGTTGGCGCAAGGGAGGCTCTCCGTCGGCGCTCAGAGTTGGAGCGCCAACACAGGGGTGCTGCTCAGTGCCTGCGCACCAGCGTTCCGCCCCTTGCGTTGACGCAATGATGTTGCGTCGCCGCAAGGGGCACGCTAGGATTGCGCTGTCAGATTGTTTCCCAACATTTTTAAGAGCAGCAATTTCACGTTAATGTAAGTATCAGCCAAATAACCTTCCCTTCAGGTAAAGCATGAGCCACATATAAAATATGAAATGCACTTCCCCATGTCAGAGGCAAGAAAGATAAATAAGAAAAAGGGGATCTTTTACAGAGTACATTCCATGCTACAGAATGAGCACCAATAGTCTGTCATAACAAACATCCTTTTATTAATGGTATTTATTTTCATAGTGATTTATTACTTCCAGCCCCACTGTGTTTGCTTGGCCTTGGGTGTCCACATGAACAGGAGTTAATAACGAATGGTTTACAAGGATGGCATCAAGCAGGACATTCCAACAACAAACACAGTCTAATTTTTCCGCGGCTATTAAGGAAAAAATATGGCTGAAACACCATAGGCGTTTGTCCAATTTTACTCAACTCCATTTAAGGACGAAGATGGAAACATTCTATGGCTGAGATGGTCAACCTATAAACCACTGATTCCCTCTTCCACCATTCTGTGCAGGACTGCACAATTAGCCTGCATAACCTTCTTTCTAAAGGTCTTGTACCGCACTCACAAAGCACACATCCTTACATAGCAAGCACAGTACATAAAAGGGCAGCAAAGAGAAGGTAAAAATTGGAAACTTCTAGGAAACAGTATTTTTGGGTCAAAATGAAGCTACCAGAAGGACTTGTACTGTCAGACAAAAGATTAAGGGCACAAGGATTGGATGGCCCACCTTCCATGCACTGGGGTAAGGACAATACAGCTCTTAGGTAAGGAAACAAACATTCCTTTACCTTGAGGAGGCCTCTGTGACGACTACTCCACTGCAGAATGCAGCACATGCTCCGTTGGCACAGCTAAGTCAGGGCTGAAAAGTTGATTAGAACTGCACCCTAAGAGATGGGACAGGAAGAGGTTATGTGCTCTGTGGCCAAATCAAGGCCTTTCAAAGCTCTGGCAGTGAGGAGGATGAATGGTTTGTAACAGCACAAGTAGACTTGTGCGACTATAGGTTCTTCTTGGCTTAGGAAAGCTAGAAAAGAGATCAAAGAACTGTTGTATACACACGTCATTTTTTTAGGAGAAATCACAAGGCCTGGCTCTTTTACTCAACTGGTATGTCAACTTTGCAATGGACAATCATTGACGAATTGAGCTCAGATGTGGTCCAGAGAATGGAAGCATTTGCCACAACAAAGCCACATTTTTCAGAAATGCACCTACCTAATAGCTGCACTCCACGCGTGAGTCCATATACATCAATCAGAGCCCACAGCGGTTCAGTGGTCCTCACGCCACTGAAGAACAGCATGGCAGCAGAGTCATTAACCCGGTAAAATACTCTTCCCTTTTTGTCCACCCAGAATGCAATGATGTTCCCTTCATTTGCAAACTCTTCCGGGAGGGCCTTGGCCCAGAATCCACTCTGAGAAACCAAATCTGGACATGCATACTTGGGCAGGGTTTCTGGGTTAATCCTGGAGGGATCTTTGGAGGTAAATCCAAGCCGAAGAGCACCACTCCAACAGCACTGCTTCTTTGTAATCTAAAGCAAAAAACAATAAAAAGCAATGGAATCAGTACTAGGCAAAGAGGCACCTTTCAACATAATGCTCTAATTACGTTGGCACCCCCCAACAAGCACGCAAGATAGAGGCTTGGGATGATTATTGTTTATTGAATAAAATCACAATAAACTTAACCTGCAGCAAGGAAAATTGCACTAGGGAACAAACTCCAAGCATGCTGGCAGCTACTCAATCAGTGGAAAACAGCCTGGCCATTCACCTCCCCCATGCCCCAATGGGCGTGACATACTGGCTCCAAGCAACACCCAACCCAGGGTTGGGTTCACCTATCCCAGCCAACCCCGAAGGGTCAAGGCAGCTGGCCAGCACCGACTTACTCAGGCAAAGCCTTGGGCTGGTCTTTGCATAAACCAGCCAAGGGATTCGCCAGCCAGCATCTCAACCTGAATGGGTGTTGTCAGACCGGTCCTGGCTCATCCCCTGACCTTACTTACCTCAGCATGTACACCGGCCCCCATCCTGGCTACCCAGCCAGCACGCTACCTGTCACATTGGCGGGGGGAGGTTAACCTAGCGCTTAACCCCCAACACCCACACAGCAGAATCAGTACTAGGCAAAGAGGCACTTTTCAACAAAATTCTCTAATAATAAACAGGAAGAGAACAACTGTCCCAATTCATCCCACCATAAGCATCATTTTGCAGGGGCTTTTGACATTGTTCCCCTTATCTCTTTGTTTAGTTGGTAATTCCCTTTGGGACCGAGAGGCATTTTTTAAGGGAGTTTTTCGTTGAAAAGCAATGTAGCATCCTCATCCTCATCCTCAACAACACTATCCTTTTCTAGTGAGGGATCCAATGGAGAAAAGAACTGTGATTGGTACATCAATTCTTGCAATAATGGATGAGAGTGTGACTATATGGAGGGGAGTTGGGGGCTTAAGGTACTTGCCTCAATGTCAATAATGTAGAAGTAGCGGATATTGTGGAAGGGGGAGTTGCAGGAGGTAGCTACTGACTGTTTTGCAAGCAATATGAAGAGTGAGAAAGGGGTATGCATGATCCATACTGTGATATCTGGTATCAATTTATACCTGAGGTTTTATCTTATTTAAAGTCAGTTGAAGTTCAAACAATACCATTTTTGTCTACATAGGCAGTACTGACTATCCCTTAACAGACTCTATGGTAGCTGCAGCCAGCAAAACCATGAACTACAGCAACAAAAATGGATGAATGACTCAGCTGTTCACCTCTCTGCCCCTAGCATAACTTGAAACTTCCTGGCGCCATGGCTAGAAGCTGATGCTGGCTCTGTGGTGTTGCTATGCTACTAAATGACACACCAGGACCTCAGCCACTTGGAAACCATTCCTCGGCCCTGAAAGTGCTTGTTCCAATCCCTCTGGGAGATGGAGGCAGGAGGGGCAGTTGTTATTCAGTGATAAACTGTGAAATCACTGAGTTTTTCCCTCACTTCACATGTTTCTGGGCCACGTTTTGGCACTAAAACAATGAAGTTCTAGTTCACAGAGCTGAGGATCTGGTTCTGAATGTAAGCGTCTTGGGAAGCTTCGATTGTCCATTACTTAGGGCACAATACTTAGGGCCGCTGCAGCCCACTCAGACGTGCAACTGCTATTTAGCAAGCACAGGTCTGAGCAGCCCTAATGGGCTGCCTGTAGCCTACCAAGGGGACAAATGAAGCTTAATTACTGCATTTGTCCCCTTGCCCCATGCCAAGCGGCTGCCACCTCTGACTTGGGTTGGGATGCAGCACAGGCAGGCTGGACTGCCTGCTCCAGCCCAAGTTCAGATTGGGCTGTCTGTTAGGTTAGGCTGAGAGAATGTATTTGCCTATCTTTAGCAGAGATAGAATGTACCTTAAAGGTGCTGATTTTGTGGAGTAGGTGTGGGAAGAAGACTGGCAAGAACCACCACTTCCTCTCTCACAAAGGATGAGGCACCACAGCAAAGCAAGGAAGAACAGCCACCTCAGAGGCCACAGCAGCACTTTTCCCTTTTCCCCCAGGCCCGACTTCTGCCTTGCCTCATACAAAAGTCCTGTTCAGATCCAAGCACAGCAGTGATGACGAACCCCTGAAAGGTTTTTTTTTTAATCAATATTTGATATTTTCCCCCTCCTCTTGACTTCCAGAGTTCAGAGAGCTGGCCTGGAGAGCTGGCTCAGAGGTTTTGCTCCCTGAACCACAAATTGCTCCAGAGGTGAGGGGGAGAGGTTGCTTTACACAAAAGCTCAGGCTCCTGCAAAACCTATACTAGCATTTTGCCCCCTCTAGGAACGTCACTGGAAGGAAGGAAGGAAGGAAGGAAGCTGTGACGGCACAAAGTCCACTGCCTCAGAGTAGACGCTCAGGTGCTAAAATGTTTGGGAATCAGTGGCCCTCACAACTGAGTATTGAAATTCAGCTCTCCTTGCTCCAAGTCCAACTCTCAACCATTACACCAGTGCTTCCCAAACGTACCCACCTTGCAATGCCCTTGAAATCCAGGAGGAAGTGGCAATGATGCCAAATGCGTCACACAATGACTTCACTGCCACTTAGTTCTGGGTTCGAAGGATGTCACAAGCCTCAAAATAACGGTAAGAGGATCAGGGCAGGCAGGAGGGCAACACACACTTTCGGACCCACTTTTATGTAATGTAACTATGCATTATACCACAGTGGCTCTAGAAATGCTGAACACAATGCAAAAACACAATTTAATACAGAACGCTAGATACAGACAGAATCATAGCAACAAAAATACATTCTACTGCCATGTTCTTTGATTCAATTCAACTGGAAAGGTCAGTCCAAAGATGAATGGATTCTCCAAAGAACTGGTGCAAACCAAAAACACACTGCACAACTCAAGGAATAAAACTCCGTTCTTTTGCCAGCAATGGCACAAAAATGGCTGCAGGTTAAGCAAGACATATTTTTGAAGTCTATGTTCCTGGGAAGCATAATGATATATGCAAGAGAATTTAATACAAAGATAAAATCACAGTACTCTTGAGTTGTAGCAGCAAAGCTTTGAAGTCAGGCTCTCGGCAGCATCAAGATTATAATGAATGGTAGACCTCTTCTACAGCTGCAATAACAGCAACATTTAAATGACAAAAATAAAACTTAACAGCCAATACCATAAAGCCGTCTAACGGAAGAGGAAAGGAAGTCATTTTTCTTTAATCAGAGACTGTGGCTGTTCCTTCGGCAAACTGCATTTCTCTTGCCACCCCTTTCCTTACCAAAGTTCTAAATACTTATACAAAAGCAGTTTGTATTCTTGAGATGAGTACCAGATGGATACATTTAGCAGGTCTCGTGGTAGATTGAGATAACACTAGCCTCTGCTTTGACTGTCAGATTGCCTTTCACAGTGGTCTCCAAATTTGGAGACCGCTGGAGCAGGGAGAAACTTCCCCAGTGCAAACGGCACCTCCCATTCCACGGGGGATGCTTGCAAAGACCCTGACCAAGTCCCCAAGGGTCTCTGCAGTGAGCCACATTCAGGGTCTGCCACCCCAGCAAGCCTTGCAGCCAGCATTCCGTGCTCTTGCAGCTGGTCACCCCTGGGGGCTCGAGTCGGGGTCTTTGCAAGCGTCCCTAGTGGAACAGAAGGTGTCATTCATGCCAGAGAAGGATCAGGCGGGCGCCAGATCTAGCCCATGGGCCGCAGTTGGAGTTCACTGGCCTATCAGATTCTCAAAGCAGAAAGCCTGCTTTGCAAGGTCTGCAGCAAATCACAATGAAAAGAGCTAACTACACAAAGCACATTAGTGAGGAAGCAACAGTTGTCATCATCTCATTAAATCACTTTTTTAAAAGCATGGAGTTATTTATTTTTGCAATATTGTGACAAATCCTCAGGAGCACCTGGAAAGGAGATAAATAGTATTTCATCATTATGAGTTTTCTACAGTTTTAGTGAAAGCAGCCTACTGGTATAAATGCTGATGGAAATGCTAAGTTTGGGTTCTAAGGAATAGAATGCTTATGGGGAAAAAACTAAAACCATTTTTAAAGATGATTCAGACTAAACATGTCTGTAGTTATACCTGCTGAGCTTTCAAGGCTTTTTCCTGATCTTGCTTTTCCCCTTTGTATCCTCCCTTTTATGTCTGAATGTAATCCCTTTTTTCTTTATCAGTACAGTAATGCCAATTATGCTGTTATTGCACAAAGGAGAAGAGTAGGTTGATACAAATACCTGGATGGGTAAATAATGTGCTTCATGTTTACTGAAGCTTGGGTTCTATTCTTATTTTGATGCAAATTCGATGCTTTTTTAAATATCAAAGTTGAATCAACAGAAAAAAGGATGCATATTCTCATATTTAGTGTTTCTTTGAATTGCAGAGATGGGATGAAAGCAGACTAAACAAAAAATGCTTTTTAGAGCAATTGCTCTAAAATAGTCAGGTAATAATAGTCATAATAGTCAGGCCAGCTAGAGGTACAGTGAAACTGGCATGCAGACTTGATATTGATTTTCAAAAAAGAAAGAGTGATCCCTAAAGCAGATTCAAAATTCATTAAAAACAGGTGAGGGAAAAATATGTACATGTTCCAAGAGACAATGGAGATATTTCAGATCTCATTATTTAACAGAAATGAGACTATTGCAGTGAAATGGAACAGATTCTTCCACCTGGCAGAGTAAAAATGAGTTTCTTTAGTTTTCTTATGACTTTTTCTTTTCCACATGGGGTAATTTGGCTATGATTTCACAGCTATGACCTCAGCCCCTCCTTCCAGTGGAGAAAATATCCTCCACTGAGTAGCATGAAACTAAACAAATCTGCTAGAATAGGAAGACCATCAATAGGAAATGCTTTTGTATTCTGCCCTAATTCTATAATCCAACTTGAAGGACAACCTGCCCTTTGTGCGGTTTGTCTCCACAAGTGGAAATCATACTTGTTCATTATTTTGTGCTAGGTGTACTGTAGTTCATTCACAATGACTTTCTAGACTGCAGCCACATCCTGTTCTATTGCACTCAATTCTAAATTCACTATATGGAACTGTATAATATTGTATTTAGGAAAGGGGCTGAAGTCAGGAAAACTACTGAGCAGGATGTCCCAAAGGGACATATCCCAGACTGCAGCTTACCTTGCTTTCAGAATTTTCAGAGGGGGGAGACAGTTGTCAATAGTGGGCGATTTAACCCAAATTCTGCAGCTGATAAATTTCAGCATCAACTGTAATTATAGAGGGATGTGCAAATAGGTGAATTATTGTTCTAGAGCAGGATGTATTAAGACCTAAGAACTGCAGCTTCATTATTGCCATTTTTGCCAGGCCATGAGGCAAGGTCAGTCTGGGGTTCATAGGAGCCCCTCCCTACAGGGTCAGATCATCTGTCCTTGCCTGCTTGGGAGAGAAGAACTTCCCTGATGCCAAGACTTAGCCACCCCCGAAGCACTGGACAAAAGTAATAAAACAACTGCTGTTAAAAAAAATAAATACATCAAACAAGCCACTGTGAGGGCTTGGTACACTATATCAATGTGAGTTTCTCACAGTGGAAGAACCATCGACTCACCTTGAGCCTGACTTGCTCATAGATGACAATTGGCCTGTTGCTGAAGGTGATTGCATTGCAGAAGCTAGCCTGCCGCTTGACTGCCTTCTGTGTGGTGTCCATGATGATCTGTGAGCCCTTGGTATGGGGGTGGAAAAGCAGTGGGCTGATCGAGAGTGCTCCACACTGTGGAATGGGTAGACAATGCTTTTGCTTGTGGTGGCATCGGTGAGAAGAAGCAGGAAAGGGTCCCCCTATGGAGTCTGAAACAGAAAGGAAAAAGAGGTGAACAGAGATTTAAAAATCTGGTGAAAGCCATAACCAGAGATCTAATCTACCAGTGAGGCATGGCAAATTAACCCAGCATTTTCAATAATGATGCAAAGATCATTTAGGGCCCAACCCTATCCAACATTCCAGCGCTGATGCAGCCATAACAACAGGGTGTGCGCTGCATCCTGCAGTGAACGGGCAGACACGGAGGCCTCTTCAATTTAAGGGAATGTTTGTTCCTTTATCTCAGGGCCTGCACTGCAGCTGCAAAGTTGCAGCACTGGACAGCAGGATGGGATTGGGCCCTAAAAAGCATATACCTGAAACAAAGTGCCAATGCGCAGTTCTGCCAACACATTTATGCATTTGCTGTATATGGAGAAAAACACTGGGCAAGCAACGTTGAAGAAATTGGGTATATTCCGCCAAAAACAGAGTGATTTTAAACATTGGGGAGGCTCTTCCCAAATCCAGCGTGACCCCTCAGGTATATGAAGAAGCTCCTGGATGCCCGCGGTGCTGCAATCGCTGTGGTGCTGTTGAGACACCCATTACGGGGCCACTCCTTTTCAGGGGGAATGGGCCAGTTTCCATTCACAACCCACCACTTTGGGAACCACTGCTGCAGTAAATATCCCTACCTATTTGGAACAGCAAAAAATTTTAGCGACCCAAATAAGCATACAGGAAGGTAAAGGGGGATCCCGATCCCAACCTGTGGATAATTGAAACAGTGGATACAGAATCCGTGGATATGGGGGCAAACTATATAACATATGCAAATGTGTGTGAAACCTAAACAGAAATCAAAGAAAATGAAGAAAACGACCAAAAGACCATCAAAGAACATCATGAAGGGTTAGATAAAATTAGACAAAAGAGGAAAACGTGGACAAAATTTGAAATGTTGAAAGAGAAAAGCTGTTGAAAGACCTGTTTAATTGAAAGCTATTGATAGAGCAAAGCGTTGAAAACCAATTAGATGAAAGTCAAGCAGGCGCGTACCTGGGCAAAACTGCGTCCAGGGCACGCGACGTCATGACGTCACGACGTTGTGACGTCATGACGTTTGGCGGGCTCAGGGCGCGCGCCGGCTGCTCACTTCCTGGGCTGCGGCTGGAGTGCTTAAAGCGCCCCAGCCGCAACCTGGGGAAGGAAGCAGCCGCCGCGCGCCCCGAGCCGGGACGCGCACCAGCTGCTCCCTTCCTGGGCTGCAGCTGGAGTGCCCCAGCGACAGCCCAGGACGGGAGCTGCCGGTGCGCGTCCCGGCTCAGGGCACGTGGCGGCTGCTTCCTTCCCCAGGCTGCCGCTGGGGCGCTTTAAGCACTCCAACCGCAGCCCAGTATGGGAGCTGCCGGCGCGCGTCCCTGCTCGGGGCGCGCGGCAGCAACTTCCTCCCCCCTCCCCGCTGCCGCTGGGGCGCTTTAAGCGCCCAAGCGACAGCCCGGGACGGGAGCTGCTGGCGCGCGTCCCAGCTCGGGGCGCGCACTGGCAACTTCCTCCCCCCTCCCCGCTGCCGCTGGGGCGCTTTAAGCGCCCAAGCGACAGCCCGGGATGGGAGCCGCCGGCGCGCCTCCCTGGGGGGGGCGTGGCAGCTTCCTTCCCCGGGCTGCCACTGGAGTGCTTAAAGCACTCCAGCGGCAGGCCCGGACACCGCCAAGGCGCCTTGGGGCGCGGGGGCCCGCAAATTTGCGGGCGGGGGCAGGGCGCCAAGCCAACGGCGCCCCCCCACCTTATGGTGCCCCAGGGCTCGTGACCTGTGGCGCCATACCCTCGCGACGCCTCTGAAGTCAAGGTGTGCTTGTAGGTGGACAGAGATGGGAACTACCCATCAATTAGATGCCTGAGGCGACTGCTTCAGTTGGCCTCATGGATGAGCCAGTACTGATCCTATGTTGAGAGAGAAAAAGCAAGAAGGATTATGTGCCAGTTGATTGCCATCCCTGCACCGCCTTATGCCTTGGGTTACACCCATACACTCAGGTCAGTTGTAAAGAAACAGATATTGAGCACAAAACAATCTTTTTTAAAAAAAACAGATTCCTACGGCAATAGCAAAGCTTCCATTGCTGCAGAAATTTAAGAAAAGGGAATGACAGGAGTGTAGCAGTTAAATATGTAATCTTGCCCAAGGTCAGACTGGCTGAGTTGAGTGGGTTTTTTTTCCTTCTGGCCCTGCTGTCTACAAAGACACAATAGATATCTATCATGAATTGCTACAAAGTTTTGTAACCGCAGTATGCATAAAAATTATGCACTGATGCTTAAGTTTGTCTGTGAGACCGCAAGCTTATTGAAATGCGTAGGAGCACGTGTGCTCAAGTTCTTCCAACAAACTGTACCACCTCAGATGGAATGTGGAGGAGTGATTGCTTGAAAATGATCCATCAAAATCTAGTGCAGACTAGCTAATATGTCTGTTAACATTCCCTGTGCACAGAAAACTACTACCACCACTACCACCTCCATATTCCAGAAAGCCCACCACTGACATTGCCACAATATTTCTGAAGACATACGTCCTGAGGGGCATGCCATTGTAGCACTAAATTTCTCTTAAGACAGATAAAACTAATGTGGAGAAGTTTAGCAGATGATGTTATTTTTTAACTGTCATGGGCAGTAGCATCCCTAAAAGGCACTAGGTTTTGCAAGGCACCTTACCTTGCCATGTAAACTGCTCCTCTCCCTTGCCATCGTAGCCAATCCACGTGGCAAAAGCAACACCTCCATGCTGGGAGAGCCCAAGGGGCAGATAAAGAGCTTCGGGGAG
Source organism: Lerista edwardsae (assembly GCA_029204185.1). NCBI lineage: Eukaryota > Metazoa > Chordata > Lepidosauria > Squamata > Scincidae > Lerista > Lerista edwardsae. Next base: position 22,739,481 of record JAJKFI010000002.1, read on the forward strand.
GGGGCACATTCCAGGTTGCAGGCCTTATTATGCCTAATGTATCCCCCCTCCAGTGGCCTGATTAGAAGAATTGGATTTTCTGTGTTCATGTTAAATGTTTAATGCTTTTAATTTTCTTTATGTCTTTTACTTACTGTTTAAAGGTAAAGGTTTCCCCAAGACCAAATGGTTTAGTTGTGACCGACTGCAGGGGGCGGTGCTCATCTCCGTTTCAAAGCCTGTAGAGCCGGCGTTTTGTACAAGGACAAACTTCCGTGGTCATGTGGCCGGCATGACTCTACGCCGTAGCGCACGGAACGCCGTCCCCTTCCCACCGAAGTGGTCCCTATTTATCTACTTGCATTTAGGTGCTTTCGAACTGCTAGGTTGGCAGGAGCTGGGACACGCAACAGGAGCTCACTCGGTCGTGCAGTCTTGAACTCCCAACCTTCCGGTCAGAAAGCCCAGCAGCAGTGGTTTAACCCGCTGTGCCACCATGTCCCAATTTACTTATTGTTTACATTGTACTTTTATGTCCTCTGAAAGCCGCCTTGGGCAATTGCTTCGGCATGGGAAAGGCGGGGTATAAATTCTTCAAATAAATAAATAAATAAATAAATAAATAAATAAATACATACATACATACATACATACATACATACATACATACATACATACATACATACATGATACTTCTGCTATGCAACATAATGTCTTTGTTTTTAAAAGAAAACATAGCAGCACAGTAACAAGGCAGTCCAAGAACTTCTGAAATGGCTTGCCAAATGCCACTCCCCTTACCAGTGCCATAGCAGCCATATTCTCTGCCACCTCCCCCATTCCCTGGATCCACAAAGGAAGAGGGGACGAAAGCAGAAGACAAAATGTGGAAGAGAGGAGAGTGGTCAGCTACATAGCCCACTATTCTCTCCTTCACAGTTCTGGTCTATTATCTTCTTGAAACTTGAGAGTACTAATAGACAGTGATGTCATTCAGGGGGAACGGACCAGAACGGGCGTTCCGGATCCTAACGGGCTCCGTGGCTGGTTCCGGGTTCCCGACAAGTGCCAATCAAAAGTGAGTTCCTGTTCCTAAATCATTTGAATGACACCACTGCTAATAGAGGAAATGGAAGCAGGTGGATGGAAGGAAATAGACATGCCCACTAATTTGCCAGCTGGAATAGCTGCTTCAATTGGATGGCCCTGGATGGGCCAGACCAGCCAAAACAGTTCCATGAATGTTTCCAAAGCTTACATAGCCCCGGGGAGCTAAGCTGTTCTGCCCAGAAGAGTAGAAGAGTACATATTTACTGTGTAAAGCTGGCACTGCTGGGCACAAACAATAATGATTCTCAGAATGCAAACTGTAGATTCAATAAGGAACTCGGGGTGACTTTTCCAAAGGAGAGAGTCAAGGAAACAGTCACTCAGCAAAATTATTGGCCCAAGCAGAAAAAAACCCACATTTTCTGTCTGCTGACTATGCACCCTGTATACATCTTCCACTGCAAATGCGTTTGGCACAAGACCCAATCCTCAGCTAAACATTTCTGTGGGCACAATCCTAACCTGGAGTTAGGCTGGCACAAGTCACTTGCACTGGCCCTGTAGTGTCACAAACAACATAAAATGCATTTGGACCACTCTCAAAGTCAAGGAGGACAGCACATATCTGTGTGCTGGCCTCCCTGACTCCAAGAGTAATCCAAAAGGGCTTTACGGCGCATTTGTGACACTCCTGGGCCAGCACAAGGGATTTATGCCAACCTAACTCATCGGTTAGGATTGCGCCGTTTCTCATTATGAATGTAATATTCCCTAAGGAGTGCCATTAAAGGAATCTCACTGCAGTGCCCAATATTGCAGCTGTCAACTAGGAATTAGAATATTTATACAGAAGCTCCCTTATTTAGGAATGGACGGGGGCGGGGGTTCTCTCTCTCTCTCTCTCTCTCTCTCTCTCTCTGTGTGTGTGTGTGTGTGTGTGTGTGTGTGTGTGTGTGTGAGAGAGAGAGAGAGAGAGAGAGAGAGAGGGCAACCATAAAGGAGGACAAGATACCCCAAAATCAACATATATGAGTGTTTTTAGCTTTTAATTTGTAATGCCCTAGCTTTTTTTTCTTGAAAGTCCTATATTTTGGCCTGCTGTCCCCTCCTTTGTGGTTATTATTACATCTGGTCACCATGGTTCCAGGGTGGTTTGCTCACAAGTCCGACATTGCCTGGATCAGCAATCATGTCATTGAAATAAGTGAAGGAAAAGCAATCCTGTTGCTGTAGGAATGAGGATGCTAAAGACCAGGATTCCAGGGGGTGGAAAGGAGAGAGAATGAGGATAGCCTGTGTGCTGAGCGCAACCATTTAAAAGCCTTGCAGCTGCCTCAAAGAGGACGCTGGGGCTAGAAGCGGAGGGTTCCTGGCAGTGGATGTCAGGAACCATGTTCGTATTTCAAATGTTTGTAACATGAAATAATAGGGAAGCTCCTGTGCAGCCCGAATCTACATGTCAATATCAAAATGGAGGCAATGATGGCAACTGTAATGATGGGAAATGGAGCAGTGACAGGTTGCAAGGATTGCCTCTTGCAACCTGCTGTGATAACTTAAGGGCAATTCCTTGCAGAGGAGATGGGGTAAATGGTTTGGAGCAGGGCATGACCATTACTAAAGGACAGAGCGGTTCTGGAAGAACAGGGGTCTCCAAACCTTTCGCATGATCGCATATAAAATTGTGATCCTGGTATCCGGGGGGGGGAGGCCTCTGGAGCAGAACCCCAGCGGATACCAAGGTTGCACTGTATTTATCTCTGTGGGCCAGCTCTGCCACCTGCCAAGGGCTAGATAATAATCTTCTGGAGGGCCAGATTGTCCCTCCTGCTGGGTTTTCAAGACCCCTGTACTAGCTGTGCAACGTGATACAGTTGGGGCCTTCTTATCCATGAGGTTTCCATTCCCAGAACCCTTGTGGATTAAAAAAAAAATCCACGGGTAATTAAACCTGTGGACTTTGCCCACAATCCTCCACCAAACCCAACTAGAGCTATACTCCAGTCAGGCCCAGAGGGCTTTCTGAAGCCCACCAAGGCTTTGCGCACTCATGCATGGCATCGGCAGGCCTCAGAATGGCCGTTTCGGCCCAAAAAAGGTTACTTCTAGTGTTCGGTGAAAACCATAAGTGACTTTTTAGTGCTTTTTAAAGCTCTACTTACCTTCAGAGGCTTCGACACAGGTCGAACAGGAGCCTAATCAACACAGGTTGTCGAACACAGGTTCGACACAGGTTGATTAGGAGCCTAATCTACACAGGTCCAGGGGACATGCGTTGAGCCAAATCTGTGGATGTAAAATCCACGGATAATTAGGCCCAACATGTATTAGTTCATGGGACATGATCCATGCTGTATCAAACTTGACAAAAAGGAATTTGAATGTGATTGCTCATTCAATGGCAGTGCTGAGCACTTACCGCTTCCCTAAATAGGGAGAAGTTCCAAGTTGTCCTTGAAAAACCCTGCAAAGGGTGTGATTCTCTTTGGATGAGACAGCACTGGAAACCACTATCTCAGATAGTGAGACCCTTTGAGAGAGGGTCTATAGCCCCAAATCTCTCAATCTCTCTCTCTTCCCCCCCTTCTAGTTCAAGAATTATTTATTTAGAAGCTCTCTATAGCGTGTTTCCCTGGCACTTAAAGCCTTGCACTCAAGGTGGTTTACAACTTGGTTAAAACGTAAATAATAAAACATACATTGAAAACAATACTTTAAATCACAGTGGCTTAAACCAGCAGATTAATATATAAAGGCATCAGGCAAATGGCAGGTAAAAGTCAGATAAAAAGTCAAGCCCCTCCCCAATATCCTCAAAAAATTCCCCCATCCTACCCACCACCAAAAGCTGCTTGAACAAAGTCAAATCTGTAAAATCTTTTTAAGTTATTTTATTTTTTAAAAAAGCTGTTTTTCTGACTGGGAACAGCCTACTATATGAGATCCTAACCATCCAACCTGTTTTTTGGGACTAGGTCCAATTACAGTGATACACTGGATTATGCATTTTGCCCAAACTCCTATAATCTTCTTAATCTGTACATGACAATCCCTGCCAACGTTTATAATTGGCATTTAAATCTTTTTGCCTACCACTGGGATGCTTGTAGGCCCAACTGACGTAGGAAATGCCTATACTACATGTTTAATGCATGTATTGTATAGCCTTAAAAAAATTACTATTAGATTTTCAATTCAGCAGAGTCCTCTCAACAGTCCTGGTCTCGGGCATGATAAATCCGAAAAGAACATCCAAACTGACAGAGTCATTAATGCTTGTGCATGATCATCAATCATTTTAGAAATTAAACACTGCTAGGCACAGCATGGGATTAAAGCCATCTTTTCATAGAACCGCTCAAAAAGTCAAAAAAAAAAATCAGGTGAAGACCAGCATGAAGAAGATTGCCCATATAGTCGCTGTATAATATTACATTTCTTCCTAAGGACATTGTCTGGCAGTATTGTTTTCCTGACTTCTGGGGGCAAAAACACAAACACAAAACATACTTTTTATAACACCCCCCAAGCAATTGCTTCTGTTTTTGTGTCACATCCAATCACCAATGATATATCATCCTTTCAAACTACTACACAATTTGCCACAAATCAAAATAACACAAAAATTTCAACACATATTTTAAGCTTATCAGAAAGATGGATTAAAATGAACCTTCATTCTGATCCATCAAACTCTTAAATCGTTTTTTTTAAATTGTTTTAAGCTGCCTTGACGCCTTAAGCACCTAAAACAGTGGTTCCCAAACTGTGAGTTGTGGTTCCTGAGGAGCTACAGAAACCAGTCAGGAGAGCTACAGAATCCTTGCAAAAAAAATCCACCACACTATACAATATATAGAAGTGGTTCTCAAACGTTTTAGCACCAGGGCCCACTTTTTAGTGTGTCAATCTGTCCAGGACCCACCAGAAGTGATGTCATGGCTGGAAAAGCCATCTTTGTGACACCAGAGCCTGCTGCTTTCCTGAGAATAAAGCAATGTTGGGTTATTTCTCAGTCATTTTCCAAAAGCAAAGTGAATCAGAAAGAAAAAAAATCCTATTTACAACCTTGACACAAGCAGAACAACTACACATAACATCCCTTCCTCTTTCCAGCATCCCATCTTCCCATATTTTCAATCTGACTGCCTTAGGTGCTTCAAAACCCACCTGAAATTGGCTTGAGACCCACTGGTGAGCCCCAGAACCACTGACATATAGGATTGTAGCCCTAATGAGGAGCCACAGCCAATGGCCCAGTAGGTCAAAGGATTCATCAGTTGAAAAAATTTGGGAACCACTGCCTTAAAGAAAGGAAGAGTAGACATTATAGAAAGAAATCAGTGCTTGCTCCTTAGGTTGTGAGAAATACATAAAACTCTGTTATAACCCATAATAATGTTCTGATTGCTTATATTTCCTTTTCCTCCCTTGTAACTACTTATTGTAGAAAAAACTAAAAAACCCTGTTATAAGGCCGTTATATACAGTATTCTTCCTTATTTCAACATAACACTTATTCATCCAATTTGATTCATAAAACGCTTCATAGTAACACTTCTAATCAGTTCCTGATTCATTCCTATATGTCGTCCTCCATCCGGCGCTGGGCCCAGCACTGACTAGTGCTGGCCCAGTGCTGGTGGTAGGGCCTCTGGTAGCGGCACAAACATGCTATACGGTGCAATACTGTTTATGGTGCAATACTGTTAAATACTATAATGAAACCAATGTGAAACAAAAGCCTTTATATATATCCAATTCCAAGCCTGTAGTGTAGTGCAACTTCATAGAAATGTACCAAACCTGCAACATTGGTCAGTAGTGCATGCTCACCAAGCATAAATGCTGGAAATTCACACTTCAAATACCAGTTGTATAAAAGGGGATTCCAGCTGTGAATGTATTATTGCCATGTTACATTTCTATGGTCCACAAATCAACATAAAAGATGTTTTCTTTCCTTCAGTGGGCCTCAGATAGCATACATTTCTTTAAAAAAAAAAAAAAAACTATTCCAGTTGCTAAATATAAACCAGCAGTTAATCTTTTGGAAGAAAGAAAGAAGAAACACTAGTCATAGTATTTGGGGATCTAGTTCTGGAATACTTGTAAAACTGCCAGCATTCTCTTCCAGTTTAAATACATTTTAATGGAAAGCCTATCCTGGGCACATTTTCCATGCACGCTGCTGTAACTTGGAAGCCTTCCTATTAAATTCCAGCAAGAGTATGAGACACAATTAGGTGCACTGCTGTTAAAAGCTGAAGCTTTGTATATGCAAGACGCAGAAGGAAGCTGAGAACAAACACAGCAGAAAGAATAAAAGAGAATTACAGAACAATAGTATGAACAAAAACAGTGATTAAGATTCTGCAGAAGTAAATAAGCAGTAAAGAATTCAGGGCAATGTGTATTGGAGGGAACTGTTGTGAATCGTAGTAGTCTTTATGGTGCCATGTGCCAGAAAGGAACCATTATTAGGCTCATTAAAGTAGGGTGGAATCAACCCCTGTAGCGTTTGTCTTATACCTGTGTGAGAGCCATACGCTGGCCTGTTCACTCCAGGCTAGACCCACCAAATCCTACCTAAATAGTCACAGCCGAATCCTATCTAGTCGTGTGGTGATGCTGCAGCACCAGTGCAGTTTCCACTGGATCCTGTGGGGGACTTTGGGCTGCTGGAGGTCTCTTGGAATAAGGGGACATTTCCCCCTTGCTCTGGGGTAATCACCCGTAACCGCTATGGAGCAATGTGGACCTGCACCAGTTCAATTGCTGGTACAAGTCCACAGTGCTTCATGCAGGTGGATCAGGCCCAGGAAGGGGCTCAGGATTTGGTGTGCGCCTCCACTGCTGCTAATCCGGCACCCTCCAAGGCCGGCTAGAGGCTTTGAAGAATTATGCATGATGTGAAAAAAAAGTGAATGGGGAGAAACGTTTCTCCCTCTTTGATAAAAAGCGAACTAAAGTCATACGATGAAACGGACTGGAAGTAGAGCCAAGATTTTAAAAAGACAATACTTCCCCCACTGTACAGTTATGTTACTGAATTTTCTGCTGAGATGTCGTTTAGATGATTTTATACCGTTTCCTGAATCTCAGGTCTATTAAAGGCTCTTACAGCCCAATCCAAACTTGAGCAGGAACAGGCAGGCTGGCTAGCCTGCACTGCTTCCTAAACAAGTTAGGAGGCAGCAGCAGCTTCGTATAAGGCAAGCAGACAAACGTCATCTTGCCCAATGGTAAGCCGCAGACAGCCCTATAGGCACAAGTTCAAGGAGGCTACAGTAGCCAGAATCGGGGCAGCTTGGCCTGGGGACAAGGGTTTGGATCCAGCATAACTGCTAGATTAGGACTCTTCCTTGTGTGAGGAGTCCTTACCTGGAGTTAGGCCAGCACAATTAGGCCAGCAAAGTTTGGCTGGCACAAGGACCACTGTGAAGCGTGTTTGGACTGCTCTTGAAGTCAGGGAGGATGATTACGTCTGTGTGCTGGCCTGTCTGACTCCAAGAGTGGTCCAAACATACTTTACGGTGTCCCTTGAGCCAGACAAAATCTGCTGACCTAACTGTGACGGACTAACCACAGGTTAGGACTGCGCCCTTAATATTTTTATTTCTAGAGAATTGCTAGAGTAGTCCACACTGGAACACAGTTACTGTAGGATTGGCCGATGGGAGGTGGGGCTCATTACTGAGACTTGTTTCCTGTAAACAAAGATGAACCACAACAAAAATGTGCAGCACTTTATACGGCTGTTTTCACTGCAAACATCACAGTGGGTGAAGGGAAGCAGTGAGGGTGTGTGTTTGGAGGAGGAGGAGGAGGAAGGGGGGATTGTGTATATGTGTGAGAGAGAAAGGTTTTCTGAGAGAAAGGTTCCTGCTGCTTACTTGCCACCAGAAAGCTTGATGGAAGCAATTGTATTGCCAAATGCAGCATGCTCAGGACTTCCTTGCCCTTCTTTATTTCCTTCTTTATTTCCTGGAACATTCCCAGTGCTGGTATAAGGCTGCTAAGGGCCCTAGATAGGGTATGTTTTGTTTTGTTGTTAAAAACGCATAAAAACACAAAACACCACTTTTTTGGTATTAAAATATCCAGATGAAAACACAAAACACTGCATTTTGGTGTTTAAGATATTTCTCGGAAATTAAAACGGATTACTTTTCCAATTACAAATAATACCATGGCTGCATCTACTGATACAATATCACCTACCCAGTACACTTTTTAAAAGCATTTAAAATCAATAAAAATGAGATTGGAATGAGAAAGAACAAAAACACATAACATCATTTTCCACCTTTCAAATCACAAAATCTGTGAAAAAAATAAACACTCCTAGCCATAGGGCAAAGCCTTGCACTGCCCCACCCAGCCTTGCCAACCTCCCTTTGAGGCTACATTGTATGCTACCACTGCCCTCAGAACTATTGAAGAGTGCAGAGGATTCAGGGGCCTACCCTCTGATACCAGACCCTTATGCACCCTTTAGCATCTCCTCTGGCAGAAAGATGCCAGAACAGGGGAGGAGAAAGGTATACATGTGCCAGACTGGGCTTCTACAATTGCAGCCACAGTTTAAAATAACTCTTTAAAAAATCCCCACAGTGCAATGCAGTGCCACAAAAGTCTTAGTAGTAGGCTGTATCACTGGAGGTGGGGGGACTTTTGAGCACTCTTTAATATGTATGTACAGATCAACCTAAAGCTGAAAATATTATTACGATTTTGATCAAATCTCCTTTTTAACTACTGCCAGACTATGCCTGCATACCAAATTTCTAGAGGCAACTTTGAAAGCCCCAGCTACAGCTAATAAAAACAGACACCCCAACCCTACCCACCGATCACTATTGTTCCAGAACTCTCTGCTGTTCAGCTCAAGGTAATGTCAGTTACTCACCTGAAATCTGGCAAGGTCACAGGATTATAGCATAATCACCAGTAGCCCCATACTTAGTCAGTGTTAACATTGCTTCAACATTCTTCCCAGGGTATTCTGTATCAGTTAATCCAGCCCTGAGACTGATTGATTTTAGAAAAGCAAACACACACCATCTTTCAGAACATGAAAAGGATATGCTGCATATAGATATTGAAAAAGAGCCCTGCTACCTTCACCTCACAGCAATGCTGGGAGGATAAATGTTTTGAGCTGTGCAAAATTAGATATCTACTTCCTAGCACAGTTGTGAACTTCATCTGGAAACGAGGTCTATTACTCTACTCCTCATCCCTCACGCAAAATTAGTGATTATTTACACATTGTGAGCATATACATATATAACCCTGAAACAGCTGTGACTCCACAGGGTTGTGGATACACTCAATATTATCAAGGTTTCATAGTTCACTTTAGCATGTCAGTGTTGAATTCTGGTAGTTCCCTTTTTGGATGTTTGTAAGGCAAATTATTAGGAAAATATATTTGGAGGAAGAAGAGATCAGTAACTATATAAGCAGCTGGAAACTGAGCCACAGAAGATAGATAAAAGGGAAAGGGGATCAGCCTAAATCCAGAAAGGTTAGGATGCTATAATATGGCATGCATTAAAAAGAAGGGAAGATGGAATCCTGCTACCATTATTCCAGAGCAGCATTAGGGCAGTATGTATGTAGTCCTTCATCCATGTCAGTTGTGTGAAGACTGATGGGAAGCTGTTTTGCTACACACATGCATCCAATATGTTTCTGCAAGGCTAGAGATTCTCCACAGTACCCCTCTCTATCTTGCTTTCCATCTGCCATCAAGTTTGGGCTAAAACGCATCCACATGTGACATACCTACTTTATTAATATGGTGAATTATATACAGCTCCTGGGAGCATTCATCTGGAATTTAGAAGGGAGGTATCATCAGTATGCTGATAACATCCAACAGTAGCTTTCATGTGCATAAGATTGAAGAATGGCAGCCAGTTCCTTTAATCCGTGCCTGAATAACATTATATTGAACACAGATTCTGATTTGGAGTTGCAGCCTATTCTGAATTCCCCTTGTTGGATCAGGTTTGCAGTTAAGTATTCTGGATCTAGCATTGATCCTGGAGAAACAAGTGTGCCAGGAATGGGTTTGTTTGCCCTGCTTCAGCTGGTGCTCCAGCTGCACCTTTTTTTTTTTCTTTTAAAAGAAAGCAGATCTGGCCTTTGTATTCAATGCACTAGGTACATCACACCTAGATTATTGTAATGTGCTCTATTTGAAGTTGCCCTTCAAATAGGGCAGCTCAGCTTCCAGAACCCTCAGTTGGTTCAGAATGCAGTAGACAAAATCCTGTTTGAGACCTACTGTCTGGCCACACTACTCCCATGTTTTGCCATTTGCACTGGTTGCTGGTATGCTTCCAAGTCCAAGGGCTGATTATTAGCTTTGAAGGTCTACATGGCTCAGGGCTTGGATAATTTAAGGACAATTTTCTCCCATATGAATCTATCTCAGTACTGCTTTCGACATCAGAGATCCTGCTTGGTGAAATGTGCTTGACAGGAAAGCAGGGCGTGGCCTTCTTGGTGATGGAACTCAACTTATGGAATTCCCTCTCCCAGGAGACCGGGATAGCCCAGTTTCTGGATGTTTTAAAGTATTCTGTTAAGACCCATCTGTTTGTCTGGCCTGCTGTTGTCTCTGCCCCCACATGTTTCTTGGTCATTCTGTTTTGGGTTATTTTTCAGTTGTAATACTTTTACAATTACTTTGACTGTTGATTTGCTTGTTTTTAATATATTGGAAAATGCCAGTAACCCCAGAGGAGTGGAAGGACTGGCCATAACAAATTTTAAAATAAGTAAAATTATTGACTGGATGAAAGCTAATAGCACTGCTGATAGTTTGCAGGACTAGAAATGCAGATTTGGGAGCACTGCTTAGACTAGCTGGGGTTACACTCTCTCTTAAAGATCAAATAACGCAGTCAGGGCTTTTTCCTAGGGCCTGCATTACTATGTATTTGCAAAAGACAGCAGTGACTAGAAGTGTCTATTAATTCAGCAGAAAATCCAGCTTCAGCTCATCTCGCATCAGATGTGATTTTGCATCTATTCTTCATATGCTGATATGATGTGCCTTATGTGGGACTACGCTAAAGGATTGCTTAGAAACTTCAATTGGTGCCGAACTTAGTTGCCTATCTATTAACTGCAATGTGATAATATCAATACAATCTTAGCTGGATTGCACTGGCTACCCAATTGCTGGGCCAAATTCAGGGAGCTTTCACTTACTTTTAAAATCCAGGACAGTTGGGTCCTTCAGACTTCTGCAGAATAGGACAGGATGTCCTTTCTAACAGTAGCTAGAAAAGTCATTTCGTTTCTTCACATGTTTATCATTATAGTCAAGAGGATTTGGGGATCTTAATCTGATGCTTAATCCTCTAACATTGTCACTTTTTCTATAGTACTCCATTTTTACAATTTCCTTGGCAGCTCCTCCAACTATTCTTCAATTCTTTCCCTTCCCTTCAATCTGCCTTCAGTCTAGAAAAAAGGCGCCTGAGGGGGGACATGATTGAGACATACAAAATTATGCACGGAAGGGATAGAGTCGATAGAGGGATGTTCTTTTCCCTCCCTCACAACACCAGAACCAGGGGGCATCCGCTAAAACTGAGGGTTGGGAGAGTTAAAACAGATAAAAGAAAATATTTTTTTTAACCCAGCGGGTAATTAATCTATGGAACTCTTCGCCACAGGAGGTGGTGATGGCATCTGGCATCTGCCTTTAAAAAGGAATTGGACAGATTTCTGGAGGAAAAGTCCATCATGGGCTATAGGCCATGATGGGTTGTGCAACCTCCTTACATTAGTAGTAGGCTACTTCAGAGTGCCGGGTGCAAGGGAGTGGCAGCAGGATGTAAGCATCTTGTTGTCTCGTGAGCTCCCTGGGGCACCTGGTGGGCCACTGTGAGATGCAGGAGGCTGGACTGGATGGCTCTTTGGCCTGATCCAGTGGGGCTCTTCTTATGTTCTTATGACTACTTTTCTTATGCTTTAAAACTCTCTGACCTGGGCCTGGATCACTAGCATCCTGGTGCTGTTAAACAACATTAGTCACAGGAATAAACATGTTGTTTTCTTGCTGACAGTTGCAGTGGCATATGACAGGTAAAGTGGAAAGTAATGGACATCCAATGTATGTACAGCCGCATCTCTGCTTGTATGCAGGCACAGTCCATCTTGTCTTGTGCTGATGCAATATCGCTGTTCCAATTTATGTCTGTTCCAACTTCCAGACAAACCTCCAGAACAGAACCAGAACAGAAGTTGGGGACTTAGTGGAATGATGATGGTTTGAAAATGGTATAATAGAAGTGCATTGTGCATCTCACCCAAGGCAAGTATGAGCTTGCAGAGTAGAAAACAAGCCATCTCTATTCTTCGCTGCCAATTTCTGTTGCTTCTGCCTATTGTGGCATTCAGGTCAATAGTTTTGTCTTCTATTCCCCTTCTCACCCATAAAAAAAAAGGTATTTGTAAAGGAATGTTTGGGCACTTTCATTTTCTCCCTCCAGGTGGTTCCCATGATAGGTCTCATTCATACATATAGGTACCAGCATTGGAGCTGCATCAGCACCAATGGTGGGGGATAGGAGTGAGCAAGAAGTAACCTTGGAAAAGCTCTCTGGTTACAGAAGGAATGAAAGCACACCACAGTTCTGTAATGGCTGCTTTAGGCAACAATACTGCGAAATAGGGCAACACTAATCACATCTCTGTTATCCAGAACTATCTTAATTCTTTCTCTCCTCCATGCACACATAACCTTAAATTATTGTTTCTGTTTACCCAAACATTTGCTGGCATTTCGGTTGCTCTACTGCCAAGGAAAATGTTCAAGGAATTCTTTGTAATTCTTGGAGACCTTGAGATGAAAGATGCTACAACATCACACTGTTTGAACTTCTCTTTCTACTTAGCTTTCCTCTTCAGCTGTCCTACAGCTAGAAGTGTGATTTTCTGGTGATAATGAAATAAAATAATAATAACATTGCTTTCAACACTTCATATTTTTAAAAAACCTCACTGAAATCTGCAAAAAAATAATTGGCTGCACTAGCGATTTTGGGGTGGACAGGAGTTAGGATCTGGGCCAAATGCTAGATCCTGTCTCCAACCCCCCTTCTTGGGCTGGTCCGCCCACAGGCCTGCCCATCCTCTGCCTTTCCCCACCCCGTTCCACCTCCTCCCACCCTTCCCAAGCTCTGTGCCAGCCTCCAGATGCCGGCCAAGCGCAGGGAGGCCAGTGCACATCCATGCACTGGTCTTTCCCCTGGCATGTCGGTGGAAACACACTTTACGGCAAGTTTGCAACACAACTGGGCTGGCACAAGGGACCTGTGCTGGCCTAGAGTGCCCTCTGGATTGATACTGGATTGATATTGATAAGTAAGTACTGTTCTTACTTACAGAAAAGATATTTCAGCAAGATAGAAGGAACAATTCTTTATGTGATTATCACAGTGTTAACACTATGCAATATACTGGAGGGTCCAATATTGCTTCACATTTAAGGAATGGGTTGTTCAATGACTTGTTTCAATGTGCAACTATGGCCAAACCAATTTGCTTTATTATGGATTAGATAAAGCAGACAGCAAATTAAGTTATAGTTAGTCCACACTGATAAACTACTGAAATGATAAAACAGCAGCTATACAACTATTACATGTACGTGTTTCTATGTGTGTGTTTTCACATAAATATACTTTAGTTGCATGTTCTAAAGTATGTCTTCTTTGCCACATCTACAGGTATATCTATTTACAAATTAAAAAATTACCAATCCTATCCAATTTTCCAGTGCTGATGCAGCCATACCAATGGGGCGTGCACTGCATCCTGTTGTGTGGTGGAGACATAGTCACAGAGACCTCCTCAAGGTAAGGCAATATTTGTTCCCTTAACTTGGGGCTGTATTGCAGCAGCATCAGTGCTGGAAAAGTGGATAGAATTGGGCCCAGTCTTGCAAGGAAGTCCCAGTAGGGAAATATATTTGTTTACATTTCCAATAGAAAGGTACCATCACAGTTTGTGCCATATCTAATCAGACCATGAACAGCCTCTTTCTAATTATGCATGGGATGTATCTATCCCATGCATAATGATATTGTGTGCATTATCCCAATGCTATTCGCATGGTACTCCTCTGCAGTGTGTTTCACTTTACCTTTTCAAAATAAAATACAGACATACCCCGGTATCCGCGGGGGATATGTTTCTACCTCCCATGGATACTGGAAACCGCTAATAAAAGGGAACCTTATCTCCACGCACTGCCCTCACACCCATTACCTTCATTTATCTTCATTACCATTGCACCAAGCAAGAATGTCTCTTTCTTTTACAGATGTCATTAGCATGCAAGCTTATAGAAAGGCAAGCAGGCAGGCAGCCTCAACGCAAGAGGGACACAATCAGAACATTAACAGGAAGCAGGAAGCGCTATAAGACTGCATGCATACACCACCTGTAAAAAGAAGAGATATTCTTGCTTCAGATATGGAATGAAGATAATGGACACCGGACATATGGAAACCAGATCTGCAGATAAGGAGGGCGCCTGTACAACTCTAATTATTTGATCACTTGTGAAATTACAAACTGCTTTAAATAGGAGTGGTTGTTGCCAATCTATCCCCATTTCCTGTTAAAAAGAACTGCTATTTTAAACAATTCTTTGTGACTACAATTTTAAAATATCATTAATGACTTTGCCTACTCATTTTCTGCTGTAGTTCTATTCTTAGGTTAAGTCAGTCAAGATAGAAAGAGGTTGGAAGAGACCAAAAGGTCAACCAGGTCAATTTCGTGCCCTAAGGACTAAAGAGTAATTTACATAAACCAGGCCACAGTATGCATCAAACAGAAAGCAAATGCACTGCCAGAAAATGATCACAGAAGAAATGTCTCCATGTGAATCATATCAAGGAAACACACAGGTTCACACATGCATCAAAGCAAACTTCTCCCATCCTCCCCAATTCCTACTGGATTTCCTAAGCCCATAGACACTTTTTGTGGGAGCAAGTCCTATTGAATTTAATGGGCCTAAATTCTGAGTAGAGATGCACAAGATTGCAATCTAATCTACAGGAAATCCCACTTGGCCCAAAATATGACTTCTTAGCCACAATGGAAGTAAAAATGTATGTATCTAAGAGTCTTCATCATCACTATGGCTTCTGTGAGACACCTCTAAAATTTATACACTCTTTTAACTTCCAACATGGATTTTGGTAATGGCCCGTTTATAGCCACTATCTTTGTATCTATCGCTTTCTATAACCTAAATAACTCTTCTCCCTTACAGTACTACATAAAGTGCTATTACAGTTCTCTCTCTCCTTTTCTGTAAACTAAAATTATATTATCTTAGTTTTGTACATTTTCCCAAGAGAGGAAAAGTGGAGAGTGACCACACTACCCTGAAGTGCCGCTGAAGAATTTTTCCACCATAGAATGTTCCCAGCTACAGACATACATTTATACAGAGCCAAGACAGTATTTATTTTGTCTAGATTTCCCCCACCATCCCAATTCACTCTAAGATTAATAATTTTGAACAGCTGAAGAAAATTAACATTTCTGACTGAATTTCACTCTCTTCTTTTTATGGCAATATATTAATATCATTTTGCAAACAATATGTGTAAACAACAGAAGAAAACACAACATGGCACAACAGAAGAAAAAAAGGCACAAAGTGCTTTAAAAAAAATCCTGGTTGGACTGTGAGAACAAACAAATGGCTAAAAGTATAGAAAGAGTTATCAGTATCCAGTGGATAAATGAGTTAGGCTGCAATCCTAGGCCATACTTTCCTGGGAATACACCCCATTGAACAGAATGGGGCTTACATTGAAGTAAACATACATAGACTTTCATTTTTAGTTTAGAATTATTCCCTGAATGTAGAAAGTAACTATGGAAAAGCCTAAATAGAAGCAGACTCTCAAAGTTGGATAGTCTTCATTCCCTACCAATGTATCTCAGAAGAGGCTTTGTAGCCTATACATTAGCTTGTATTTGTTGATTCACTTTCCACATAACCCTATTATTTTATATTACTGGCTTTAAACTGAGTTATGACTACACTTACTAACAAGTATTTTAAACAGAAAACGTCCACACAATGTCAAAAAAATGCTCAAAGAAAACAATAACTCGATGCATAAACAGATTCAGTATACTGGATACAATCCAGCCAAGTCAAGTACTATTTGACTCTATGGATTTCAATGGAAAGAATTTAAGCATGCATCTAGTTGCCCAATGAAATATGCAGGACTCAATTGTGCTTGAGTTTGGCTGGATCGTGCCCAATTTCACTCAAGTAAAGTCTCATAATTGCATTTCCTATTAAAAACATGCAGAGGTTAATATAAAATGTTGTTGATTCTCCTAAAGTTTTTTTTCAGCGCTAGCCTGTCCAGAGCCCTGCACTACCGCACCCTCTCCGCTAATGCACTCTATTCCATTATCCTACAAAGACATGCAGCATACTGAACTAAGTGGATTTACAATGGAGGCTTTTCCAAGCCGCCAATATTGCTGTAAAGCAAATACAGTTACAAATGCATACACAACAGAGCTGAATTCCACTAACAGAGGAACCTTTACGAGGTAAAAACCCAATCCATTTCTCCTAAATGAAGCCTCTGATGATTCATTAAACTAGGAAACTGGGGAAGGTTAAACTACCTTTCCTTGCTGTCAGCACTATATAATATTCTTTTTTTCCCCTACATGTTATCTGTCAGCACGGGAAGCAGTATTTTGTGGACAAATATTTGACCATAGCAATAAAACAAATAAAAAGCGACATAGGGAATGAGCTCAGATCTCTCTCTCTCTCTCTCTCTCTCTCTCTCACACACACTTATCCAAGGATTTTGCTTTAAATAAGAACATCTCTTGCAAGAAGATTTCCTTTAAAGAAAAAAGGCACAAAGAGAGAAGCAGAAAGAAGAGACTGCAGCTCCACCACTATAACCTTACTTACCTCTTTGAGCCATATTGTCCCCTGCAGCAGGAGGGTCAGGCAAAGGGCAAGAAATCTACCCCACATTAAGAATTTCCTGTCTAAACATCAGTGCTGGCCAGCTCCTTACCGTATAGCGTGCTTCTGGTTAGCTGTCCCCCCATCGTACTGCGCAAGGTGGCTTGGCTACCTTGCAGTTTCCTCTCTCACTGGGCAGAGATGCAGAACTCCAGGCATGCAATCATTGTCAGCATGCAAGACACACACACACACACACACACACACACACACACACACACGACGCACGCTCCGATACACAGAGATTTAATGACTCTCAATAAATACACACTCATGCACACACAACAGAAGCCTGCGATCAGCCTCCACCCACTTTCCAACCCTCTCAGGCTCAGCAGTAAGGAGAGGCATATGTCATGATTATTTACATAAGGAGGAGACTTGTGACTCTGAAATAGCTAGAGAAGCTCAAGCATTTTACAGACACATCTAACATCTCAGCCTCAAAGTAACTCAAGGGCAACTAAACACGCCCCCTCCATCAACCTCTAGCCTCTCTTCCCTAACCCCAGATTTCATCTCCCTCCGAACAAGAGAAATATCAGCGAATTGTAGCTGCTTAAAATAGTGGCTGCATGCCTTATTATAACCCCCAAGGTACCCTGGCTTTCTAAGAAGGACAAAGCCTTTGCTTCTGCAAATTATATTGCAAATACAAAACAGACTTTATGTTGAAGTCACAAATCAATGAAACTTTTTCCCTCCCACCTCCATCATTATGCAAGCTAAAGAAAAAAATTGAAGTGGGTGGGCAGACGGGTGTTTTTTAAAACTTTCATTCAATACCTAACTCCTAAAACGTTGTGGGGAGGGGGGGGGGAGAACTAAACAGTTACATTACCAGATATTACTGGCCCAGATTCCTCTGCTGGTTAATTATTAATTATTTACGAGCAAGGGAGAAGTGCCTGAAATGCAGAATGGTTCAGCCTGGACCGTAATAGCAAAAGCATTTCCCTCCACCCCTTTCAAATGGCTTTTGTGGTAGGACTGCAGGCTCAGCGCACACACAATGCAGCCCGCTCTTCAGTCCATTACCTCCAGTGATTGACTACAGTGAGCGTTATGAGAAGCGCTGAATTGTGGAAGAAGTTTGGCAAAGTTGGAGAAGTGGGGGGAGCAGATCGGGGTTAAATAACTTTCTATTCTCCTTGACCACATCTATCATGCAAGTGAGAACTAAGCTGACCGCTCCCAAACACTTCTCAGCTTCACCAGGACAGTACTGCACACTGAAGTCCCAAGTAATGAAACAAGCTAATGCTGTGCAACTGTTCTCCTTCACCGCCACCTACCTGTCAGGCAAGTAAAGCAGAGAGGATTACAGGCGAACAGTGCAGGTGCACGAACACCAGCTGACCACCCAAACCTATTTATTTATTTATTTATTTAAATATACAGTGATGGAGGCTCGGGTCTCACTTGCCCCATAGTGGCTGTTGGGGCTTACCCCGAAGCAGAGCCGCAACTTCCCCCTCCCCAGATATCACGACTCTGTCCCCGAGGTTGTGACATCACAATGCAACACAACATCATGGGTTCTCCCCAGAAGAGGGAGTGGGTTCCTGAAGCGGCCAGCACTTCCTCTGCTGGGGAGAGCCTGGAAGTGACTGTCTTATGCTGCTTGTGGCATGAAGGCAGTCACCTCCGTAACTAGGGCAGAGCCTGGGGACAACCTGCAGCCCCTCTTGGTGCAGCACCCAGGGCAGGTGCTCCTCAGGCTCCGCCCTAGTTACGGCTCTGCCCCCAAAGAAGTCTCCAGGAGCCAAAAATCTTCCCCAGGATGCTGCACAAGGACTTTGGTAGGATTGGGCTTACACTTCAGTCCATGAAGCTGACACAGGTAGTCATGTTAGGGTGCCTGCCTCCACCTGCCCACATTCACCACTCCTTCTCCTCTTCCTCTTCCTAGAATTCAAGGAGTGGGATGAGAATGGAGCCAAAGAGGAAGCACAGAGAAGAGGGCTCTTGTCTACCATTTTCATTCCCCTCTTCCTTTCAGAATTCAGAAAGAGGGAAGAGGAGTGGTGGCAGCAGTGGGCACACATTGGTTAAGAGGGGGCAGCATTTGGTGGGCCACTTCTGGCATCAGGAGGTTTTGGGCCAGTCCTGGCTAAGAGGAATTAACAGAACATGTTGAAAAGGGTCTAGGTTTTGAAGAGAGGCTTAAAAGATCTGGGATGACAATGTATGGCTTTCTAACAAACAGAAACCGCTATGAAAGTGCAAGCACAGGAAGTTGGCTAAGGCAAGCAGGTGCCTTGGTTGAAGAAAGAAAGATTTTACTCCAGCTCAGGCAGCCATGAGGATTAACAAATGGATTTGGTGAGCTGGGTATGACGTCACATTCTGAAGAAGAAAAAACCCAGGTAATGCCTGTGATTAGTTTTCTAAAGCACGGTTTAGCAGAGTAACTGGCACCTCCTATATCTCTTGGCCCATGGCCAGGCATTGGGACAGTCAAAATCAATTAGCAGCTCATAATCTCTGCTGGCTGAAATCTCCCTGGTCCACTGACAAAGCTGATGGCCAAAGACCTCCCCTGGCCTAATGCAGAATTTCCATACATTCATGAACAGATTATATGTAAACAAAAACTTGCATGTTTGCCTCCAAATTAAGTTACGACATGGGTCACTTGGTTAAACCACAACAGCAACTTAGGACACAATCCTAAACAACTTTCCAGTACTGACATAGCTGTGCCAATGGGGCTTGTGCTACATCCTGCAATGGAATAGCAATCATGAAGGCCTCCTCAAGGAAAGGGAAAGTTTATTACCTCAGAGGCCCAGGTGCTGGAAAGTTGGTTAGGATTGTGCCCTAAATGGCTTTCAACCCTCGGCATGCTTATTCAGCAGTAACAGCCCAATCCTATTGAGAACTGAGCTGTGGTGCAGAGTCCATTACACAACAGCAGAAAAGGCTTAAAATGGTCATAAAACGCGTGAAATCGTTGCTGATGGATCACGCTGCGCTCTGTGGCTGACCATTTTGCACAAGATGGAGCAGTACAGCAACTCCACCCCTGAGCCCCACCCTGTCTGTTTTTTTTCTCCTTGGACGTGTACCAGCTAAAGAGCTGGAGGAGGCCCATAGGTGAGTGGGAGGCATACCGAGGGGTAATTCCCCAAATAGTTGTTATTGGAATCCAAGGAATTTTTGCCCTTACACATTTGGCCATCTGGAAAAGGCAGAGGGAAAGAGCCTCATCTTCTGCTTCTTGTCTCTCTCACATCATTCAGGGCGCAATCCTAACCAACTTTCCAGCACTGGGGTAAAGGCAGTGCAGCTATGAGGTAATTCTGTTACCTTGAAGAGGCCTCTGAAACTGCCCCTCAACTGCAGGATGCAGCACATGCCCTCCTGGCACAGCTATGCCAATGCTGGAAAGTTGGTTAGGATTGTGCCAGCCTCACTCACTCACTCACTCACTCACTCACTCACTCACTCACTCACTC
>JAJKFI010000002.1:22760046-22821173 GCA_029204185.1 Lerista edwardsae
CTCACTCACTCACTCACTCACTCACTCACTCACTCACTCACTCACTCACTCACTGAGAGAGAGAGAGACTTTGATGGACAGCATTTAAATACATCCCTAACAAGTTACCATCCCGTTTTCTTTGTTAAATCTCCAAGAAAATATATTGTTAAAAATCCCACAGCCTTCCTGGGCAAGTGAACTGAATTTCTTAAGTTAAAGAGCTCTTCCCAATATCTTTTTTCCTTGCAGCTAAAAAAACACTGTTTCTTGTCTTATAACAACCAGCTGCGCAAGTCACGAATACACTCCTCAAGCCTGAGAGGGATTACATTCCAATGGTGGGTCTGCAGCCTTCTAACACATACAGTATAAAACACTGTATAAAAGACTACATGAATAAAGCAAGATGCTAAAGATAGAAGCCGCAATAATTCCCAGTTCTTTAAGCCTTGGGACAGGTTTAAGGTTGTTGAAATAGTAATGTATGTCTTGAAGCTCCCTGCTGCAGTCCGCATTTTAGAGCAGCTTCTTGGCAGGCAAAGCTCCTACTTCATTCTGCTGCTGCATTTCTAGTAATGCTGCAAGAACAGATCTGCAGCTGCATTGCTGAAGTTGTATGCTCAGCAACAAATCACAGTACAAAGACATGCACAGAGAGACCTGGAAAACATTTCCAGTAGCCCTCCCAATAGCATTCTTCTGCATGAACAATGACATTTTCATCAATATTATATATAAAATTTTAAAAGATACAAGCTAACCTAAGTAAGACAGTTTGGAGAAAAGAAGTCCATAGATATGTTTCAGTGAATACTATTCACTTCTAAATGTCAATGAGTTTAACACTGCAGTAGCTTTGCAACTGCAAAGGGACGTGGTGGCGCAGCGGGTTAAACTGCTGCTGCTGGGCTTTCTGACCAGAAGGTTGGGAGTTCGAGACTGCGTGACGGAGTGAGCTCCTGTTGCTTGTCCCAGCTCCTGCCAACCTAGCAGTTCGAAAGCACGTTAAAAATGCGAGTAGATAAATAGGGACCACTTCGGTGGGAAGGGATTGGCATTCCGTGCGCTACGGCATTGAGTCATGCCGGCCACATGACCACGGAAGCTTGTCCTTGGACAAAACGCTGGCTCTACAGGCTTTGAAACGGAGATGAGCACCGCCCCCTACAGTCGGTCATGACTTTTTGATACCTGCAAAGAGGTATCACATAAGCCAATGACTCTTAAAATACTGTACAATATGCCTGGTCTACTTCACGTATGCATGTATGCTTGATAACCAAGAGTCAAATGCATGAACAAGCACCCCTGAAATGCACTGCATTTGAGGGGATGTGATGAGATATGCATATTCTGTCAGCGTCAATATATTCACACATGATATCAGTGGGCACACATAGAATCATGGAATTGGAAGGGACCTATGAAGTCATCTAGACCAATCCTTGCCTGTGGCAGAAAATCCTCCTAAAGCATCTCCAGCAGGTGCCTATCAACGCTCTGTTTGAATACATCCAGTGAGGGAGAACCCATTACCTCTCTTGGCAATTTATTCCACTTTGAACCGCCCTTCCCACCAGCAATTTCCAGAAGGCCCATTTTGACCTGTTTGAAGGTACAAGGATGCAGGAGGGCCCAAGGCAAAGCCATTCTGCTTGCCCCACTGACTCACAGCCCTCAGAGATACTGGGGGCAGTAGCAGTGAGGAGGCCCCAAAACAGCGACACTGGTCACATTGTCTTAAAGCCAGTCCTGGCTATCGTATCCCGGCTCAGCCTTCATGTCTCCAGGTTAAACTTACCAAGTTCCCTCAACTTTTCCTTGCAGAGTTTGTTTTCCAGCCTTCTGATCATCCTCGTTGCTCTTCTCTGTACCTGCTACAGTTTGGCAGCATCTTTCTTAAAGTGAGGTGCCCAGAACTGGACACAGTACTCCAAGTGAGTTCTCACCAATGTGGAGAAAGGTCAGTCTTCTATATCGGGGGCAAACGGGGTGGGTGCCAGTCTGACATTGCAATGACATCACTGCAATTACTTCCGGGGCAGGAGGGC
This sequence comes from Lerista edwardsae, assembly GCA_029204185.1. Lineage (NCBI taxonomy): Eukaryota > Metazoa > Chordata > Lepidosauria > Squamata > Scincidae > Lerista > Lerista edwardsae. The sequence goes on from JAJKFI010000002.1 coordinate 22,762,080, forward strand.
AGCTGACTGGGAGTTTGTCCCAAGACAGGCAAGCCCCCAGGACTGCCACTGGCTGAAGCATGTGAGTTGCAAATGTTTGGGTCATCATAGTTCTGGCAGCAGTGGCACTTTTAAACGAACTCCTGCGGAGCAGTCCTGCTTCACCTGCCACCCACACAGTGTTTGTCCCTGGCCAAGATGAACCAGTGGCCTGATGTCATAGAAGACAGTTTCTTATCAGGGCAGTATTATCCATTAGGCTGACTACACTGAAGCCTAGGGGCCCCATAGGGCCCGTCAATTTGACACTATTACCTGCGCCCTAATCCACCTGATGTTGGAGCACAAGGCCGTAGGGAGCCAAGCCATGGCAATGTGGAGCTCCTGCAAGGGCCCAGCCTGCAGCACCCGGGGATGGTCAGCAAGCCAGGTCCAAGCAGCACGTATGGGACTGGATGCCTGGCCTCACTTCTGGGGGCAGGCGGAGTGGATGTCACAGGGTTGGACATTTTCAGTGCGCCAGGACAGAGCGGTACTGGAGCACTCGGCCAGCCGCCAGACCAGCCCCCAGAGGCAACACCGACACAATCCTCCTTGCTCCCTGGCCAGTCAGGCCTCCCAGCAGTGTCAGCTGGACCTGTGGCACGGGCTGCCTGCCAACTTGGGAGTCAGAGGAAGACGGGGGAGGAACAGAAGGATGCATGCAAAGTCACAAGGGACAGGAACAAGGGCTAGGAGCATGCTCGCCTTTCCCTGAAGAGTTTGGGAGGGGGCCCAAAATACCTGAAAGCCAAAGGGCCTGGGTTGATACAGCCCTGCTTCTTATACTCCTTGGCTTGGAGATTAGCCTCTGACATCCAGAGTAATTAGCAGTCCAACCGTCCCTTTCCTCATTAATAGGCTTCCTTTCCTACTACATTTTGACTATGATTATTTTTTTTAAAAGTCTTTTTTTATTTCTTGTTGCCCTTTGGGCTACCATTGTCACATGTCTATAGCTCTTGTTTACCCTCCTCTTTGAGGGTAAAGAGGCGGGTTTATTGAGGGTAATGCCATCTATTGGGTTCCCCTTAAGGCCTCAATTATTCAGAAATCCCTCGTGAAAGCACGAGGAAGCAATACTTATGAAAGGACTAAAAGTTGCACATTTAAGAAAGCTTATTAAGAACACACTGTATGCCTTCAGGCTCATGAGGCCTATTAAAACATTTAGGCTATGGAGAACCCAATCCTATGCATGTCTACTCAGAAGCAAATCCCATTTTAGCCATTGAAGCTACTTCCAGGTAAGTGTGGATGGGATTGCAGCCCTAGTCTATATATAGCATTGACTGTCTTTTGATCTTGCATCAAACCCACCAAGAAATCTGCAGGGGGAAAATCTAAATGCTGAGATCAATATAAAATTTAGAGATTTTAACCAGGAATTTGCTGCTTAAAACCTCATGCTCTCAAATACTACACTATGTATCTACACAGCCATTCTGTATACTTTGTTTCCTTCCAACTGCACTACAAAGTTAGCAGTTTTTATTGTTGAAGAGCTGACACTGATAATTTTTATGCATAAAATTCATATAATTTTATGATAATTTTATCTAGCTATATCTATATATATAAAAAAGAGCGTATGTATGTATGTATGTATGTATGTTCCACATAGGCTCCGCAACGCCTGGACCGATTCGCGCCAAACTCAGCACGCGGGTGCCTTGGCCCCCCCGAGACCGTCGCTGTGCAGTTTTGGAACGGATTGCGTCCCCATGGGCGCGGGTAAAAGCGAATTTGTGGTTCTCTATGGGTGGCTATGGGCTGAGCCGCAGCATTCCGAGGCTCTGATGATGTCATGATGAGATGCAAATGACATGCAAATGACATGCGGAATCTTCAGGCAGCAACTGAACTCTTTACAGTTGAAGACAAACAGCAGCAAATAGGTTTCCCGCAGGCAAACTGATACAGGGCCAGGGAAATGTGTTCTGTGGACATGTGGGCGGTCCCTGCTTGGCAGTGGACAGTTGGCACAAGGTGCTGTGGCTGTTGCTCTCTCTCTGAAAGTTTACTTTCACTGTGTAATGTAAGGCAATTGGGCAGGTGCAACCAAAGGCTACAAAGATGAAACAACAGCGTACACAGGAAACACCTGAGGGGAAAAAAACACGACTTGCAACGCTACGTCACAGAGCTGCTACATCTAGAGCAACAGAAACAGTACAGCAGCGTGACAAAAGACTACACGATAAGAGAGACAGAACTGCTACATCTAGAGCAACAGAAACAGTACAGCAGCAGGGATGGGACATATAAACACCCGGGCACACATGTGAGTGGGGGGGGTCAGGGATGGGACATATAAACACCCGGGCACACATGTGAGTGGGGGGAGGGGTTAGGGATGGGACATATAAACACCCGGGCACACATGTAAGTGGGGGGGTCAGGGATGGGACATATAAACACCCGGGCACACATGAGAATGGGGGGGGTCAGGGATGGGACATATAAGCACCCGGGCACACATGAGAGTGGGGGGGCAGGGATGGGACATATAAACGGGCCATCTGTATGCCTGGTGAGTGGGGGGGGGTCAGGGATGGCACCTATAAACACCCAGGCGAAGCCAGGTACATAAAAGCTAGTATATATATATAAAAGAGAATGTTTGTACGTTTGTGTGTACCTACGTATGTTCCGCATAGGCTCCACAACGCCTGGACCGATCGACACAAAACTTGGCACACATACATCTTGCGGCCTGGCAACAAACACTGCAGGGCTCACACACCCCTAGGACCCCCTGGGGGGGTGCAGGGAGGTTGAAATGTAAACATGATCGCAAACGGCCAACATCAGTGTCAAATCCGTCATTTCTGGGGTCACCGAGATGAGCAGCAATGCCCCTGACACCATTTGACTCCGGGTTCAGCCCCCCCTTGGCATGGGGAGGCAAGAAGGGGTAAAAAACAAACCATCCACCATGCCCTCCTGGAACGCCTGGAGCGATTGACGTCAAACTTGGCATGCGTGTGCCTTGCAGTCTGGTGACAAATACTGTGGGGGTCAGACCCCCTAACGCCCCCGGGGGTGGGGGTATGCGGGGGGCATGTGAAAATAGTTGGAAATAGCCAAAATAGGTATATAGGTAATCTATAGTTTCCGGGGTCGCCAGGATGAGCGGCGACGCTCTCGACGCCATTGGAGTCCAGGTTTGCCCCCCCTCAACGTGGGGGGCAAGAAGGGGTGCGAAACAAAACGTCCGCCATGCCCCACTGGAACGCCTGGACTGATTGGCACCACACTCGGCATGCAGCTGCCTGCTGGCCTGGGGACAAACACTGCGAGGGTCAGGGCCCCCTACCGCCCCCGGGGGTGAGGATACGCAGGGAGCCCCATGTGAAAATGGTTGAAAACAGCCGAAATCGGTTTCGGATCCATAGTTTTTGGGGCTGCCGAGACGAGTGGTGATGCTCCTGATGCCGTTGGAGTTCAGGTTTGCCCCCCCCCCTTGGCATGCGGGGCGAGAAGGGGTGCGAAACAAAACATCCGCCATGCCCCGCTGGAACGCCTGAACCGATTGGCACCAAACTTGGCATGCAGATGCCTGGTGGCCTGGGGACAAACACTGCGGGGGTCAGGGACCCCTACTGCACCCAGGAGTGGGGGTATGCAGTGGGCTCCATGTGAAAATGGTCGAACACGTCCACCGTGACCCGTTGGAATGCCTGGAGCGATTGACACCAGTATACTTTACGGTCTGGGGACAAACACTATGGAGGTCACACCCTCCTAGCACCCCCAGGAGTGGGGGTGCACAGCAGGCCCCATGTGAAAATGGTCAAAAACGGCCAAAATCGGTGTCACATCTGTAGTTTCCAGAGTCGCCGAGATGAATGGCGACGCTCCAGAGGCCGTTTGAGTCCACATTCGCACTTGGGATAATTTGTTGCCCAGGCAATGCCAGGTAAAAAATGCTAGTAAAATTATAAAATTTTATAAATTTTATGCTTTTATTTTTAAACACTGATCAACCACTGTAGAAAAGCAGCAGAAAATGTTCAAACACACACACACACCCCTCCTGTAGATGTCAGAAAATCATATATTACACATGTATTTTCGGTATATATGTAAAGATACACACACCCCAAGTGATGTTGGCCACAAACTTCCCTGTGTAGCTTTCTGCGAATACATCACAACTTTTGTATACTCCATTTTATGATGATAACTGGATGAAAAAGAACCTTTTAAAATGGTTTCCTCTTAAATATAAGGGTAAGTATCCCTTCTCACCCTAGCATAGTGTCTTTTCTAGTGGCTGTTGCTGGTGTCTCCAACATCTTTTTTCAACAGTGAGGCCTTTGGGCAAACGGAACCATTTCTTGATTTATGTTGCTATGTAAACCGTTTTGTGGTTGAAAAGTAGTACAGAGTTATTCATAATAATACCACTGTATACTAGAATGTCAGAAAAGTAGTAGGATGTGGTTATCATGACAGAACATCTAAGGAGGGGGAAATGACTTGCAAGCATCTTTCTTCCACTTCCCACCAACAGGAGCCAGAAACGGGGAGATACAACAGCAGTTGAGCTCAGAAAAGTCCCCCCTGTGAAGGATTCTGCCACGACTCCTGGATTCATAAGCAAAGAGGAAGCTGGAACATCTGACGACTGTGTGGGGGGGGGGAAGAATCAGGAACTTAAAGCTGCAGGGAACATCAGCAGTAGCAATGGCAGCAACCCCATATACACTTTCCAGTGAGTAAGCCCCATTGAACAAAAGGGAACTTACTCCTGAGAAAACCTGCCTAGGATTATGCTGATAAGCAATTCCCACCCAGTAAGGGGCTCTAATATCCTGTTTACTGTATTAAATAAATAATAAATCTTCTCAATAACTTCAGTTTGTAGGTGGGATGTCAATATTTCAGATAAATAAAATGAATAAATAAAGGTAGTGTTACAAGATGCAAACTGGGACAGAGTGCCTATACCTTTAACCATTGTATAGAAGAGGGAATTTGGGCAGGTACACCTGCCCAAATTCCCTCTGCTATACAATGGTTAAACGTATAGGCATTCTGTTCCCGTTTGTATCTGGTAACCCTAAATAAAGCCCATAAGGAATACAGTATGTTAAGGCAATTTTTATTTCATCACTAAAATCCTTCTCAAATTCATGAAGTTTAGCTAAGAGTTAAAACAAAATAGTATCACCTGTTTTCCTTACCACAACCATTTGGCTTCCTCCCTGACCTTCTATCCACTTCCTTGAATGTAATTGAACTGCAGTTTTCAAACCAGAGCAGTCAGTGTATGGGCTGCCATTAGTCCATCTGCACAGCCTCCTCTGATTGATACTGGCTTTCCAAAGGTGCAAGGAAGGTAAGGGTCCTTGAGAGCCTTGTAACTAGAACTGGCTAGGACTGAACCTGGCATCTTCTACAAACAAAACACATGTTCTGGCATAGTTCTCTCCCCTTCATCCATATTCAGATGACCGCAGAAATAAGCAGTCCTAATTTTTTCAACCCTTCTTCATAGATATTGCATTCATAGATGCTGCTTTCCTCAGAAGTACTTTCCATATTCCCCAGAAATATGTACCCTGCGGACACATTCGTGGTTTGCTCTGAACAGTAGGGCCTTTTCCCAGTGAAATACAGTGGTCAGAGTAGAGGCATTTCCTTCTTAAAAATTCAAGCTGGAATGAGCTTCCTGTGGCCAATATAATGTGTGCACATGTATGTGCAGTACAATCGTATACAACACATTAGAGCAATGCTTCTCAAAGTGTGGGTCAGGACCTACTAGGTGGGTCATGAGCCAATTTCAGGTGGGTTGGGTAGCATCTAGCACAGCCATAATTGAAAATATGGAAAAGGAGGTGGACTGTGTGGTTATTTCGCTTATGTCAAGGTTGTGAATAGGCTTTTTTTTCTGCTCCACTTTGCTATTGGAAAATGGCTGAGAAATAACCCAACTTATTGCTGCATTCTCAGGAAAGCAGAAGGGCTCTGGCATCACAATGACAGCACTTCTACTGATGGCATCACTTCCAGTGGATCCTGGACAGATTGCCATTCTAAAAAGTGGGTCCCAGTGCTAAAAAGTTTGAGAATCATTACATTAAAGGGCTTAGTGTTGAGGGGCACGTTCAGTGCTGAATAAGTTCCTAGTATGATAACCACATCAACACCATTGTCAGGTCCAGCTAATCCTTGTACAAAATGTTCAATTTAAGTCCTACTCCTTGGCCAAAACCAGAAGCCCTGCTTTCCTCCATCTGCCAGCTGAACTCCACCTTCCTTTCCGCATCTTTTCACAACCTAAGACAACAAGATAACACAGAGGAGCATGCGAGCTAGAGATGATGCTGTCTTGTTTCACCCAAAGATAACAGCAGGATATCCTGGTCATTAGGAGTCCATTTCAGCAGGGTAAATATTTGGGATCATATAGGCAACATGAATTATTGCCCCATTATTCTGACATCCCTTTGTGCAACTCTCTAAGCGTTTTCAGCTCCTCTTCCGGCCTGAAAGTACTATCTACAGATGCAAGGTGCAAAGTGAAGTCCTCGCATGCTGGCTAAGTGGCTGCCCAACTATTGTTTTTCAGAGTGGGATTTCAGGTCTACCCCGATAGCCTCATCTTGACTCTGACACCAAGGAAAACTGAACTCCTCCAAACCTTCTCCCCTTCCTGACCAACCTTCTCTTCTCAAAAACCTCAACTGAGGTTGACTTGATTTGAAAAAGGATCCTCTTGTGCGGTGTTTCTCAAACTGTGGTTCGGAACCCACCAGGTGGGTTGCAAGCCAATTTCAGATGGGTCGCGTAGCATCTAGGGCTGCCCTCTTTGAAAATATGGGAAGATGAGACACTGGAAAGAGGGAAAGCTGTGAGGTTGTTTTGTTTGTGTCAAGGTTGTAAATAGGCTTTTTTCCCTTTCCGATTCACTTTGCTATTCGAAAATGGCTAGAAATAACCCTATTTATTTATTTATTTATTACTAGCTTTTTGGTACCCGGCGTAGCCCGGGTAACAAATGTCATCGGGACTGTCACCAATCAGCTTAGTGACCCCAAAAACTGTGGAGTTGACAGTAATGTTGGTCATTTCAGACATTTTGTTTCACACCCCTTCTTACCCCTCATGTTGAGGGGGGCCGAACCCAGACTCCAACGGCGTCGGGAGCATCGCCACTCGTCTCGGCGACTCTGAAAACTACGGATTTGATGCTGATATTGGCAGTTTTCAACCATTTTCACGTGGGGCCCCCTGCACACCCCCACCCCTGGAGTCACCAGGCTGTAACACATACGCATGTCAAGTTCATTGAAAATCGCTCCAGGTGTTCCAGCGGGTCAGCGTGGACATTTTGTTTTGCACCCCTCCTCGCCCCCCCCACGCCAAGGGGGGCCAAACTGGGACTCAAACGGTGTCGGGAGTGTCGCCATTCTCCCCGGCGACCCTGGAAACTACGGATTCGACACCGATTTCGGTCGTTTTCACATGGGTGGCCCTGCGCACCCCCACCCCCAGGGGCGCTAGGGGGGCCTGACACCCGCAGTGTTTGTCTCCAAGCTTCAAGGCATGTGCTTGCCGAGTTTGGTGTGTGTCGCTCTAGGCGTTCCAGCAGGGCATGGCGGATGTTTTGTTTTGCACCCCTTCTCACCCCCCCCACCGAGGGGGGGCCAAACCCAGACTCCAACAGCACCAGGAATGTCACCACTCATCCCTGCAATCCCGGAAACTACAGATTCGACGGCAATTTTGGCCCTTTTCAACCATTTTCACGCGGGGTCTCCCGCGAACCCCACCCCCGGGGGCGCTAGGGGGGCATGACTCCTGCAGCATTTGTCGCCAGGCCGCAAGGCATGCACGTGCAGAGTTTGGTGCGCGTCACTCTAGGCGTTGAGGAGCCTATGCGGAATATACGTACACACACACACACACACACACACACACACACACACACACACACACGTGTTCTTCTTTATTTATATAGATTTTATTTATTTGAAGAATTTATATGCCACCTTTCCCATGCTGAAGCAAATGCCCAAGGCATCTTATATAGGCAGACTAATCTATGGGGTTTTCACAAATATATAGTATTCTGTGACTCACCTAATTCTCAGATGTACCCTTCGCAATGTGGATCTCTCCTCTGGCTGCATTCTCAAGAAAGCATTCTCAAGAAAGCAGCAAGCTCTGGTATCTGGTATCACTTTCAGCCATTACATTGCTTTCAGTGGGTCCCAGAAAGATGGTTATTCTAAAAAATCGGTCCCAGTGTCAAAAAATTTTGAGAACCATTGCTCTGGTGTAAGTGAAATGAGTGTATGTCCCAAACAGAGAGATAGAATGGAGTTTGGACACCGATAATTTACATAGTGCTTTCTGAGTACATACAGCACTTCATGTGTAATACTTTTGATATTGTTTTAACAACTATCCTGTAAGCCAAGTACTATTATCCTGATATGACAGCTGGAGAGCAGACACAGAGAGGGAGTGGCTCATCTAAGACTATCCAGTAAGAATTTATGGAAGAGATGAAATTTGAACCAGAGAAGTACCAATTCGCAGTTCAGTCTCTTGGCCTCTACACTATGCCAGCTCCCTGTTGGCATGAAAGGACAATTGAGAGATTATGGGATGATGACAGAGGAACAATTATAAGATATCCAACAATGATCTGGAACAGTTGTTCTCAAAGTCCTACTCAAAGTAAGTGGGGTTTGGGGCAGAGGGTGTCCTGACAGCATTGCAGCTATCACAGTGCTGCGTGCAACCAGGGGTATTTTACCTTACCTGGGGGGTTGAGGGGGCCTCCTGCAGTGTCAGGGAGGTCCGCAGCCCCCTCTGCAGGTCCCCCTGATGCAGCAAAAAGCTGCGATTAGTGCTAGAAGTGAACTTTCAGTTCTCATGCGATTGCTGTTGCGCCGTCGGAATTGGGGACTGGCCCAACAAAGGTTCCCTATGGTGCGTCATGATCCACCACTTTGGGAACCACTGATCTGAAATATGGAGAAAGGTTTTTAACATTGTTAAAAGGAGTTATTTAGTTTCTGCCCTCCCTTATCCTGGAGACAAAAAACTACTTCAAAGTCCAAATACCAGTGTTTCAAACCGAGTTGTGAAGATGCCTATATATAGGCACAACAGGTTGAGTTAAGGACAGACAAATCTTGGTTGATAATATCCTTGGTTGGTAATAACAGATTCACTTGTTTCTGGAGAACAAACGGCATGTGGCCCAGTTGCAAAGATTTGTTTGTGCATAGGACAGCAAGGGCATTCATTCTCTGTGTTTAAAGCTTAAAGCAATTCTTTTCCCACCAATGTACAAAGTGGCCAAAGGAATAGGACACCGTCTCTAACAGCCCAATTATACGCAGGATTTGCTTCTGCTGTCACAAAATGGCTGCCGACAGAGCGCAGAGCACTCCCTTGGTGGCCATTTGGGGAGCACTGCAACAAGATGCAGCAGCATTTCCCGTCTGTCGCCAGACCCTGTTGTGACAGCTGGAGCAGGTGAGACAGCAAGGGCGGGAAGCGGGCAAAACTGGGCGGGGAGGGGGGGAACTGGGAAGCTGCAGGAGATGGTGGATCTGGTAGCAAAGGCGCGCATCAAATCCTATCTTGTCCAACCCCCTTTCACTCACCCTCCCAACCCCTTTTCTCTTCTCAGACTTGTACCCGTTACAAAGTTGCCACAAGTCCAAGGAGACCCATTGTGTGATAGGAGGCTTATGAAGGGGTAAGGGAATTTAAATCTCCTTTTCCCACTGGAGCCTCCCAATCCATCACCCATCCACCCGCCCTCTGGAGGCAGCACACTTCTTTTCCGAGCAAATGTACAAGTGGAGGGAGAAGGATAGGACTGGGCTATAAAACAGAGTAGGATTTTCACTCACTACTAGAACAAAGGCAGTTGGAGACAATGACCAGGAGAACCTGAAAATTTCCTGGATGTAGACATGAGATTTATTAGGTTCCTAAAACTGTGAGGTGGACCTGTGCCAGTCTGCATTCCGCCAAAGGCAAAGTGATCTCAGAATGCTTGTTAACCACAGGTACAATTACAGTGTCAGTAAAACTGCTTGTATTAAATCACTATGTATTGAATCACTATGTATTGTATTGTATATATGTATTGTATATATATATATATATGTATATATAATCACTATGTATTGTATATATGTATCACTATGTATTGTACTGAATCACTATGAAATTAACAATTTTTACCCCAGAAACAAGTTAGCTAACTGATAATCCTATATTCACATTTATTCAAAAGTGCCATTTCGCTCAATGGAGCTCACACCAGGTAAGTGGGTTTTATATATATAGTCACAGCACATTTTCCCCCATACCAGTGGTGTGAATCTTTCTGCTTCCAACTGAAGGAATGCAAGCAACTCACGTATTAATCAGCAAATCAAACACAGATTTCATTTCTTTTCTGGCCTTTTCTCATTCTCACCCTTCTTCACCCTATGTTTCAGATGATGATGATATTTCAACAACAAAAGTTAATAAAGCAATTCAAACAGCAGAAATACACAAATAAAAACACGCTCCATACCCCAAAATGGATCACAACCTAAAAAGATGCAAAAGAAACAGCAGCAAAACAAAAACAAGAACACTAGAAAATACATTTTTTGCTGGCTTGAATAAGACATGTCCACTTATCCCTAAATTAAACATACGTTTCCTTAAAAAAAAACATATTAAGCATATATTTACTTTTTTAAAAAAGCACAATCAATTTTAAGGTAGCTGAAAAACCACTCCACAAAAAAAAAGAGTAAAGAAGTTGGTTTTATGACATCACCAATTCAAGCCAACTAGAGCTATTCAGGGCTGGGTCCTGCTCAAATATGCTTTCCTGAGCTTAGTCTACAAGCAAAGATACACAGTAAGTGCACCATGCAGATTATGTCGGTCTGTGCACATCCTGACTTTTGTTTTGCTTCCAATAGATTATTTAGAATCCTGAGATACTCAGCTTGTTGTTTTTTTAGTTTTTTAAGGCATTTCTAGCTCTCAGGGTTGTAAAACAGCATTTGGTCATTCTGCTTATGACCTGAAACCCAAACAATTGAGAAGAGTAGAGTTTCCAGTCATGCAACCTGAAACTATGTTTCACCTGTGCATGAGTCTGATGGACACCTGGAAGGGAAATAAAATCAACAGGTTCAATGCTTTGGCGACTAGGAGCCATGAAAGTAATGTTCAACAGCACACTTCACTTCCTTGACTTTACAACCAGAAACGGAGAAAGGCAGCCCAATCTTATCTAAGCATCCCCTGTCAGTGCAGCCGCACCACCACCACCTGCAGAGAGGACAGTCCCGGACGTCTCCTCTGGGGAAAGGAACATTTATTATCTCACCCAGGAGATAGCCTCCACTGCCCTAATGAGTCTGTTTGGACCTATGCCAGCAATTTTGTTGGTGCAAGTGAAAGTGGATTCAGGAAAGTGGGTAAAAAATGGAGAGGGGAGTCGGATATCACAGCAGCACTGCTCCAGTGTTGAAGTAGGCATCCTTCTCTTTTAAACATAAACCCCTGCCTGTCCTGTCTCCACCATTTCCTTCCCTGTCCAATTCTGCATTCTTCCTGCCTGCCCCCCTCACTGACTTGCCAGTGCCAGGGCATTTCCTGGGGCTTCTGGCATGCAGCTACTCACCGCGTGTGGCAGCAGTCCGGCTGTGCTCTATAGCATGCCATCTTTCACTACAAGCCATGAACAAACTGTGCCACACGGATTCCAGTGACGCAGCTAGCTCACAGGCTTGGGCCCTTACTCTGAGGCACCAAAATCAACTGAAGAAACGGTTGCTGATTCTCAGAAATACAAACAAACCTCGTATTTTGTGGGTATTCCATCTCGCAAGTTTGCATCTAATGATTGAAATTAATGTTTGCTTCAGAGACAATGTTATTTTCTAAAGTCAAGGCTGGGAATGGCTCCGAAGAGGAAGGGGAGCGACTGCTTTCAAAACTTAGTGCTTTGATTCTCCTTTTCATGCGCCTCTGAGGCACACCATCAGTTTTTTGACAATTGACACCATGCTGGTGTGGGGGCTCACATCCCTCAATGGCCGTACTAATAAATGACCTTCCCTCCCAAATCCCATGTCATACCTGTGGACCATTCATGGCACACCAGTGTGCCATGGCACACTGGTTGAAAATAGCTGAATTAGATGGAACAACTAGAAAACGTTGTCTAGGAGGAAACATTTTGTCCTTCCAAGACTCAGAAAAGGGTTGCTTTGAATTCATGCAGAGAGAGGCATAACTATGTGCAAATACCTCTCCCAATTCTTCACATCTTGTCTGAGATCAGGCTACCCAAGAGAAATCCACGTTTGACAGAGGCAATCCACAGAAATTCATCTATCCCTGGAAGGACAAATCCTGCAGCTGAAGCTCCAATACTTTGGCCACCTCATGAGAAGAGAGGACTCTTTAGAAAAGACCCTCATGCTGGGAAAGATTGATGGCAAAAGGAGAAGGGGGCGGCAGAGGATGAGATGGTTAGATAGTGTCACCGAAGCGATGAACATGAAATTGAGCGAACTCCGGAAGCTAGTGGAGGACAGGGAGGCCTGGCGTGCTGTGGTCCATGGGGTCGCGAAGAGTCGGACACGACTTAGCGACTGAACAACAACAACAAATGGTAAAGTATGGCCATATCCTTTTCAACAGAAAGTTCTATTGTACCTTAAGGACTAACATAAGAACATAAGAAGAGCCCTGCTGGATCAGACCAAAGGCCCATCTAGTCCAGCTTCCTGTATCTCACAGCGGCCCACCAGGTGCCCCAGGGAGGCATGAGACCACAAGATGCTTGCATCCTGTTGCCACTCCCTTGCACCCAGTACCAGTAGCCCTCCACCTTTGTAAGGAGGGTGCACAATCCGTCATTGCCTATAGCCCACAATGGACCTTTCCTCCAGAAATCCGTCCAATCCCCTCTTAAAGGAATCAAGACCAAATGCCATCACCACCTCCTGTGGCAAAGAGTTCCACAGATTAACTACCCGCTGGGTAAAAAAATACTTCCTTTTATCTGTTTTAACTCTCCCAACCCTCAGTTTTAACAGATGCCCCCTGGTTCTGGTATTTTGAGAGAGGGAAAAGAACATCCCTTTATCGACTCTATCCCTTCCATGCATAATTTTGTATGTCTCAATCATGTCCCCCCTCAGGCGCCTTTTTTCTAGACTGAAGAGTCCCAAACGTTGCAGTCTTTCTTCATAAGGAAGGTGCCCCAGCCCCGTAATCATTTTTGTTGTTCTCTTCTGCACCTTTTCCAGCTCCACTATGTCCTTTTTGAGATGTGGCGACCAGAACTGGACACAATATTCCAGGTGCAGCCTTACCATCGATTTGTACAATGGCATGATAATATTGGCTGTTTTATTCTCAACCCCTTTTTTAATTACCCCGAGCATGGAATTGGCCTTCTTAATTGCTGCCGCACACTGGGTCGACACCTTCATTGAATTGTCCACCAGCACCCCAAGATCTCTCTCCTGAGCTGTCACAGGCAGCTCAGAACCAATTAGCCTATAGGTGAAGTCTTGGTTTTTTGCCCCAATGTGCATCACTTTACATTTGTCTATGTTGAAACGCATCTGCCATTTGGCTGCCCATTCCCCCAACTTGGAGAGATCATTCTGGAGCTCTTCACAATCCTTTCTGGTTTTTACCACCCGGAAAAGTTTAGTGTCATCTGCAAACTTGGCCTCCTCGCTGCTTATCCCTGTCTCCAGACCATTTATGAATAAGTTGAAAAGCACGGGCCCCAAGACAGATCCTTGAGGCACTCCACTTTTCACCTCTCTCCATTGTGAAAATTGCCCATTGACCCCCACTCTCTGTTTCCTGGCCCTCAACCAATTCTGGATCCATAAGAGGACCTGCCCTCTTATTCCCTGACTGTGAAGTTTCTTCAGCAGCCTTTGGTGGGGGACTGGGATCAAACAGATTGATTGCAGCATGAATCTTCACTATGCTACTATTCATACCTGACAATATAGTTGTTAAGAATCTGACCAAGTGAGCTTGAGTCCACAAAAGCTTAAGCCACCATTTATCTCCAAGTCTTTCGATACTGTACACTCTTTGTGTTTTTTGCTGCTAGAGACTTAACCCAGCACCCCTCTGGAACATGTTCTTTTCACATGTCCTTTTCACTTTCCATTGGCTGCTTGATAGTCTGGCCCAGTCTGTGGTCTGTTTCCCATACGACACAGTAGCAAATCAAGGTTTGTCCCCTGGTGCTCACTTGACAGGGAAAAGCTGTCAATCCTGGTTTCCTAACAAGTATACGTACATGATACACCTGTTTATTGCAATCAGACTTTTGCTTTTTTACAGCACTGAAAACTTCTTTGGTGTACACCTTAGAAAATGAACTATGTGAGGTGGTCCTAGTGAAGGTCAGCAAGTTATATCCATAGTCCTACTTTTTCTTTTGGGGCCCCTACTAACCTCAGTTTATAAATCTGTTCCTAGAGAAACAGATTACGAGCCATCCTGTCATTCTGCTCTCACCAAATGCTGCAATGTCTTACATTGAACATTGTTTTATTTTATCTTTTAGTGTGCGACCATCTGCAGTGCTGGTAAAAGGGCAAAACGGAATGAAGTAAACCGGCACTGAGATAAGCAGTTAAAAGGATTTCCAAGACAAGGGAGATGAATAGCCCCCCCCCCATCTAATTGCCCACTAGCTTAGTTCGTCAGATTGCCATAACTGTTAAGGTCTGCACTGAAGACATTTTAAAGCCCCTACTATTCAAGGTCACCCTGCATGGATGTACTCTTATTAGGAGAGGAAACTGATGTAGGAAAACAACAGAAAGGCCCCTTACACCTAGAACATTGCCACATTATCAGAAGACCAATTTACTGTGTAAATATAACAATTCCAGGCAGAAGATGGGGAAACTCTGTATTTAAAGCCATGACCCAAGCAAGGACAGAAACAATACAAATCTCAAAAAGATTCAACCCTATAAATTGGGTTTCAGTCCCATGATCCTTCCCAAGATAATCTTCTAATAGTTTGAGCATCTTTGTGCACAACTATCACAAAACAAAGGTAAGAGTTTCCCCTTGCTC
This sequence comes from Lerista edwardsae, assembly GCA_029204185.1. Lineage (NCBI taxonomy): Eukaryota > Metazoa > Chordata > Lepidosauria > Squamata > Scincidae > Lerista > Lerista edwardsae. The sequence goes on from JAJKFI010000002.1 coordinate 22,777,224, forward strand.
CGCATGCTTTACAACTGGGAGTAAACTGCATACAAAAGAGTCTTGTTCAGGGATAACCACCCTGTCAACAAACCTGTATTCTCAACTAAAGGCAGCAAATGGCTTGCAAACTCATCTCTGTAGAAAGGAGATTTCTGCTGAGGGAATGGATAAAATCAGAAAAAAGGAATCACAGGAGGCTGCTACAGGATACCCTCTACCAGTTTTATGTCAGTCCAAAGACCATCTCAAGATCTCACCTTCTGCCTTTCACTCTAAATACACAAAGCCAAATGTTTTGTAACCAGACATGAGGACTATCAAGATGTGATGTAAATATTGAAAGAACTGAAGATTCTTTTTCCTTGTGCAACTGGCCCAATCCTGTTGCTTCCTCCTCCTACCAACCAATGCAAGACAGACACAGAGTGTGGACAAAACTCAGTTCCACCAAAAATTCCTTGAGAGGTGCCAAAACAAAGGCCATATTTAAAAATATGGGATCCAAAAGTAAGATCTGTTCTTCTGTACAATGCTGTGCAACAAATGGAACAGATTCTGAAAACGGATCGTGCTTGGTGAGCTGTCATGTTCAGGTGAGCTGTCATGCTCAGCTGTCATGCTCAGGTGAATCTGCAGAGTGAAGTCCCCCTAGAAACAATATTCGCAGAAATAAAAATAACATTTAATTATAATAGTCACCGCCCATTTGCATCCTTTATCCACAACTTAAGGGTATTGCTTGTTATATTGTGCAACACATGCAAACATATGTTCCTTTCTCTTTCATTCTATCAGGAGTCTCGATTTAGGACTAACAGTAAAGCAGATTCAGAGGCAAATAAATACTGTACTATGCAGATTACCAATAATTATCACTGTCTTTTGATTGCAAAATTACATGCATGAAATATATCCTAACTCCCAGACTGTATTCAATTGCCAGTCTCTCAACTTCTTTACTTCAGATGCTTAGCAACAACAAAATGAACACCCTGTGCTCAGGTGGGCAATAGTCTCTAGGTGGTGCAGTGGGTTAAACCGCTGCTGCTGGGCTTTCCGACCGGAAGGTTGGGAGTTCAAGACTGCGTGACAGAGTGAGCTCCCATTGCTTGTCCCAGCTCCTGCCAACCTAGCAGTTCGAAAGCACCTAAATGCAAGTAGATAAATAGGGACCACTTTGGTGGGAAGGGAACAGCGTTCCGTGCACTACGGCGTAGAATCATGCCGGCCACATGACCATGGAAGCTTGTCCTCGGACAAAACACCGGCTCTACAGGCTTTGAAACGGAGATGAGCACCACCCCCTACAGTGGGTCACGACTAGACCATTCGGTCGTGGGGAAACCTTTACCTTTGTACCTTCTACACTGGAAATGTAAAGATGGAGTTATTTCTCTTTCTGCAGCCAATAGCAAAGAAAGGGAGAATGAGGAAGAAGAAACTCTGCAGTAGTTAAAGAAAAATACACTTGGCAGAATAGGCCCCCTTAAACCAGCACAAGAAGGAACATAATGATGCCCCTTTGTATTGCCAATTATCTAGCTTATCCAAGCCAAATAGTTCAGGGTTTGAAAAAAAAAAATAACCTCCTGATAATTCTTCCAAGCTAGGCCCAAATCTCACAGCAACAAGTGCAAAGTGAACGGAAACCAGAAGCTGCAAAAAACGAAACTCACTGACATGTGCTCTTATTCTATAATGTAGCCCTCGCGTGAACAAGAAGTGTACATTAGTAATCCAGTATAGGGGCCAAGGAACACCCCACCACCAAAGTAGCCTACCACCCTAATAATTATATGAAGCAACAGAATGGCTTTCGCGTGCTTTAGAAAAGCAAGCTTTTTTTTTTTTTATAGCAGCAACCATTACCCCAACGTTCAACTCAGGGCACAATCCTAAACTGAGTTAGGCCATCATAAACCAAGCCAGCAAAGTTTGGCCAGCACAAGGGCCACCGTAAAATATGTTTGGGCAACTCTCAGAGTCAGAGAGAGCCAACACACAGACATGAGCCATCCTTCCTGACTCCGAGAGTAGTCCAAACACGCTTTACGGTAGCCCTTGTGCTGGTCAAACTTTCTGGCTTAGTTTATGCCAGTTTAACTTCAGTTTAGGATTATGTTCTCAGTCTGTTAAATGCCTGGCGAGCAATGAACCTAAGAGAAGGGCTAAAAAGACCTTAAACAGCGGGAGTTGGTCTGAAGTTACAAAGACACATTGGCTACAGAATAGGACCAAAGGGAAGAGGATAAAGAGGCAGGAAGGTCTGCTGATGAAGCAGCAAACACAGGCATGAGTATCAAAGGGATGGAGACTGGGTGGACGTAAGAGCCATAGAAAAGCAAGATGAGATAAAAGCTGGTTGAGATGGGGCATTGGGACTTGCTTCTGGCACTCATCCATTTATTCTCAGCTGTAGTCCACTTTTAGGGATGATTGTAACAAACTGGTAGTAGACCACCACAGTGGTAATAGACCACTGGTAGTAGACCACAGTAGATTGTAACAAACTGGTAGGAGGCTTTGCACACAGAAGGTCCCAGGCACTTCCAGATAGGGCTGGGAATGACCAGTATTGAAACTCTAGGGAGCCACTGCCAGTCATTTTAGAGAATAATGAGCAAAATAGATCTAACTCAGTAAAAGATAGCTTTGTCTGTTATTACTCTATTCATACATTCCCATGTTTTTATTGGATGTCATGCTATAGTAGTAATCTAATGATTGCTCACTGACCACACTCCCAGGCTGGCACTATAGCCAACACTGGTCTGGGACCATTAGCGCCGACAATGGGGGGGGCCACTTCGTGCCCCTGCATCAATACTAATGACATCGTGCCGATGCAACAACCTTGCACTGGCACTCTGAAGCGCTCCAGATTGCATCCTAAAACTTATAATTTAATTATGGTTTATGTGACTAAAAAAAAAAAGACAGAAACATTCTTATGACGGCTCCCTTCTCTGTTATAATTGTTTTGGCCCATTGGACACCCAAGAATCATACTTTTGCCCACAGGCAAGCCTTTGGTATTACAATGGCTCCTTATGGACGTCTAAGTTCCAGAAAGCTGCACCAGCACTTTCATTCAGGTGCAGAATATCCTTTGGTGGCACTTTTTGCACTGCCAAGAATGAGATGTTTCAACTTAAATATCTTCCAACTTTGTACAGACCCCTGGAACTAGCTGAACCATAAGTAGGGTAGAGCGCTGAAGAATAGATGCTTTTGAATTATGGTGTGGGAGAAGACTCTTGAGAGTCCCCTGGACTGCAAGGAAATCAAATTGGGCAATCCTCCAGGAAGTCAAGCCTGAGTGCTCCTTGGAAGGACAAATACTAAAGCTGAAGCTCCAATACTTTGGCCACCTCATGAGGAGAGAGGACTCTTTAGAAAAGACCCTCATGCTGGGAAAGATCAAAGGCAAAAGGAGAAGGGGGCGGCAAAGGATGAGATGGTTAGATAGTGTCACTGAAGCGATGAACATGAAGTTGGGCGAACTCCGGAAGCTAGTGGGGGACAGGGAGGCCTGGCGTGCTGTGGTCCATGGTGTCACGAAGAGCTGGACACAACTTAGCGACTGAACAACAACAAAGGGTATTTAGGGCCCAATCCTGTCTTGCTGGTGTAAATTGGCTGCTGCTGATACGCAGAGAATGCTACTGGCGGCCATTTTTTTTAGCCACTCTGATGACAGTAACCCAGAGCAGGGCATGGAGGGGGCTAACAGGGCAGGGAGGGAGAGGAACAGTGTGAGGATCAGAGCTGCTGGGAGGCATGGTGGGGATGAGCAGGGGGCAGTTCCCAATGCTGCCAATATCTCATACCCCCTTTGAGTTTACTCAGATTTGTTTCAGCCACATTGCTGTGCTGGTTCATTTATACCAATAGAGCGATGGGGGCTTATACAGACTCCATTACTGTAAGGAAGCCTCCCAATCGCCCCACCACAACCACCACCCATCACCATAGGATGCAGTACATGCCTCCATGGCACAGTTGTATAAGCACTAGTGAGAGGGGATAAGATTGGGAGTGTATATTAGAGCACAAGCCTAACCTGGAGTTAGGCTGGCACAGTTAGGCTAAGCCAGCAAAGTTTGCCCAGCACAAGGGCCACCATAAAGTATGTTTGGACCACTCTCGGAGTCAGAGAGGCCAACGCACAGACATGCACTATCTTCCCTGACTCTGAGAGTGGTCCAAATGAGCTTTACGGTGGCCCTTATGTCAGCCAAAGTTCGCTGGCCTAACTGTGCCAGCCTAACTCCAGGTTAGGATTCTTAAGTTATCCATTTTTAGAATTCTTTAAGGAAGCTGTCAAAAACAGACAGCTGCTGTCAATAGGACCTCCAGATTGGCTCTCCAGCGTCTTGGGCTTCTGGTACATTTTTCAGGGTATTGAAGCATGACTCTTTCAAATCCTATATAATCTTACTGTTTGAGGTACAGTATGGCTCTATGCCAGCCAGCGTTAGGAGAGACACACTGTTCTGTTTTGATAATCTGCAGGCACACCATTGAGCTATTCCTGACATCTATGTCAACAAGCACATCTATGGATGTACTGTATGGCAGCAACCACCAACTAAGCAGGGGATATGGAAATAAAAAAGAAAGAAAGAAAAACTGAGATTCTGGGGGAGAGTAATTTGTTCGGTTCCCAAATGGATTTCAAGGCCAAAGAGGGTTCCTCACTACTGATTGCTAAAAATACTGCCTGTGCTTTCATTGGGAGCAGGCCCATGTAAAAGAGAACTATAGTAGGATTGGCGAGCGCCAGGTGAAGGGTGCAGTCCTAACCAACTTTCCAGCACTGACATAGCTGTGCCAACGGGGCATGTGCTGCATCCTGCAGTGGAGGAGTAGCCACAGAGGTCTACTCGAAGTAAGGGTATGCTTATTCCCTTACCTCAGAGCTGCATTTCCCTTACCCTGGTGCTGGAGGGTTAGGGTTAGAATTGTGCCCTTAGCCAATGTGTGACACCACTGAATGCCCACATACAGGAGGGGAATACAAAATGACTAGCCAGAACTTCAAGAAGTCAAAACAAGTCCCGTGACCACGTAAATGCTTCATATTTTCTGTGTATACCCTGCTTTCACCACAGAAAATGCGACATGCCAGCTACAAAGCCCACATTTCTCCCTATGAGTACTAACAGGGAATTATTGTAGCTGGCAGTAATATAGGAATTGAGATGGGTTTAAATAGCAAAGTTTCCTCATACCCTAAATTAAAGACAATTGGAAGCACTCTGATACTTCACTTTATTTTGTACTAGCTTTTTGTTACCCGGCGTTGCCCGGGTAACAAAATGATCTTCCAGAGTTAATGAGTTTTGCACCCCATCTCGCCCCCCATGCTGATGGGGGCTGAACCCAGACTCCAACCGCATCGGAAGCGTCACCAGTCGCCTCGGCGACCCCAGAAACTATGGACTCGATGCCAATTTCGCCTGTTTTCGGCCATCTTCACTTCAGACACCCTTCCTCGGCCCCCTGCCTCAGGCCTCGGCGACCCCAGAAACTACGGGTCTGAGGCAATTTCGTCCGTTTTTGACCGTTCTCACACAGGGGCCCCCGCGCACCCCACCCACGGGGGCGGTAGTGGGGCCTGACCCCTGCAGTTTTTGTCGCCAGGCCTCAAGGCACGTGCGTGCCGAGACTGGTGCCAATCGCTCCAGCCGTCGCAGCGGGGCATGGTGGACATCTTGTTTCGCTCCCCTTCCCGCCCCCCATGCTGAGGGAGGCTGAACCCGGACTCCCACTTCATTGGGAGTGTCGCCACTCACCTCGGCGACCCCGGAAACTACAGATTCAACGCCGATTATGGCTGTTTTCAACTGATGTATGCAGTGTTTGTTGCCAGGCCGCAAGGGACACGCGTGCCAGGTTTGGTGCGCATCGCTCCAGGCGTTCCAGCATGGCATGGCGGACATTTCGTTTCGCACCCCTTCTCACCCCCCACGCCGAGGGGGGCCTGAACCCGGACTCCAACTGTGTCGGGAGCGTCGCCGCTCATCTCTGCGACCCTGGAAACTATGGACTCGACACTGATTTCAGCCGTTTTCGACCATTTTCATGCGGAGACCCCCGCGTACCCCTGCCCCCAGGGGCGCTGGGGGGTCTGACCCCCCACAGTGTTTGTCGCCAGGCTGCAAAGTGTATGCGTGCCAGGTTTCGTGTCGATCGGTTCAGGCATGCCAGCAGGGCATGGCGGATGTTGTGTTTTGTACCCCTTCTTGCCCCCCACGCCAAGGGGGGGCTGAACCCAGACTCCAACAGCATCAGGAGCGTTGCTGCTCACCCCGGTGACCCCGCAAACTGTGGATTCGACGCGGTTTTCAGCCGTTTTTGACCATCTTCTCACGGGGACCCCTGTGTACCCCCACCCCCAGGGGTGCTAGCGGGGTCTGACCCCCGCAGTGTTTGTCGCCAGGCTGCAAGGCATACGCATGCCAAGTCTGGCGCCAATCGCTCCAGGCGTCGCAGTGGGGCATGGCGGATGTCTCGTTTTGCACCCCTTCTTGCCCCCCACGTCGAGGAGAGACCAAACCCAGACTCCAACTTTGTTGGGAATGACGCCGCTCATCTTGGCGACCTTGGAAACTGTGGATTTGACGCCGATTTCAGCCGTTTTTGACCGTTTTCATGTGGGGACCCCCATGTACCCCCACCCCCGGGAGCGCTAGGGGGGCCCGCCCCTGCAGTGTGTGTCGCCAGGCCGCAAGGTGTATGCGAGCCAAGTTTAGTGCCGATCGCTCACCTCAGCGACCCCAGAAACTAAGGAGCCGACGACGATTTTGTCTGTTTTTGACCGTTTTCATGCGGGGGCCCCGGGGCACCCCCATCCCTGGGGCGCTAGGGGGCCTGACCCCCGGCATGTCTGTCGCCAGGCGGCAAGGCTTCCGCATGCCGGGTTTGGTGCGCATCGCTCCAGTCGTTCCAGCAGGGCATGGCGGACGTTGTGCCTCGCACCCGTTCTCGCACCCCACGCTGAGGGGGGGGCGAACCTGGATTCCGACGGTGTCGGGAGCATCGCCGCTCGCCTCGGCGACCCCGGAAACTACGGATTTGATGCCAATTTTGGCTGTTTTTGACCATTTTCACGTGGGGGGCCCTGCGCACCCCTGCCCCCGGGGGTGCTAGGGAGCCCCAACCCCCGCAGTGTTTGTGGCCAGGCCGCTAGGCTTCCGCATGCCGAATTTGGTGCTAATCGGTCCAGGCGTTCCAGCGGGGCATGGCGGATGTTTTGTTTCGCACCCCTTCTTGCCCCTCACGTCGAGGGGGGCCAAACACAGACTCCAACGGAGTTGGGAGCATCATCACCCATCTCGGCGACCCCAGAAACTATGGATCCGACGCTGACTTCGGCCGTTTTTGACCATTTTCATGGAGGGGCCAGGCCGCTAGGCTTCAGCATGCCGAGTTCGGCGCCAGTCAGTCCAGGCGTTCTAGCAGGGCATGGCGGACGTTTTGTCTCACACCCTTTCTTGCCCCCCACATTGAGGGGGGCCCGAACCCGGACTCCAACGGCATTGGGAGCATCGCCGGTCATCCTGGCGACCCCGTCACTGTGGACTCGACTCTGATTTTGGCCGTTTTTGGCCGTCTTCATGCGGGGACCCCCGCGTACCCCCGCCCTCGGGGGTGCTAGGGGGCCCCGACTCCCGCAGTGTTTGTGGCCAGGCCACTAGGCTTCCGCATGGCGAGTTTGGCACCAATTGGTCCAGGCGTCACAGCGGAGCATGGTGGACCTTTTGTTTCGCACCCCTTCTCGCCCCCCACGTCGAGGGGGGGCCGAATCCGGACTCCCACAGCGTCGGGAGCGTCGCCGCTCGTCCCGGCGACCCCAGACACTGTGGATTTGACGCCGATTTCAGCCGTTTTCGGCCGTCTTCACGCGGGGACCCCCGCATACCCCTGCCCCCAGGGGTGCTAGGGGCCCCCGACCCCCGCAGTGTTTGTGGCCAGGCCGCTAGGCTTCCGCATGCCGGGTTTGGCGCCAGTCGGTCCAGGCGTTCCAGCAGGGCATGGGGGACGTTGTGTTTCGCACCCCTTCTTGCCCCCCACGGCGAGGGGGGGGCTGAACCCAGACTCCAACGACGTCAGGAGCACCGCCGGTCGTCTCGGTGACCCCGGAAACTATGGACTTGACGCCGATTTCGGCCGTTTTTGGCCGTCTTCACGCGGGGACCCCCACGTACCCCCAACCCCGGGGGCGCTAGGGGGCCCCGACTCCCGCAGTGTTTGTGGCCAGGCCACTAGGCTTCCGCATGCCAGGTTTGGCGCCAGCCGGTCCAGGCATTCCAGCAGGGCATGGGGGACATTGTGTTTCGCACCCCTTCTTGCCCCCCACGGTGAGGGGGGGCCGAACCCAGACTCCAACAATGTCAGGAGCATTGCCGCTCATCTCAGCGACCCCGGAAACTGTGGATTCGACGCCGATTTCGGCCGTTTTTGACCATTTTCACGCAGGGACGCCCACGTACCCCCACCCCCAGGGGCGCTAGGGGGGGCCTGACCCCTGCAGTGTTTGTTGCCCGGCCGCAAGGTGTATGCGTGCCGGGTTTCGTGCCGATCGCTCCAGGCATTGAGGAGCCTATGCGAGACATACATACATACATACATACATACATACATACATACATACATACACACACACACACACACACAGGCTCTTCTTTATATATATAGATTGAGTGAAAATGTGATAAAATCTATTCACCAATGAATTGTTAACTTCTAGCACTGACATTTCTTGAGTAGATTTAAGATCCTGGATAAGTGTCAGAGCATGCATTTTTTCTGCTTCTTATGATATCCTCTTGATCAAACTCTATTGTCCAAATTTCCTAACAGACACAAGACTTAGAATTTAAGGCTAATGTTTAAATCTGCATGGCTGAAACAAAGCATTCACCCACTTGGGTAAGATTCCAGGCCCATCCCATGAATGTTCAGCTTTAGTTTGTTAAAAAAAAAATGAACATCTGTACTTTTTTAATGAAGAAAAACATATTGACAAAAAAGTCTGTCAAATTTTTCAGTAAGACACAACTCTTTCAGTGATTTTGTAAATGACACAAAGGGTTTGGATGTCACACAAAGCCAGGATTAAACCATGGTTTCACGTGATGTCCTCTAGCCATGCAAGGGGAGAAATAATTTTATTTCTGATTATGGTTTGTAACAAGTCGGGATTGGTTGTGATGTGTGAACTACACAAATCATGATCCTCACACACACACACACACACCACACACACACACACACACACCATTTTAGATCATGGTTTCTTTTGAAAACTATGGTTAAAACAAGAACAAGTTCTCGCTGAAAGATAATATTTTTTTAAGTCACGCAAGGAAAGCTGGACAAAAGCTGAAACGTTCCCAGGACTAAGGGTTATCATGTGAAACCATGGACTAATCCAGGTTTTGCATGAACTGGCCCAAGGGCTGAAAAAGCATCAGGCACTTATTTTTAACTGTTATTTTTTAACTGTTATGTTTTAACTGTGACTTTTACAGTAACTGTTACTGTTCAATTCAATTTGTTGTTCAGTCGCCAAGTAATGTCCGACTCTTCACGACCCCATGGACCACAACATGCCAGGCTTCTCTGTCTTCCACTAGCTTCCGGAGTTCACCCAATTTCATGTCCATTGCTTCGGTGACACTATCTAACCATCTCATTCTCTTCTGCCGCCCCCTTCTCCTTTCAATCTTTGCCAGCATGAGGGTCTTTTCTAAAGAGTCCTCTCTTCTCATGACTTGGCCAAAGTATTTGAGCTTCAGCTTCAGGATTTGTTCACAATGAAGGCTATTTAATGGTCCATTTAATGGTCATCTGAATTAAATTCTCCCATTCCTGTCGATTTTAGCTCACTAATTCTCATTACATTGCATTAATATTTAATGGAAGACATCCAGAAAAATGCTTCTGTAATCTGGAGTTCCCTCCGAAAACAGGAGTGTTCTGGCTGACCCAATGTGCACGGAATGCCCCTTTTTCCATAATCAAAGGGAACTTCCATGAACAGAGTGAGCTTCTGTTAACAGAAATATTACTCTGGACACCATTCCAATATGTTTAACTGTAACTCCCCCCTCCCTTTCTCCAAGTGTACCTTGGACTCCCTCAACTCAGAATTTCTGAGTATAAGACGGGAGGTGTGGACTGCTGGTTGAACTGCTGGTACTGTCTGAAGTTAAGCAGGAGAATCTGTGGTCTTGTTTTTGGATGGGAGATGGAATGCCAGGCTGTGAAAAGCTGCAATACCTGCTGTGGCAGAATGGAGTCGCTCTGGAATAGATTAGCCAGTGTGGGAATGGGTGAGATGGCCAGCCAGCAAAAGAATAGAGTACAACCTTGAGGATCTGTCCAAGCTTGACTTATGATTGCCTACTGAAGATTGATGGCATGCAGCCAAAGGAGAGAACCATACTGTGAAGACTTTTTTCCCATTGAAAAAATAGTGGTTTAGACTAGCGGGCCCATGTAAGTTGCCTTGGACATTTGCTTCAGCATGGAAAAGGTGGAATATATATCCTTCAAATAAATCAATAAATAAATAATAGGCTTATACAGTTCTCCCAAAAACAATGAGAGTTGCCTATAGCAATCAGAATGATGGAAAGATTCTGACATAACATAATTCTCCAATGGTGGTTTTGGCACGATTCTTGTGAATGGGGTACATGTAGAAAGTACAGGCAAACTGAAAAATCCATGTAAAATTTTCAAGATGGATTCACAGAAAATCCATTCTGGGGGGATGCTCACCAACTACTGGAAATTCTATAAGACGCAATGAACTGAAGGGATAAATAAATAGAATCACCGTTTCTGCCCCTGACAAAATGCAATTCGAAATTGCACAAGTGAAAGAAAAAGAGGATGTGATGGGGGGGGGGAGAACAGAAAATGATACAGTTACTGATAGTTGAATCATTACAAATTGCCGTGGTGGGGATGTGGTGACGCTGCGGGTTAAACCGCTGCTGCTGGGCTTTCTGACCGGAAAGTTGGGAGTTCGAGACCACGTGCCGGAATCAATCAATCAATCAATCAACAGGTACTTATATACCGCTTTTCAACACGAAGTTCACAAAGCGGTTTACAGGCAAATAGTAATAATAAAGTTAAATGGCTCCCTGTCCCAAAAGGGCTCACAATCTAAAAAAAGGCAGACTGCCAGCAACAGCCACTAGAAAGACTGCGCAGGGGTGAAGAGGGACAGTTACTCTCCCCCTGCTAAATATAAGAGGAACACCACTGGAAAAAGTGTCTCTTGTCCAGTTAGCAGGGGAATGAGCTCCCGTTGCTTGTCCCAGCTCCTGCCAACCTAGCAGTTCAAAAGCACGTACAAATGCGAGTAGATAAATAGATACCATTTCGGTGGGAAGGTAACAGCGTTGCGTGCGCCACAGCATATAGTCATGCTGGCCACATGACCACGGAAGCTTGTCCTTGGACAAACGCCGGCTCTACAGCCTTAGAAACGGAGGTGAGCCCTACAGTTACAGAAACGGACTGTAACCCCTACAGTCGGTCATGACTACATCATTTGGTCATGGGGAAACCTTTACTTTTTTTTTTTTTTTGCTATCTGAACACCATTATAATTCTTCTCTTAAGACTTTATTACATATTTAATTTAAAAAATTAATTAAACAAAAGTATGTTGTAAAAAAAAGAGCCAAGACAATGAAAGATGGCAAAGTTTTAGAGAAAGGAAAACCTAAGAGAACTGAATACAGATCACATGAAGGCCTTGGGCAGTTTACAGCTCTCTTAAGTGAGAATGAATAGTTGCTTTGCAGTCAGAAGATATACAGATAAGCTAAGTAACTGCTAATAGACTGAACTTCCCTCGACCTCCACTGAATGAGCTGGTAACACCCAAAATGTCACCACATTCTAACACACCATGTTGAAGGGAGCCAGAAACAAACTACTCAAACTACTGTGGCAATATTCTGTACTTAAGATGTGATGTGTTCTCAGTTAAAACCAAGACCATTCAATACAGTACCTGATAAAATTGAGATTATTTGTTGGATCACTATGAAATGTGATAGGAAAGAACTCTTGGATGATGGGTACAAGTTGTCCAAACATCAGAGACATCAGATAAAAAATGGCTAAGTGACAGCAGTTTAAAGGAGAGCCATAAAGGGTTCCCCCCCCCCGTGGGACAAAAACGTTTTTACTATGAAAATTGCTAAGGAAGGTCTGTGGGAGGAACAATCAAAACTTCAGGAACATAGGTGACGGATAGCTGACTGAAGGCCCAATCCTGAAGGCCCTATTGCCAGTGATATGCCCATACCGCCGGCTAAAAGTCTTGCGAATGTGCCGTAAAGCACGTTCAGGACACGTTACCGCTTGCACTGGGGTGGCACTCACTCAGTGCCAAGCCCCAATACAAGTGCAGTGCCGGCCACCAGTAAGCCTGTTTGGGACAGGCGGGAAGCAGGGAGGGGGAGGAACTTGGTTGGGGAGGGGAGGAGCCAGCCACATGGGGGTGGGACCCGGAATTAAGAACCTCCCCCTCCCTCACGGCCTTTTAGCTAAATAGCAGGTGCAGATCCGAGGAGATCGCGCGGCCTGAATCAGGGCTACATGGCCTCCCAATCGGGCTTGGGATTTGGCCTTATGGCCCACAATCTCCCTCCCGCCGCCAATCGCTCTCCCGCCCCGGCACAGAACCTCCCTCATGCCAGCTGGCTTCAGCCAACGCGAGAGAGGCTCTGCGTGGGTGCAACAGGACCAGCACTGCCTGCAGCAATGGTCCTGTTGCTCGAGCGCTGACACAGGGATGTCAATCCGTGGTCCCGCATCAGCGCTCACCCAGCCACGTCGACGCTATGACGTAGCGTTGACGCGAGGGGCAGCAAAGGATTGCGCTGCCCATGAAAGAAATATATGAGACTTGCTAACACATTGGTAACAAGTTACAATATCGTTTATCAAACCTGTACAGAGGAGAAAAATGTGCTGTAGCATTTTATAAAGCTCATGAGAACAAAGGCATTCTGGAGCTGCACCCTTATGCATGCTTACTAGGGAGTCAATCCATAGACTGCAGTGACAACCCAACCCAACGTAAATCCCTGTGAAGCAATGCATTGCCGCCAGCACAGGCTACGCTGCTTAACACAGAAGACTTTTGCTGCTGAGGTCTCCCTGGAGTAAGAGCAGATGTAGAGTTGATGCATCTTAATGTGAGCTGAACACAACTGCACGTTGTCTCATCCAGTGCTTTTGGCACAGCCTGGCAACGCAATCTGGCCATCTCAACTGGTATTGTGTTCCATTCTTTTCAGGTATTCTGGCTTCCAGCTGTCTCTGTGCCTTTCCTTCCCAAAATATGTTGTGTTCTAAAACCAACTGCTCAGGTTGTTGTGGAAACGTTAATAGATTGCCAAGCTGTTAAATGTCAAAAGAGGAAACTTTTTTTTCCTTAACTAGGAGGAATCATGCCTAGAGGCCACACTTGCATAATAAAATAATAATATTAATATCAGTCTATTTTCCAACAACGATGGGGTGCTGGCATCCAACCTCCATGCAGCTGAGGGCCAGGACCAGATCTGGACAATGTCAGGATCGTTACAGAGCATCTGCTGTCCCTCTAGCGCAGTACTACACTCACTGGCAAGTGTTCCAACCCTGTAACAAAGCATCGACAACACTGCCTGGTGAGTTAGTCCAGGGAGATTCAAAAGTTAAGATACAAATACAAAACATTTACATATGTGTGTGTTTCATTTAATTCAATAGGGGTCAAAGGGCATGAAGATTTCCATATTAAATGGATCATCTGATACTAATAAAAGAAACTGTGATGCATTTAGCCACTTGGCTGGGATAAGACACACCCTATAGTGAGCAAGTGATAGCATAACTTTCAAGCCAACCCAATGCTCATCATCAGAGCACAATAATAGCTGTATATTTTTCCTTTTCCACCCAGGGGAAGAAAATGGGCTGAGAAAAACAGGCCACAATCATACGAAGTTGTCCTTTCCCACCCCAACAATGTTCTTTGGGCGCCTGGAAGGCAATGCTACAACCCTGGTATACAGCAAACAGGAGGAATGGGACTGTGCCCTAAAACGCCATCAACCCAAGAAAGACAAGTGTAGATGTTGGTGGGGAATGGAAAAATGACATGTTAAAAGAATAGAAGGGAAGGTTGATTGAAGTTACCAGTTTTTCATTGGCCCTGCTCCTATGCTTTTAACATAAGCCTGACTTTCAGAAAAGGCAGCTCAGTTTCCAAACTGAGCTTTCCCTGGCATGGATAAAGTGATGGGAAAAGAAAGCTTTGCATGCTAAAGTCCTATGAATCAGGCTGTTGTAAGATTCTGGGTGAGCAAATAAAAGGAGTTGGTAGCCTTAGGGTGAATGGAACAGAGAGGAGAAGTGGGGGAAGGGAGGAGAGCAGGCAGGGGAGCGCATGGATGTGTTGAAAAGAAATGTTTGTGATATGTCAAAATAGAAATTAAAAACCTAGCACTGAAAACACAAAGGCAGATTTAAAAAAAAATTCAAGCAGTTAGAAGCAGTTAGTTTATTGACATATAATATATTCAGTGGATAACATTTGATCCGTGGAAAATGCCTTCAAGAACGCCTTCTCAGGCTGAGTCATTAAACATTAAGCAAACTGGGGTAAGCTCTCTTGGCAAGGCCGGGGGAGGCAAATAGGAGGCCACAGACTATTAACAAGAGTGCACTCAAATGGATGAGTTCCTTGCATATGATAAAATACACACAGAGTTTTTAATATACTCTGTGATCTATGATTGTATTCTGTGTAGTACAACTGTTCTTTTGTGCAGCATCCAAATATCTTAAGCCCTTTCTTTGGAGACCTGAATTCAGAATAGGCACTCCCATCTCTGAACTCCATGATCATCACAGGTGCTAAAACTTATATACATTTCTCCAGCGTCCATGCCTCCTGAGTGGCTACCACAAGCCACTCTTAAATGTGAGTTGGCAGTTATTTGCTATAGACATGATCCTCCATCACATAGCTGCTTACTGCAGAAACCAATTGCAGCAATGTCAGCCGGACAGAGGTTAACCACTATAGACCAGTAGATGGCTATGTTAATGGTCCCAGACAACGTGTGCATGTGTTAATGTGAGGAAGTGCAGCTGTAACAATTGCTGTATCAAAATGTGGCAAAAAGGCTATAAGGAATGTCATGCTTCAATGAGGTCACTATTTATAAACATTTACAGGAAGGAAGAACTCAAACAAAATACACTTTTCAAAGAAATTGGCATCTATGTTTTGACTGCTAGTGTTGGACAACAAGACCTTGCCAAAAGATGTGACTACTCAAATTGGACTTTTAAGTAGACCTTAATTTGACTTCAATTTGAGTTATTGTATTGTTATAGTGATTTTTTTTGAATTCCTTTTTTTATATAGTCACACATGCTGCACTTTATTGTGCACCAATGGTTTAGCCTTTGCTTTAGTTTGAGTTTTAAATAATAAACATATTAATGGAAAGAAATAATGGCTGTTTGGGATCTCAGTCTTATGGACCAACCAAGATGAATCCCAGTATTACACAGTGGTGCCAAAACCTGTTCATTCAACACAAGGAGAGTGAAGTATTAGAACAGAGGTTTCATACTGTGGGCCAGAGGTTTCATACTATGGTACCTGCTGAGGGCCAGAAGTGACATCATTAAGCAGGAAGTGACATCATTAAGCAGTAGATGGCCAGAAACAAGCACTTTGTTCTCACAGAAAAACTCATTAGCTGCCAAGGACAGAAGAGAAAATGTGCAAATCTTGTTCATAATTTGAAGATATGAGAGAGCCCAATTATTACACTGGGAGAGTTCAATGATAATGGGGTGCGTGCGTGCGTGCGTGTATATATATATATATATATATATAGAGATAGAAATGGAGTCGAATAGGTCGTAGACAGGTGGTCTGCGACTTGTCTTCTGTCGCAGAAGGCATAGTATAGAAAGGGAAAGTAGATAATTAAGTTTTGTATATGAATGTAATTGGAGTAATATTTAAGATTTTATTTAGATCATATACAAATAGTGACTAAAATGGTAAGAATTTATGCTGCAATCAATGCATACCTAATGTGTGGACCTGTGTGTTTATTCCTACCTATGTATCTCCTTTTACCTTTACCCATTTCTATAAAAATTCTTTAAAATTCTTTTTAAAAAGTCAATAAAATTATTTTTTTTAAAATGCCTGCTGGCCTTATGCTTGACAACCCTGTACTAGAGGATCAATGCAGCAATTCTAAATGATCAGAAGCTCCAAAAATGGATATCAATACTTTTCTTAAATTTATTTAGTGCTAATCGTGGTCCTGCATGCTACAGTACTTTTCCATAAAGACGGAGTACAAAGGATTAAATTATTGAAGGCAAAAACAAACGATCTGGAAATCGTGACATGATAAAACTGTGCAAGTGCTGCCAGTGTAACACCCATTTCTCACCTCTTTGGGTAAGACCTATTTAGAAATCAATCACTACCATGGTTCATCACATAATTCACGATTATGGTTGGCGTGACTCAAGGACCACTAGGACAACTTAGTACAGGTGCCCGTCCTTTGGACTTGCCTCTTCTTTTACCCCTTGCAAAACGTAACCCAACAGAGGCTTCTTCTGATGTAAGCCCCACTTCCTTCAATATTACATGGGAGTAAAAATACATGGGACATAGTGGCACTGTGGGTTAAACCACTGAGCTGTCGAGCTTCCTGACCAGAAGGTTGCCAGTTCGAGACCACGTGACAGAGTGAGCTCCTGTCACTTGTCCCAGCTCCTGCTAACTTAGCAGTTCGAAAGCACGTAAAAACGTGAATAGATAAATAGGTACCACTTCGGTGGGAAGGTAACGGCATTCCATGAGCCTCGGCGTAGAGTCATGCCGACCACATGACCATGGAAACTTGTTCTCAGATAAGTGCCAGCTCTTCGGCTTAGAAACCTTTACCTTTTAAAAAATGATAAGTACGTGGGCATAAGACTGCAGCTCTACATTAGTTGGATCAACCTCATTTGCAAAAATCAGGGGCATTGGAAAGTGTGCTTAGAAGTGTCCTGGCTTTTAATATTGAATCCTAGCCATTTAATAGGTATTATGACGCAGTAGCAGAAGAGCACCCTAAAAATCCCATCCCACCATTCATGCAGGTTGTAAGCTTCCTTCAGATGGGTCCTGTTTGGAATTTATGACATGGAATTCATGTTTGGATCTAAAGTCTGATCTTGCCGATTTCCTAATAGCCTCAGAAAAATAATGAAAAGCACAGATCTAAAAGGAGTGATTTGCTTGCAACCATTTATCCCCCAATTGCACACTCTTTCCATCCGCAAACTGCAGACCCTTAATACAAAAGACGAAACAGGATTAATTAGCCTATAAAGCAGTTTGCATGTTAGAAGCAGGAGAAGTAAGAAAGGCAAAATCAGAACCACTGCAAGTCAGGACTCCTCGTTTGTCCTTTGGACCCAACACTTGATATATTAATTCACTGAGAGTCTCCCTTTAGCCTTTCTAATCTGGCACGCTGATCATGTTTCTTGGACTCTTCCCAGTGTACCTGTATACACTGTACTATTCTTTTTTTTCCTCTGTTCTACTTGGAACGCAAATAGTGTACAAAGCAGACGACAGAAGACAAGTCGCAGACCACCTGTCAAAGGGAAGACTTATAATACGACGACAGTCAAAGAGGATTTTGCCGAGAATATGATTAAGACAGCTTAGAAACCAGCTGGCTGAAGGCGAACTCTGTTACCTCTGATTACTTTATTTCTTTGCAACTCTTCAAGTTTGTTGTTCTCAAATCTTTTCCTTTCCTGTACAAATACCAACTAAGCTAGTCTCCTGCCAGGAAGTTTACAGGCACTTGCTTTTCAGCCTCTCAAAAATGTAAGTACAGAAGCCATTTAAAACAGACATCTGTATAATTAGCATCATAATTTACAAAGTAGGTGGAGCATAATGATGGGAGTTGTATACACTCTGCAAAGATGCGTGCATGCAACTAACACAGAATATTGTTTTGCAAGCAACCTGTGTGTTTTCTTTAAAACATGTTTCTAGACATCATGACTATGGAAAAAAAAATCTTACTGAACTCGGTCTCCATTTTGAGTAATGAGAAACCATGGTTTCCTGCTATGAAAATAAGCTTAAAGAAGAATCGGGCATACTGTCCTCTTTGCTCCACACATGAGAGCAGAATGAAAATATTTGCTTTGAAATGCAAAGCTGCAGTTCCTTGTTATGTACAAACTTGAGGAACTGTGACTGGCTATAACTAGAATTAGAGCAAGCCAGGATCTCAAGCCAGGCTTAAACTGTGGTTTACTGGCACAATCTCTTGACCTGCATTACTATGATCCCTAAATCTAATCAATGGATCAAGCAGATAGGCAAGCAGACTTTATTGTAAGGAACGACCAGACATTCCTAAAGAAAATATGAACAAGGATGTCAACAGCCTCCTCCGGCTCACTTTTGTAAGAGCAGGTCACGGGATGAAGCTGATCCAAATACAGCACAGATATAAATTATTTGGTTAAATGAAATGGGCCTTCCTCACCAATACAACAGGCAATATTTTACTTTAAATATTTCTAGGCCAACTTTGGACTCAGTTAAGGAGTTGGCATCATCCAAAACTTCGATGGCTACCAATTTGAAGGTGAAGCTGTGATGTCAAAGGATAATTTGTGTCTTTTATGTATAGTGAGGTTTGTGCTTGATAGTTTTCATGCCCATAAGCCAAGCCTGTAAATCTTGTAAATCTCATCTTAGACAAGAACAGGCTCAGTGTATAGAAATTTGCGCTTGGAGCTAGAATTAACTAACGATGTCTTTGAAGATACAAGTTTTGAAGATTGTTTTTACTGGTTAAAAAAGAATCAATTTGTAGCCAAGATCCTAAAAGTAAAATAAGCTTTTGATCCATATATCATGTGCTGGTTGACCAAAGAAGTTATCATAACTGCCAGCAGTAAATCAAACTGCTGTTTCCCTCCACTGCAGAGCTCTGCCAATTACCATGGAACCTGCTGGCTTCATCTCCCTCTTCCTGAAACAAAATGATGTTTATCAGATCCTAGACATTAACAGCACAATCCTATATCTACTCAGAAATAAGTTCCATTGTGTTCAAAGCGTGTATAGGATTTCAGGCCAAGTGACGTATTCTCTACATCACTAACAGTTAAACAGAAACTTCACAATTTTGTTCTGTTTATTAGGTCTAGGACATTAACCACTTACTAGCTACAGTCTTCCAAAAATTACTCCATCAACACGGAAAGATTGAAGCCTTGTGTGCGTGCTGGCCTGGGGAAGGGAGCTGCATCCAAGCCTCTGTCCTCAAGCCATGCGGTTTTAATTTGGGCCACGCGGCTTCCTGCTAAATAGGTGTAGAGCCGAGGAACCCATAGCGGATGCTGGAGCCTCCCCTGGGGCAAAGGCATAAATGTGCCCTTGCCCCAGGAAAGCTCCTCAGCACTCCAAACCTGCTGGCTTCATCCTGCCAGTCTGCCAACCTCGCTGTTCCAGCACAGTTGAGGCTTGTGCTCTAATTTGCAGCACTACAAGTTGTTTTGAAGATTAGGAAACTGGCACTCTGAAAGAGAGCATTTCCAATGGTGGTCCTAGCTTTTCTGTGCCCCTGGGCAAGCATTTCAATGCCATCATGGGGCACAAAAATGCCACCCCTCCCCTGACCAGAAATAATTGCTGTGACATTATGACATCATCACAATTATGTCTGGGCCACCCTCCCCCTCTGTCTTTTTTAAGCAGACAGAGAGGAGTGGGTGGAGGGGAAAAGTATCCTTGGTGTCTGTGGATAACAAACTGTGAATACCAGAGAACGCCTGTATCTACTGTTAACATATGAGGTGACCAACATTTAGGATAAGGTTGTCAACTTGGGCAAAATCAAAGGATGGGATGCCAGATGCAGGGAAGTGGCAGCAAGATGCAAATATCTTGTTGTCTTGTGTGCTCCCTGAGGCATGTGGAGGGACCACTGTGAGATACAGAAAGCTGGACTAGATGGGGCCTCAGCCTGATTAGGGGGCCGTTCCTATGTTCCTTTGGATGGGATGAGCTAGTCTGGATAGGGTGGATTCTGGAGGATCAAGACAAGCCTTGGCAGGCTATAGCAGAGCTGGTGAGTTATGAGTAAAGTTTGGTGTGTAGAGTCAATAGCAAACACTCGTCAAACCAGCTCTGAAGTTCATTGACTCTTTTGTCCTAATACTGATATAATGCAGTTTGTGGTCTGACTAACAAAACGTCCAGTTGGCAACTGCAGTTTGTGGAAGGAGTTGGCATTGAGCACAAAGGGATCTAATATGTTTCCTATCAGATTTTCCATGAAAAATAATAGCAATTCCTGTAAATCAAAAAGGAGAGGAAAAGCAAAATCCAACCGCAGTGAAGAAAATCAGTTAAGAAAACAACTTAAGCTTCTCTTAATGAAACAGGACGACAATCATTGCATTGAAAAACAAGAAAGAGCTGGATACAAAAACAAAAATATACAACCATAACAGACCATAAAAACCAGAGAAAGGGAGAAATATATACTGGATCTGGAAACTGGATCGAAAACTACGGTGGTGCTCTGAGAATTGTGTTCAGCTTCAGGTTTTTATTTTAACTTGCTTCATTTCCAAATGTTTGCCTGTGTAGGAAAATGTGATCTAGATCCCTGATCAGCCATGAAGGCAATATTTTCGGCACAGGTTTCCAGACAATCTGTTATTGAGAACAGGTGAATTGTCCCTTCCATTAAGCTGCTAATTCTATAATGTAATATGAGGACCAGAAAACATCACATTCGAATTACACTGGCTGCAGATACTGAATTGATTTTGGTTGTAGATTTCCGGGTAAATAACTCCCAGGTTTAAACACCTGCCTGCTGGGGGAATAAGCTATGCTTTATAAAAGATCAACTGCGGCAAAAATACCTAAAATGAAGACTCCAGAGAACCAAACATGAGAGCAGCAGCCACCTCCTGGTTTTAGAAGTAGGCTATCTCAGAATGCCAGGTTCAAGGGAATGGCAACAGGATACAGGCATCCTGTTGTCTTGTGTGCTCTCTGAGGCATCTTGTGGGCCACTGTAAGATACCAGAAGCTGGACTAGGTGGGTCTTTGCCCTGATCTAGCAGGGCTCTTCTGTTCTTTTACACATATTCAGCATGAAGAATTGTACCAGGACAACAAGGGACCAACTATAAGAAAAGCAACAAAGGATGCTGATGCAAATGTATAAAAAATGGCCCCAGGGGGCTTTTTGACATGGCTTTTGAAGCACTAAGGCAGAGGTGGTGGCAGTCAGGAAGAAATGAGATGGGAAGCAGAAATGTGGTAAGACAAGAGTGACAAGAAGAAGGCTGCAGTAGGAGCAAGAAGGCTGGGAGAAAAAGAACTACACACACACCCTATCTGATGACCACAGGGTCTGAGTGAAAGAGTACGCTTTCGACTCATTGGTATTCGTTACAGCAAACTCTTCTACGTCCACTATAAAGGTCAATACAGCTATATTCCTTCCTTTGACATGGACAGGACTCAGGAGGACAATGGATGGGGGATTGGTGCCATTATGTGCCTGCAATCTCTCTTAAAATTGAAAAAAACCCTTCACCCTAACATTTAGGTTTACCCGCTGTTATGTTCCAATTACTGCCATCTATTTGAAAGTGATCCTGTGGCCAGTGAGAAGCAGATGCAAAAGGGAGGCAGCCCAGTACAGAGGCACTATTTACTACCTCTTTCCCCCCCCCCTGACTGCACAGTGTAGTCAGCAGAAGAGTTGGATCACATATGACAGATGGCAGAAGCTTGTGCGGCTTAACTGCAAAATGCCAAAAACAGATTCCTAATCTGTGCCCTCACATGCTGAGCGTTCTCCTTTAGCAGATTAACTCTTCATCACTAGGGAATGGACAGGTCCCACAGAAGCAGGGGCAAGAGGCAAACATCTATTTCTTCAGCTGCAGTTCCCAGGTACAGAGCAGACATTCCATATCCCTGCAGTGGCTTCCCCCTTTTAATTGTGTATACCAGCAAATAGGTGGAGAAGAATGCCACCCCCAATATTACAACACTTCACAAAAGACAACCCAATGATTATTTATAATTAAAAAAAATAGAAGTATGCCCTTAAGGTCGTCAAACTTGCTGATATAACGGAGCTAGTCAGCTAGAGATCTCACATGATAGACTATAAATAAAAGCTTTATCATGTAACTCTGGCGTTGTTTTGCTATAATGTTTACATCATAATAGAGCTTCCTGTTTGTTCTAATTTATTTTTTTAAGCCACAGTACAGAATAAACCTTCAAGGGAGTTTCGGTTCATGGGAATGCAAGTCATCAGTCAGCTGATTGCTAGCTGCTCCCTTCCCCCCACCCCCAACATACATGCTAAATTTAGAGGGAGGGTATCCAGACTGCAAATCCAAGAAGGATTTCTTGGGCATAATCAATCCTAACCCGGAGTTGGCTGGAGTTAGGCTATGGAACACATCCACGTGCCAGCCTCCTTGACTCCAAGAGTGGTACAAATGCACCTTACGGCATGTTTGTGATGCTCCTGGGCCAGCACATGGGACTTGTGCCAGCCAAAATTCAGGTTTGGAGTGCATCCTCAAATTAATAACTTTACGTAACTAAAGACATGGCCAATTGGGAACTTCTTCAAGACCCTCTGGAAAAAAATTACAAGGCTCAAAGTACCCATGACAGCAGAAGAACCACACCTTCAAGCATAGGTCTGCCCCAGTCATATCCAAAGTGGAAATGGGACATGGCAAAGGGTGCAGAAGTGGGACTGGCGAACCCTCTGTCCCACCACACTTATTCCAGTAGTCTATTCCCTTAGGTCCAGCACCACCACCCAAATCAGGATATGAAATAAGAGGGCCTAACTGAGAGAAAAAAATCAGGAGGAGGAGCTGGGAAAAACTGCAATAGAACCATACTCTAGCTTAAGTTCCATTCTTTTCAACAGCGCATGTGCCAAATGTGTTCCCACTGAATTTTGCCCCAGTTTGATATAGCATAAAAACTAAAAGAGACGTGCATTGCCTACACTGAGTGGTAACAGCTCTCCAGGGTTTGCCCTGGGGTCTATCCCCCCATTGCTTGGGGATACCAGGGATTGACCCTTCAACTTTCTGTACACTCAAAAGGATGTGCTTTGCCTCTGAGCTATTGCCCTTCTTATCTGGATCCTGGTTGCAGTAGAGCCCCAGAACAAGTCCATTCTCTGCTATTATCACCCCTCTTCTACCATCATCCTTAGGCATTTCCTAAACCTTAGGCATTTCCTAAAATTAGGTTCTGCTTCCAAGAGCAGAGAACAGGTTGAAGGACTTTAAAAACAAAATCATTAGCTTTGCTAGAGTACAACTCTTGCAAAAAGAAAATTCACATGAAGGCAATATGAAGGGTCATATGTTAATTCCCCAAATTTCTGAAAATGCTAGCTTGACACCAGTTCCTCATCTTGCTACTCGATTTTATTATGTTTCCCTGAAAACAAGACCACCTAGTCGAAAATCTTACTGCTTTCCCAAACACAAAGTTCACACCACTTACATTCAAACAATGACTTATTCCAAATAAGGGAACTTGTTGCAAACTTCCTTGTTCTGGCTGGTTTATGTTATAGAGACAAGACTAAACAGACCTTCATATTTTCAGTATTAACCATGAAAAGTGAAAAGTTGGTTGTTTGTTTCCAGAATGAAGGGAGGGATGAAAGAAAGTTCTACACAGTATGCAGACCCTTTTGGAGCCTACTGTAGTACTTCACCACTCGGCTGATCGGGTTTCTCCTAAAACTGACTTGGACAGATTCAGTCTGGCATAAACAAAGAAGAGGGAAAAAATGAGTTGATCTCACACTGGTGGGAGGCCAAATTCCCTCCTTCCTCCTTTTGTTTTAGCATGTGCCAATTCACACGGCCATCCTACTACACATACACAACCCCCTTTTTTTCCTCCAGTCCTAGCTGCTGCATGAATGCAGCCCAACAATCATATATTGCAATGCCAACAGTAGGGCAGCAGCATCTATGACTGAAAATACCAATTGGGAGTCTTATGGAACCTGAAAGACCAGCAAACTTATCGTGGCACAAGCTTTTATGGACGAGAGCCCACTTTCTCAGATGCACGGTGGAAAAATCTGCCACAAGGCGCTTTTTGTGTAAACATGAACAGCTATTTAGTGTGTGGCTGCAAGACTTCCTAAGGCACACGCAGGGCCCAGTCCTGGTGCCTGAGGCAGAGAGCCAAATGCTGCCCCCCTTACCTGGTGATGCGCCAGCCTCTGCTTCTCCCACTCCCTGAGTTGGGAAAGGGAGCGCCAAATGCTATCCTCCCACCACCAGCTACATAATGTGAGGGCAAACTGGTTGTGTGTCTGTGCAACTAGTCATTGGACACATATGCTCCAAGCAATAAAGCAGTGGCTCCCAAACTTCTCCTTGGAAGTTGGGAACCCTGTAAATGTGTGGGTGGGGGAGAGCAGCAGCACTATCAGCCAAATCAACTCTGGTGATCGATGGGGGGGACAAATGTTGCAGCCAGATTGCCTCACATCTCCATGATCATGCTGCTACTGGGCAGGGAGGGAATTTTTCAGTTTTCCTATAGCTCTCTGGAAGGTCTGGGGACTCCCACTACAGCTCTCCCAGAGACTTGAAAATCTTACACAAAGTTTAAAAAGAAAACACTTCCTGGTTCAGGCCAAAAACTGGAACTCAGTTTTTGTTTTAAAACAAAAAGTTTTAAAACAAAAACTTTTTGCAAGATTTTTCAAGCCTCTGGGAAGGCTGCAGAGGGGCGTCCAGCGGTGTTATGCTGCCGGAACACTGGGCGGGACATCCGGGTGATCGACAGCCTGCCCGTCGCGTTCCAGAGCGTCACGCCATTTGCATAACATACGCAAGCGGAGTAATTGGTTACGCAAACGGCATAACGCTCCGGAACGCAACGGGCAGGCTGTCGATCACCCGGATGTCCCGCCCAGCGTTCCGGCAGCATAACACTGCTGTGGGCATCCCCAGACCCTTCAGAGCCATAGCGACCCCCAAGTAAGCTGAAAAATCCCCTCCCTGCCCAGTAATAATAATAATAATAATACATTTGTTTATATACTGCTTTTCTTAAGATCACTAGATTTCTCTAATGATTGAACTCAAGGCGGTTTACATAGGCAGACTTTCTCACAAACCCGAAGGTTTTTACAATTTACAGAATGTTCTGTCTTCCAAGAACAACACTCGTACAGATCTTTCTTTCTGGATTTAGCCTTCTTTCTTTAGCCACCCGTCTGTCGTCTGCTGGCTGATGAGGCTTCCCTGCTGCCACCAGAGATGCAGCTGATTTCAGCACACTCCTCCTCCCACGAGGCAGCTGAAACTCAGTAGCAGCACAATAGTGGAAATCATGCTGTTGCTGATTGCAGGGCCATTCCCCTTAAAGGGAATCACCCTTTTTCTGTTCCTCTGGTGGATCACAACGCACCAGTTTGGGAACCACAGCAATACAGTATTAGCAGTATGCTCACACCAGTGAGATCCAGCAATCACGTAGACATGTTTACACAAAAAGCACCCTGGGGCAAATTTCCCACCATGCATCTGAGAAAGGGACTCTAGTCCATGAAAGCTTGTGCCACAATAGACTTCCTAGTCTTTAAGTTGACACAAGACTCCTGTTTGGTATTTGCAGTCATAGGTTTTCTACCCTTGTGTTAGCTTTGCAATGGTTTGCTGATCTATAGGGAAATCTGAAATCACCAGAAGATGGCCTGTAAAAACAGGATTCACCCATGTGGTAAATAAAAGGCTTTTAACTGGGCTTCTGTCTCTCAGTTGTAGGCTTCACAAGTTCCGCGGTATATCAACCACTTTAGTTTTTCTTGCCCCAGAGCTATCTTTGTTTCTGCTCCGCAGCTAAAGAACTTCCATATCAAGTCCTTATAGAACCTTCACCAGCTCTCACAGACCTGCCTGCAGGCCTTTCTCAGCCTTTCTTTCTGATTTTCTCCTTTTTACAGCCTCCCTCTAGCAAGGCCTCTCCTCCCTTTCCAGGTCAGTGTCACAGGAAAGGCTGCTGGTAATAGTACAGTATTCCCCAGCTCAGCAGTCGCATTAACACTGCCCTCCATTAAGCAGGAGGGGGAAGCATTTGCACATCCCAACTAAACCAAGTGATAATTACCTCACACCAGTGGGGAGTTCTGACTTTTCTTTGCTGTCTGGTTCCATTTGAATCCAGAGTTCTGATCCAGGTGACTCCTCTCCTATGTGGATTGTCCCACTCCAGATATGGCAGAATCCTTAATCACCAGAACAAAGAGCCTTGGTTCACTGCTTCTGCAGGGTACTGTGTGCAGTATTTGAAGGCCTGTGCTTGGGTGAGCCTCTGAGATCTGAATCTCTTTGCAGCTCGGGGGATTGGTCTTTTCAGTGAAAACAATTTATCTGGCCCAAGCATTTTTGTGGCTGACAAACAGTTCAGTTGAATCAGGGCCCAGGTCTGGTTTAAACTAAAGGTCCAATTCCTATTCAACTTTCCAGAGCTGATGCAGCCACAATGCAGCCCAAGGTAAGGGACAAAATGTTCCCTTAGCTAGAGGAAACCTCCATGACTGCTACCCCACTGCAGGAAGCACCACACACCCCATTGGCATGGCTGCATCAGTGCTGGAAAGTTGGATAGGACTGAGCCCAAAGGTATTCCCTCTTCTGTCAGGTGATGGTGCACACATAACTTGACCCTCTGCTAGTCACCTTGTGTGAACCTTGGTACTTTTGTCGCAGCTTAGTACTCAGACCTTTCCTCTTTTTGTGATTCCTCATTCAGACTAGTTGCCCCAGTTCTTGAGATGTCACACATAGTTCACTATGCTCTTTTCATTTCAGGATGGTTTTGCTCCGATGAAGCCTCATTGCTTGGCTTGCAGTGGTCAATTATTTCTGATAGCTTGCCACAAAATTTGTTTTTGTACGAACATGAACAGCCGTTGAAAGTGCTGTTGCACTTGCCAAGATGTACACAGGGCTGAACGAAGACTTCCTGGTGCCCAAGGAAGGGAACCAAATGATGCCTCAACACTACCGTGGCTCTCAAATGGCTGTTTCTGTATGTGACAGCTGATGGAGATAGTTGGGATTGTGTTCATCTTACAATCTGGACTGAGAAAAAAACAGTGCAGCTGTTCATCTGTAAAGAAGGTGTGTGAACTGGCTCCTCGTGAAGCCTAATAAGAGAATCTTCGCCTCATAGTGAGAATTTCTGAACTTTTACAGACAACCTCACAAGGATATAAAGGATTGGAACCATGAATTTGGATCACAAACTACCAAAATACTGTGAACACTACTGTAAACTCCCAACTCAGAGTGCAATCCTAAACTGCGCTGGAATAGCGAGGCAGGCGGGCCTGCACTGAATCCAGCACAGCTTCAAAGCGCTAGGGCGCCTCCCCGCGGCAAGGGCATGTTCACACCGTGTCCCAGGGGAGGCTCCAGCCTCCCCTATGGGTTCCTCGGATCTGCGCCTGCTTTTTAGCGGAGGTGAGGGGGGCGTGTGGCCTAAATCGGGGCCACATGGCCTGGGGATGGAGGCTTAGATGTGGCCATCCTCTCCTCAGGCTGACATGCCTCCTGGCATGCCCACCCTTGCCCACTTCCTGCCCACCCTCCTTCCGCCCAGAATTGCTCGTGAGCAGCACAGCCATGCCTCAGCCCAAAGCTGCTGCTAGCGTTGGCCCAACAGCACTAGTGCCGACATGAGGGTGCAGGTCAGCGCCCCTGTATCGGTGCTAGCGACGTTAGGCAGATGCAAGCATGTAGGGTGGGCCCGAGAACGCTATTAGGATTGCTCCTGCAAGAGAAAAATTTTTACTATCAGGAATGTAACATGACAAATTCAAAGCTATTGTACCACTGCTAACTCGTTATGCTAGAAGTACAAATGGAAAAGAGGCATCTTTTCACAGTTGATTTAACTTTTAATGTGTCAGCTTTCCAAGGCACAGGACAAGGAATCATGGAGCACAAAAAGCAGAAGTCAAATTTACAGATTTGCTGACTTCACTTAAAAGACTTGTTGGGCCATTTCTAGCCTAGTCTCTTGACATGCTTTCAGCAATTCTTTCCCCCATTTGATCACTGCTCCTAATTTGGCAACGAACCAAAAGAGCAAAATCTATTTATCGGTGCAAGTTGAAATAAGAACAAATGAAAAGGTATGTGATGATGGAATTACCCATCAGTCCCTTTGCCAATCCCTCACTTTCAATTTTGAAGGATATTGATTCTCAGCGGCAATGTTCTACCTTAAGTCAATGAAAGCTGTACAGTATTTTCTCTCCACTTCTCCTAACCATTAAACATCATGGTTTAAATTATGATAAGACGAGAGTTGCTTTGTGTATGCCAGCTAAATTCTTCTTGATTCACACTAAGAACAGAATATAGGCCAATAAATAGCATACCATCCTTGATCTCTTAAACTCTACTTCAAATGTTCTTGTGCGGCAACCTAATCTCCATAAAATATATTAAGATTTAATCCCAGTAATACTGGGCTGATCCAGCCCAATCATGTATCAAAGATGGAGGATTATTTGGATTCAGTCAAATCCTGATGGACTTTTGTATGTACCAAATATGAAAATAATATGTCAGGTTAATTTCACAGTCTTTTTTCCTTGGACCAGGGGGCATTAATTTAAAATCCTTCACATTCCAGTTGGGAACACTGTATGTATTTTTAACTGGAGTTTGATGTTTTTATAGTAAGTAACCTTTGTTACGGAATTTAACTAGATTTTGTTGATGAAGGGAAAGTGAATAGGGAAATACTGATTTTCAAATTGTGTAATATCGTCATAAGGTGCCACATACAATTAAAATGCAAATTTAGAATTAAAAAGGGGAACAATTTCTCCATTATATTACACACAATGTATGGCTGGGGGGGGCGGACATTGGATTTGAGCTCTTTTCTCCTACCTTCCTCAATCTATACAACCAATCCTGTTCCAGTAGCTGCCACTAGCCCTATCTGGGGTGGGGGCAGAGAAGACCCTGAACCTATGTGTTTTTTTCTCCATCCAAGTTAACCACAGCTCTGAGAGTCTTATTTAAATACATAAAAGATGGAAAGAGGGTTAACCCTGATCCAGTCCTGCACTGCCTCTCCCCTCATATGTTTGTAAGATAATGTTAAAAGGTTGGGGGGATCTATTCTGTCACACATGTAATTAGCTTTTAGTGCCAAAATTTTCATGAGGATTAAGCATATACACCTAGCAGATCCTGAAGTGTGGAAAGGGAAGGTGGAATGATTCCAAACAAACAAATCAGATTGATGCCCCAAAATGAACTGAGTGCTATTTATCGATCTATGTATTTGGGAATTTTTACCCCATCTTTTCTACAAGATCAGGAGTGAAGAGGTTACAGAGGTGTTCCTCTGTTCTCCCAGCTGCAAATAGCTGCTTTTGCAGGGGTGGGGGGGAAGCAAACCTAATGGTTGCTCCACGGGCCTGGAAAGTGTTCGCTCACTCGCTCACTCGCTCACAGAAAGAGCCACAATGGCGTCTTCACAGCACTTGTTTAGATATGAAGTTTAAAACCCTCCGGCTTCTCAGAGCATAAAAATGTCACTTCCAGTTTTCTCCAAAAGTAACTCCACAAGTTACCCTTTTTGCCCAAAATGGGCATTCTGAGGTCCGCAGAAGCTGTGGGTGGCCTCTGCGGGCCTCAGATAATCCTCCAGAGCTCCAGGTGGGTTCGGGCCCACAGATTGTATTACACACCATTGTATTACACATTAAAATGATCGTTGGGACCCAGAGGGCCTCAGAAAATCCTCCAGAGCTTCAGGTAGGACTCTACCCTGTGGGTTCAGACTCACAGATTCTGACATCCATTCTGAAAGCCCAAGCAAACAGTACACAGCTGACTTTGGGCTAGTAAAAATCCTATTTCTTCCCAATTGTGCATCCAAGGGAACAGGTTTACAGTTTGCTAAGTATCCATGGACCAAAGGCCTAACTGTCTTGGGATGTGAGCTATGACTTCTGGAGTGTTAGCCATGCCTGTTACTGACTGACTGTATTTCTATTCCGCCTTTCTCCCACATTGAAGGGGATTCAAGGACAATAACCTCTCATTTTGCTCAGCCCCAGCATATTTCACAGCCAGACAAGATGCATTATCAGCAGTATTTTAGTGGCACAGCAGTGTCATCTAGTGGCTGTTTAGGGAGTGCCCACTTCAAGTTATCCTAAGTCTGTGCTTCCCAAACCTTTTACCACCTTTTACCACTTTTAAAAACGCCAATCAATCACAACTCACTAGACAAAAAAAAGATCTAGAAAGAAATATTTTTATTTATTATTAATAATAATTAATAACAATAATAACAACAATAACAGGGATCTTGTGCTCCCAACGGTGTGTGAGTGGACATTTGCTAGACTCTTCAAACAAATGGAGTTCAAGGACTGTTCCCCCAAACCTTTTCAGACATTCCAGGGAATTCCACCCAGAAGGCTGAACTGGAGAGCAAGACGTGCAATTGGGGACTTCCAGATGAGACAAAAGGCTGAAACTGGGTTTACATGTGAGCTTTGGTGTGCCAATTAGTTAAGAAAATTGGAAAATGTTACATTTTAATTTGGCGTTATGAAGACTACTTCATACCAGATAATAATTTTTTTATGCAAACCAGGGCAAGGGTGCTTTCAAAGTCTTTTTTTTTTAATGTTTCAAAGAAACTTTTCATGACACACTGGTGGGTTCCGATCAACAGTTTGGAAAACACTGTTCTAAGTCATGACCATTTCCTGTCGTTCAGCTTGCTTTCATTTTTTGTACTGAAAGATGGAAGGGGCCATTCATCTTGAGCTCATTGAGTTTGCCAGTCATACCCCCTCTAAAATGCCACAGATGAAACTCCTGTGCAAAATAAGGTAAACCAGGCCAACCAGTTTGGGCCTCAACTTTCACCCCTCAAAAATTTGAGATGAAATATTTCAGATGATAATTTCTGGCTCAGACCTAATTTTATTGATAAACTGAGTAGGTAGACAGCTGAATCAAGCACTTCCCTTCACCCAAGTTCTTTCTGATCTCCATCCTCCACTCTAACAATCCTCAGCTGCAGATCTAACCAGCTGCAAATGTTCCTCCCATATAATGGTATTAATGGCCCAGTCCGAAGCCAGCTGGGTGCTGGTATACTGCGCATTGTGACAGCAGAGGCAGCCCTATGGCATTCACAAAGTGGCCTCTACCAATATGCCAGATGGACCCACTGGAGCAGATAAGGCCGCCGAAGGGGTAGAACGGGATGGCGACAAGGGCAGAATGGAGCAGTGATAGGGCATGGAGGAGGGTAGATCAGATCTGGGAGGGGCGGATTTGGTGGCAACAGCGCACCTTGAATCCTGATCCTCTTCCCGGGCGTGATCTACCTTCATGGATCAACTTGGACTTGGGCCAATGATTGAGACGCCACAGGTCTGAGTTGCAGTTACTGGGGGTTACCCCCAAGCAAGAGAACTAATGTTATCCTAAGCTAATCTCCAATGGCCAAAAATCCCCCGCAGGATACAGCAGATACTTGTTTTGCATTCTTGTGTCCAATCCCTTTCCTAAAAATGTTGTTGATCACACAATACATAGAAAGGGCAGGCTGTGCTCAGGCTTCAGGGAACTGCAAACGGACAAAACTGATTTGCATTTACATAACATGGATATCAGCTCCACTTGACATTCCTCTCCTCCACCCCACTCCCAGTTTGGAAAATTAATGTAGTGACTCCTCTGCCCAGGAAACAATCTTACATTCTAAACAGTCCTAGAATAGTAAGTATTTTATTATTAGTAGTATTATTTATTGGATTTCTATCCCACCTTTTTGCCCGAAGGCACCCAAGGCGGCATTACAACATAAAAAAATACAATAAAATATAAAATTTAACATTAAAAAGCAATTTAAAAACAATATTAAAACAATACAATAAAACAAAGTTAAAACAGAACAATACAGTACAATTTAAAAACAACAAGCCCAGTGGATCATAAGGTATGAAATATAAAAATGTAACAAACCAGCCAGCCAGCCTGTCAACAGTTAAAAGCTTTTTGAAATAAAAAGGTCTTCAGCCCCCGCCAAAATGTTAACAAAGAGGGAGCAGTTCTCAATTCGAAGGGGAGGGTATTCCAAAGTTGGGGGGCCACCACCGAGAAGGCCCTCTTCCTGGCCGCCGCCCCTCTCACTTCTCCTGGTGGCGGCACAGTCAAAAGGGCCCCCCCAGATGATCTAAGAGTACGGGTAGGATTATATGGAAGGAGGCGGTCCCTCAAATACCCTGGACCCGAGCCGTAAAGGGCTTTAAAAGTCAAAACTAGCACCTTTAATTGGGCCCAGAACAGAACCAGTGCCAGTGTAGTCGCCGAAGCAACAGCTCGGCAGAGTCAAACCGATGTGCCCCAGCAACCACCCGAGCCGCCGTGTTCTGTACTAGTTGTAATTTCCGGACCGTCTTCAAAGGCAGCCCCACGTAGAGTGCATTGCAATAATCTAATCTAGATGTCACTAGGGCATGGGTCACCGTGGCCAGGTCCGCACAGCTCAGGTACGGTCGCAGCTGACGAATCAGCCAAAGCTAAGCAAAGGCTCCCCTGGCCACCGCCGCCACCTGGGACTCCAGGTGTAGCTGTGGATCCAGGAGAACCCCCAAGCTGTGAACCTGCTCCTTCAGAGGAAGTGCAACCCCATTCAGAGCAGGGCGATAGTCCAGTACCCGAGCTGTGTATTTCCGGACCAAGAGCACCTCCGTCTTATCCGGATTTAATTTCAGCTTGTTCGCCCACATCCAGCCCCCAACCGCCTCCAGACAGCGATCCAGGACCTCAACCGCCTCCTCAGCATCAGGGGGAAAGGAGAGATAGAGTTGGGTGTCATCAGCATATTGATGGCACCCCACTCCAAACACCTGGATGACCTCTCCCAGCGGTTTCATTAGATGTTGAATAGCATGGGGGATAAGATGGAAACTTGCGGCACCCCAAACCTGAGAGGTCGGGGTGCCGAACAAGCGTCCCCCATCACCACCTTCTGGGATCTGTCAGCCAGGAAGGAGTGGAACCACTTCAAAACAGTGCCTCTAAGCCCCAGCCCGGCCAGCCGACCCAGAAGGACACCATGGTCGATGGTGTCGAAAACCGCCGAGAGGTCCAGCAGGACTAACAGGGTCGCATTTCCCCTGTTCATCCCCCGGTGAAGGTCATCCACCAAGGCGACCAAGGCAGTCTCCGTCCTGAACCCCGGCCTGAAGCCAGAATGGGTCCAGATAATCCGTTTCCTCCAGAACCCTCTGAAGCTGGGACGCCACCACCCACTCAATCACCTTGCCCAGGAATGGGATATTCGAGACTGGCCGAAAGTTGTTTAAATTAGTGGGATCCAAGGAGGGCTTCTTCAGGAGCGGACGAACTATCGCCTGCTTCAAAGCAGGCGGGAGCACCCCCTCCCTTAGAGATGAATTAACCACCCTCCCCGTCCACTCGGCCAGCCCTTCCCAGGCAGCTCTAATTAGCCATGCTGTGCAAGGGTCAAGCGGGCAAGCAGCAGGTCTCACACTCCAGAGAATCCTGTCCACATCCTCAGGCTCTACAAGCTGGAAAGAATCCCAAATCATAGGATAGACAGGTTCCCTGGTGACATCACTAGATATGCCCACAGCGGCGTCGAAGTCATGCCGAATCTGATCGACCTTCTCTGCAAAATGTTTTGCGAACTCATCACAGCGAGCCTCCGTGTGCTCCTCCCCATCAGAAGGGGGGGCGAGATGTAAAAGACTACGGACCACACGGAAGAGCTCAGCCGGACAGTTCTCTGCAGATGCAATGGTGGCAGAGAAGTGTGCCCTCTTAGCCGCCACCACTGCCTTAGAGTAAGCTTTTAACTGGGTCCTAGCCCGTGTACGGTCAGATTCGGCACAAGTCTTTCGCCACTGACGCTCTAGTCGTCTGCTCTGCCACTTCATCATTCGCAGCTCCTCAGAGAACCAAGGGGCCGCTCTGATTCTGCGACTGGGCAGGGAACGCTCAGGAGCAATCTCATCCAGGGCCCTGGCCATCTCTGTATTCCAGAGGTCGACCAGGGCACCGGGTGGGTCTCCAACTCTGGCAACAGGAAAATCCCCCAGAGCCCTCAGGAATCCGTTTGGATCCATCAGCCTCCGAGGGCGGATCGTAAAGTGCGATCCCCCACCATTGCAGAGGTAAGAAGCTGCAATGAGCCTAAATCCCACCAGAAAGTGATCTGTCCATGACAAAGGAGTGATCTCAATATCCTCCACCTCCAGATCATCATCAACCTGCCCAGCAGTAAACACCAGGTCCAGCGTGTGACCCGCATCATGCGTTGGGGCAGATATTCTTTGAGACAGACCCATGGTTGCCATGGAGGCCATGAAATCCTGAGCCACAGCTGTACCCAGGGCCTCGGCATGGACATTAAAGTCCCCCAACACCAATAGGTGGGGGGACTCCAACACCACGCTCGAGACCAACTCAGTCAGCTCAGGCAGGGAGACTGCTAGGCAGCAAGGCGGGCGGTATACCAACAGAATCCCTGTTCTGTCTCGCCCCTCTAACACAACGCGAAGGCACTCAAACCCAGTGGACTGCTGAACAGGGTATCTGGTGAGACGGATGGAGTCCCGGTAGACCATTGCAACCCCACCTCCCTGCCCCTGTAGTCGTGGCTGCTGAAGTACCCGGAAACCCGGTGGACAAATCTGGGAAAGATTGACCCCTCCCAGCTCATCCAGCCAGGTCTCCGTGATACATACCAGATCGGCTTTCTCCTCCAAGATTAAATCATGGATTAAAGAAGTCTTGTTATTCACCGACCTGGCATCCAGAAGCAGCAGCTTCAGACTCAGGGGACTGTTGCCAGGATTTCCAAGGGTCAGAGGGATGAGGGGAGGGCCAGAAAGAAGGACAGTCTGTCTATGACTGACCCTCCTTCTCCTGTGATGTCTGGCCCAGCCCCCACCGCCTGATGCTGAACTTGCCTGATGCTTTTTGAAAAGATCTGGAAACATTTTATCCACACACCAATGAAGGATGGATAGGTTCAATGCCATGAAACAAAATGAACTCACACAGGCCCCAATCCTATCCAACTTTCCGGTGCTTATGCAGCTGCAATGCAGCCCCGAGGTAAGTGAACAAATGTTCCCTTACCTTCAAGAGGCCTCCATGACTGTCCTCCCACCACAGAGTGCACACACACCCCATTGGGATGTCTACACCAGGGCTGGAAAACTGACAGGATTTGGCCCACATATACTTTTTTGCCACCTGGAACAACTGGCCACTGCAAAGCATGGAAGTAACTGGTTTTTTGATCCTGTGAGGCCTAGAAAGATCAAATTTGCTAGATCACATGTCTTGTAAACACAAATTTCTGAAACAATGAATAGTTGCAGCAACCTGCTCTAAACACAAATAATAACCAACATTAATCTGCATTTGTAATCAAGACATCAATCTGGATCAGTTCACTTTTTTAAGAGCACAATCCTAACCTGGATTTAGGCCAGCACAGTTAGTCCTAGCAAAGTTTGGCCGGCACAAGGGACACTGTAAAGTGTGCTCAGACCACTCTCCGTGTCAGGGATGATTGTGCATGTCTGTGTGCTGGCCTCTCCGACTCCGAGAGTAGTCCCATGTCCCTTGTGCTGGCCTAACTCCAGGGTAGGATTGCACTCTAAGAGAAATACAGAACCTGAAGCCAATGCCCACAGGTACCTTCCCTTCACTCTGTGTCCGTCAGTGAGTCTTCTCACTGTCCCATTATAACTTGGGACAGACAACCATTTCTCCAGCACAACCTACTGGACTCCTTCCATTGCTTCTTGCACTCCTGATGAGTTTCCCAGATCTTTCTTTCCTCCCTGTAGCAGCAAACCTTCTCTCCTTCCTTTGCTGTTCCTGAGTAACAGGAATACATACATCCCAGGCAGTTCATTCTGTTGTTAGTACAAAAAACCCACCTTGTTGACTACTTGGGTCATATTAGCAATTGTCATGCCTAGGACAGAAAAAATTTAGAGCATACCAATATCTATAAGGAGGGGATAGATGGGTTCACAAGCCATTTACTGCAGTAGTTTCTTCATCTAAGCCAAAAGAAGAAAGGGAGGAACCAATAGTATTTGGGAAATGTCTGAACCCATTTGTAACGACAACAGAGGAGTGAGAGGTATAATTCTGATGTCAATTCACAAAAACAACATCTCTTCCTCTTTTAATGACTCATACATGTGATTCAGCCACATGCCTCCAGGTGATTTCACTCTGCTGCATCCCAAAATAAATGACATACATCCTTGGGAAAAGGCCCTCCTCTTGCATTCTGCTGAATAAATCACAAATACGTTATTGGAATGGCAATGCAAGCGTAGCTTAATTATAAGGCAGTACAAGAGCTTCCAAGGGCTGAATCATGCATTCGTGCACCTCAGCAGATGACGTGCCTAGCAGCAGAGCATGGAAACCCTCAAAAAGCATTGCATCCCAAGGTGATCTGAAAGTTGTGCTGGCCATTTCACACACCACTGTCATTCGCTGTCGTAATTACCCAGTAACAAAAAAACATAGGTCAAAACTTAGCAGCTCTTGAACTTTTTATGAGTGAGACCCAGTAATTGATAGGGTGCATGCAATTATACAGGTGGGCCGCCCGCATCCAAGATTTCAATTATCCACTTCCTGTTTAGTTTCATCAGGCATTCGTTGCTCTTGTTGTGCTATAAAGCTTAATGGCTTATAGCTACCTATAATGGCTTAACACAGGCATCTCCTTTATCTACAGTTTCCTTATTCACAGTGGGTCTCTAGAACAAATCCTTGCAGATACGGAGACATGACTGTATTTTTAGCCCAGGTTTCCTCCAAGGAGCTCACAAGCCTTACTCTACAAATGTGTACTTTCTACCTTCACAACCACCCTGTCAGGTAAGCTAGGCTGAGATCTAATGGCCAGCCCAAGACCATGCAGTTTGTTTCATGACTGAGCCAAGATTTGAACCAAGGTCTCTCCACTGAATGTCCAACACTTTAATCCAGCTCACCACACTGGCTATATCTATATTCAGAAGCCAGATAGTAATTCAATTTCACATCATCCATATGCATTACAGTCTATGATTAACCTGAGGAAGTATTTTTCTCAAACGTCTTTAAGTCTGAAACACCATAAAAATTTGAAGATTACTAGACCACTACAAACACAGTGGAATCTCACCTCTTGACAAGCAGGTCACTGTCCTTAGAGGATCTCATCACCCACATCTCTAGCTATTAGAGGCATCAGCCTGAAACACATTTCCATTTACTGTCTCTGACTCTCTTTTGCTCTCCCTGGTATGTTTTGCTGGTCTATACCTTGCATAAATCTACCATGGCAGTTCTGTGGCATGTTCCCCTAGTCTCCACCAACACAAGAGCTCCATACAGTGCAAATCAGAGCCCGAGCAACACAAAGGTCAGTGTGACCTTTAATCTAAACCTCTTCTCTGGCTTCCTTCATTTATTTTGTCTAATCTAGACATGTCCACCTTTTCTTATTGCATTTTTCTGTCGGAATGAAATGCACGTTTTAATTGGGTTTTTCCCCTTCCTATACACAATGCTACACACAATATCTCCCTGAACACAGTTCCTGTAAAGTCCCCTTTTCAAAGTTTTGGAGTTACTGAGCTAAGTTAACCCTCAAAGAGAAGTAAAG
This sequence comes from Lerista edwardsae, assembly GCA_029204185.1. Lineage (NCBI taxonomy): Eukaryota > Metazoa > Chordata > Lepidosauria > Squamata > Scincidae > Lerista > Lerista edwardsae. The sequence goes on from JAJKFI010000002.1 coordinate 22,815,124, forward strand.
CAAAAGAAGAGCTTGATCCCTATTGCTAACAACGTTTTTCCCAATCCCTGTTCCACCCACTAAAGGCTGATGAAACAAAAGCAGACCACTGCGCCCTGGACAAGTGTGTTCCAGTCAAATGCTTCCTGGCACTGGACATTTGCACCTGTTCTTATTGCATCATGGGCATTTGTGTCCCAATAGACGTATTTTTCTATTACAGTGCAGTCCAACCCCACTCCACCCCACGAGCCTGTGTACAAGTCCCTTGTGCCAGCTCCCAAGTGTCGCAAACATGCTATAAAGCCTGTTCACAGCTACTCGAAAGGAAGCTGAGCCAGCACATGGATGTGCGCTGGCACAGCAGCACCGGACTTGTGCCCAGAGCAGGTAGGTTTGTGCTGGCCTGGGCAAGCTGGCACACGGGGTGGGTGAAGGGAGGGTTGGGCGGAGGCGGTTTTGGGTGGGGGAGGGTGAAGCAAAGACGGTTTGGGAGGCACATTGGGCCCAGGAGGCACCTCTGCATTGATAGGCACCAGGCACCTCTGTACTGAAAATCACATTACGGTGTATACAAATAATACACTGGGCAACTCATGGTTGATACATATAGGCAAGCTGCAGCCATATGAAAATACAAAGCAGACTGTCATACATTGAAGTAACCTTTCATTATCCCCAGCTCTCAGCTTAGTTGTGCCCATGTTGGGCCTCTTCATTGTACCCCCTTGTACCATTTACAAAGGTTTGCACATGGAGTTGCCTGAACCGACTGCTGCCAGGGGAACACACAGCAAAAGGGACGTAGGGACAATTCAAACATATTTTAGGCACATTGAATCACAGTTTACATTCATTCAAAGTACGCTTGAACGTGGGCTGATGAACACCGGCTGTATGAATCAGCATACGTTGCTAGGTTCAGGGGCTCAAGAATTTCAGATGCCTCACGATGAAGCCCAGATTGCCCACATCCTCTCTTCCTCTGTGAAAAGAAAACTAGCCCTGCAGATGGCAGCAACAACAACTAAACTACCTGAGAGACCTCACAGTCAAGAGTCCCCCTCAAAACACCAGCTAGCTAGGGGGAAAGTGGCAGAGCAGCAGACAGCATACCAGTTGTCAGCACCACAACATCATAGGCCACAGAAGACTAGACATGAGGTCTAGAAAAGCATCACATTGGACAAGGACGGCAAGTAATAAAATAAACTACACAAGCCACGTGATACTGTGGCTCCTTGGGGAGCCACAGAAAGCAGCCAGGGGAGCTGTGGAATCCCACTACCCTATACAATGTATAGGTTGTAGCCTTAATGGGGAGACATGGTTAATAGCTCAAGAGGTCAAGGGAGCCACCAGTCAAAAAAGTATGGGAACTACTAGGCGACACAACTGAAAGCATTTCGCATTTGTTTACCCAGTTAAAACATTTGAGCCTAAATATAAAGAGCATGCAGATCCATTCCATCACCCTGAAACATGCCTGGAACAAATGGGATATCCCATGGCTGGGAGAGAGGGAGGAATGGTTGGAGCAGGACATTGGCCCTGAAGTTGCAGGGGCTTAGGAAAGGCAGCAGGATCAACCACAACTATGACAACAACTTCCAGAGGGCTAGCCGCATTTGCCTGTTGCAGCAAGAACAATGAAGAATCTTATGGCACCTTAAAGACTGGCCATTTTACGTCAGCATAAGTTTCTGCAGACTGCAGTCCACTTTGCCAGATGCCTCCGGATGGGAGAAGTGCTAGGATGGGAAAGTAGCAGCATATGATGGTGCCCAATTGGCTGGCAAAACCCAGAAAAATTGAAGGTGGGAACTCAGTGTAGAAACATTCTTGGAGTTACAGGAACAGCTGCTTTCCCAGAAAGTAGCTTTGAAGAGCCAGGCTCAGATCCTCAGGATTTAAGGCTTGATGGAGGAGAAAGACATGAAAAGCAGCAAGATTTGTTCAGATTCATAGAAAGGCACATCGAGGATTCCAACAGGGCTGCCTAGCTGTCTTACTGTTAACACAGCCCTGTTAACACAACTAGGATTTCAAAGCATGCTTTATATAGATCAGTTCAGCATCTGCTCTCCACGTCCCAACTTACTTATTCCAATACCTTGAGAAAGTGGGATATTATATTTTGTTCCTTATCAATCCAATTATTTCCATTTATTCTGTATTACCTTACAAATAAGAAGCTGTGGTGGGTTCTAACCTATCCAGGGGACAGTTCCATCATGGCAAAGACCAAGAAAGAAGGGGCTGGTATGCAACCTCCGGAGTCCATAAAGGAACCTATCTCTGAATGCCAGGTACAAGGCAGTGGCAAGAGCATACTGATATCCTGTTGTCTTGTGTGCTCCCTGAGGCATCTGGCAGATCCAGCAAAGCCTCTTATGTCAGATGGCAAGGCCTATAGCAATGGCACAGTTTAATTAGCTTGTTGCATCAACACAAATTTTACATCAGAAAAAGCAAAGCTCAATTTGGCCAAATTGGGCCCTGTGCCTGGAAGGGCCCTGCACTGGGATGGCAAGCAGAGCACCCACAGCCGGCACCTCACTCTGTAGCTGATGCCCTGGCATGGAATCATCCATTGCCAAGATGTCATGAGATCATGGCGAAGTGGAGCATTAACACTGGATGGCCCTCCCTCCCTCCCACCTCCAGATTCAATGGGCATGAAATTCCTTCCCTGAAGCAGATGGTGATGATGTCACTGCTGGGTGCCTCACTGCTGCCACTCATCCTGGTGAGTAGGGGACCCACCTTACAGCTCCTAATACGGTGAACATTTCAATCTCCAAAATAATTTCACTGCGAAGTCCAAAGTAGCAATTTTCAACATTTTTCATCTCACGGCGCACTTGATAAGGCACTAAAATTGCCAGGGCACACCATCAGTTTTTGGACAACTCACATCATGATGTTGGTTGCCCTATTAGTAAATAGCTCTCCCCCAAACTCCTACAGCACACTTGTGGACCATTCACGGCAAACCAATGTGCCACGACCCACTGGTTGAAAACCGCTGGTCCAAAGCAATAGCTCTCCAACAGAAAAGGAAGAGCCATTCAAAGGGAGATTATATGAGAAAAAGAATTGTAACAAAGCTTAGTGCCCTCACATGAAGTGGTCAGAATCAGGTGTCTGATCATATTGCAGAATTAATTAACATACAGCCCAATCCTACTCCCCAGCCACACACTAAGGCATACTGTACCACCAAAAAAAGCATGTACAGCACCCCATTGGGGGGGAGGGTGACCAGAAGGCAAAGAGTAGGCAAATAAAAAACATTTTTACTTACCTCTGCATAAGCCTACAGGCCGCCTACGGATCTCCTTGAACAAACACCAGTCATTTTGGTGGTGTCTGTCCAAGGAAAGAAAAGGGACAGGAAGGTTTTTGGAAATGGGATAAGATCTGGCATGCACATCACTTTAAAGAAGGCTCTTGTGACACCTGTCTCTTGTGATCCTGGTGGTACTTTGCCTGCTCACTGAAATCAGTGTGGAAAGCCTTGTGATATCCACAAGAAATGTTCAAGGGCATCTAAATGATCTAGTGTCACAGGTACTAGAGAAGACGGAAAAGCAAGACAGGCAGCAAGACTTGCTATTTTCCCCCTTTCCTCCTGGTGCAGACATTTTATTGTACAGAACAACTTGCATAGTAACCCTTTGACAGAGCTAAATGAGAGCAGCGCTTCAGTAGTCTTGTAGAGAATACTAATGCACCCTGCATAAGGAAATAGCTTGACTCAGTTTACAGAGACGGTACTGTGCTGTGGTGGAAGAGACAGTAGTCAAACAAGTGACAGGCAAAGAAGAAGCCAAAAGGGCAACAAGTGCAGCTTTATTGCATGAGATTAAAGAAACACTAGAGTTCATTTTTCCTGGAGAAAGACCAGTGCATTCACCTCTGTCTCATTAACTACAGAACAAGGATTGCTGTCCAGCAGAAGAAGCACTGCAACTAGCAACTGAGGGCATTACACAACACCAAACATAGTTTTGCCACAGACTACACACCGAACAGGAAGCTACAGACAATCCCCGTTTTCCTGCGATGTATCAGGGTGCAATTCTATGAGTGACATTGGGCTGGCGCAACGTGCTTGTGCCAGCCCAATCTCACTCGTGCAGATGCAGGAGTGCCGACTGGCACCCTCACGTCAGTGCTGATGCTATTGGGCTGACGCTAGCAGCAGTGTAAACCCCACGGCACCGAGCAGAGGTGCCACAGTGCCGCTCCTGCACCAGCCAAACTTGGCTGGCGCAAGAGTGGTTCTGGGCACGGGGAGGGCATTTCTGGGGGGTGGGCAGGCTGGTAGGCACGCCAGCCCGGGGAGGCGGGTGGAGATGGGATGCAGCCGTTAGGGCGCATCCAAGCCTCCATCCCCAGGCCGCATGGCCCCAATTTGGACCACACGGCCTCCTAGACTCTATTTAGCAGGTTCAGATCCGAGAAGCCCATAGGGAGGCTGAAGCCTCCCCTGGGGCAAGGGCGCAAATGTGAGAGTCTCCCCAGCGCACCTAAGGTGTGCTGGATATGGCGCAGGCCTTGCCATTTCCTTGCCAACTTAGGATTGCGCTCTCAGTATAATGCACTTGCTCACAAATACATGTTGGCACACTCGCCCCTTACGCTTAAACCTTCTTAGGTGTTCAGCAACATAATATCATGCATGAAGTGGTCCTCAGTAATTAGAAAATGGGCGTTCTATACCGATCAGTTTCAAGTTGCCCCAAAGTATCAAAAGCTCATTTTCTGTTCTGAAACGCTGCTGCAGAAAATTCTGCCCCTGATGAGAAGGCAGAAAGCACCAATATATTTTCATTTGTAATTTGATACATTGTCCCTGACACTGAATATGAGAACATGTTGAACTCTTCTTTCACTTTTAAATCCATCCAATGAATGGAGTTTGTTTTAGTCATATGTTTGAGTTCAGAGAAATCAAATGTTCAATGCACATGTGTCAATTACAGCTCAATCCTATTCTTTCCTGTTCCGCAGATTCAGGCATGCCAAAATGGTGAGCATAGAGGAGGGGGGCAGTCCTGAAGGTCTCCTCTGGGAAAGGGAACATTTGTTCCCTTATCCAGGGATAGCTTCCATGGTGCAGTGGGGTCCACTTAGAACCATGCCAGCCAATGACCTTGTGGAGCCGGGCTGCAAGATCAGGTCTGGGAAGGAGTTAGGATTCTATGGCCGTTACTGCTGCCAAACCACACAATCCGCCCTCTTCCCCATCCCTGTCCCTACCCCATTTTGCCCACCTGTCCATCTCCTCCACTGACTAACCTGCATCTGTGGTCCATTTCAGCACTGTAAATGCACGCAACATAGCTGTAGCCTTCCCACTGGTTCTCCAGTAGTGTGCAGCTTTGCACACTGCTGGAAGCCTTTCTACAAGTCAATTATCATAAAGCAGTCTACACTTGTTCCACAAGTGTTTGGGTCCTATAGGATTGGGCCGTTAGACATATATTTCCATCATCAGTTTAAATTATTTCGTGTACTGTGAAAGGAGTAAGGAGCTGATTCAACTTAATGCAAGTGTCACTAGATGTGAATGGAGTGTTGAACATGGGAATATGGCAGCTGTGCAGTTTGCCTTTCATCATTTGTACAGCCCAAGTTCTGAGTGTGTAAAGCATCATCTTGACGGAATCCTTACAACATTTCTGTAAGATAAACATTACTAACATTACTCATGGGGATAATAAGATTTCACCCCATATCAAAATTTAGTTTGGCACTAAGACTGTAGGTCCTGCCAACCTAGCAGTTCGAAAGCACCTGAACGCAAGTAGATAAATAGGGACCACTTCGGTGGGAAGGGAACGGCGTTCTGTGCGCTACAGCGTAGAGTCATGCCGGCCACATGACCACAGAAGCTTGTCCTTGGACAAAACGCCGGCTCTATAGGCTTTGAAACGGAGATGAGCACCACCCACTACAGTCGGTCACAATTAGACCATTCGGTTATGGGGAAACCTTTACCTTTAAGAATTACTATTATGATTACTATTGATTTTTGCAAAGTAATACATACGTTATCAACT
>JAJKFI010000002.1:22821183-22854796 GCA_029204185.1 Lerista edwardsae
TTTGCCCACTTAGCAGCAGCAGTTGGCCTTTTATTTCTGTTGAAAAGATATCTTGAGGAAACAAAGTATGGCTTCTGTTCAACAAATGATTAACTATGCCTTGAAATGCACTATCCAAAGATCATCTTCAAAGGGGCCTGGAGCTAATTTCTCCTTAACTCCTTTTGCCAGCAAAGGTTAAACATCTGTAAAAGAACTAAAAGGCATCACTGTAACTATGCATTTATTGCACTACAAAATGATCATTCGCAAAGGCCCTTTATCTCCTCTAGCCCTAAGCAGTAATTTCTCTTAAATCTATGAATTCTGCTCCTTTCACTGGCAAAGGTTAAACATTCCCCAAAGAATCAACAGCATTTATAAGCAACAACACTGCACTTTGAGGAGATCTGGGTTCATACAGAATTACTTATCAGGTTACTTATTTATTTATTTTATTTGGATCCCACTTTTCTCCACAAAGGTCACCCACAGCAGCCTACAGAACCATAAAATTATAAAAACACTTAATGGCCTAACACAGCAGTTCACAAAATTAAACCATTAAAACATAACAAATAAAATGGAAACTAGCAGCAGTTGCCTCTTAATAAAAGAACAGAAAGGCAAAGCCTATAAAATACAAATCAGCAATGTAACATCCTCATAAAACCCATACTCCATCCAGTATTAAAAGAATTGTAGTAAAAATCAGGAGGCCAGTGTGAAAAGGAACACTTTCCGACTCCAGCCAGAAGCATCTAAAGAAGGAGCAGTTCATGAACTAAGAGGGATGGAATTCCATAAAGTTAGTGCCACTACTGAGAAGGCCCTGTTTCTTGTTGCTGCCACCAGTTCCACAGGCAGTGGTACATCTAAAAGGGCTGTATCTGATGACTGTATTATATAGGGAAAGCAGTGTCTCAAAAACGCTAGCCCCAAGCTGTACAGGGCTATAAATGTCAAGGCCAGCACCTTGAATTGGGCCCATATAAACAAGTATCTACGAGTTGTTAGCTCATGTTGAAATTATACCATATTAGACTATTGGTCCATCGCCACTGACTGGCAGCAGCTCTCCAGCCTCTACCCATAGGCAGAGAGAGAGAGAGAGAGAGAGAGAGAGAGATGTTTCCCAGCCTACCCAGAGATGCCAAGGATTGAACATGGCAAAGCATGCATTCTACCACTAAGCTACAGTCCCTCCACAATGCTAAAGGGACGTAGCAGTGAGGAAAACCAGTTCTGTACTGGTAAATGTATACCCCTTCTCTATCTCTTTATGGCCTTACCTCAAAGAAGCTCTCGTTATACATGGGAAGAACCATTAGAGTGTGAGTCTAAATGCCACTTCCATAATCGGATAGAATCTGTAATCCAAGCACATTGGCATTAAAGTGATTCATTTATTCATTTTTACCCCCAAATGCCCCTTTGTCCCTTGCAGCAGCAGCTATAGTGCAGAGGCCACTATGATAAACTTCAGTACGGGGTGTTCCCAGGGAATTATTGCTCCCAACTGCAAAGCCTAAAAGCAATTTGAAACAATTTCATTAGTGTTCCATTAGAGATTAAGCAGGTTAGTCTTTCTACATGCAGAGAGACACTAGTGAGCTGCCCTGGGCAGTGATCGGAATGCATTGCATGAAAATTATCTAAGCCACGCAGTCATATTTACAGGAAAGGGCTCCCAAAAGCATGAGAAAGCTTGTACAACAGTTACATCTATTTACACTCCCCACATGGGTCTGTAAATCAAAAGACAATTTAGTCCAACATGGGTACAAAAAGACAAGCGCAGAAAATGTAGTCTGACTGCTGCTCCCTCAATGCAACCAGAATCTAACAAGTAGCTCCCTGGAAGTTGCTTGTGGTGCAACTCTATTATATTGTTATTGTTATTGTTATTATACAGGTTGACCCTCATTATTTGTGGGGATTCCAATCCTGGAACCCTTGTGGTTACCAAAATCCGCAGGTATTCAAACCCACTGATTTGGGCCACCCCCAAAACCCTCTGATCCCAACCACAGCTGTGCTCCAGTGGGGTCCAAAGAGTTTTCTGAGTCCCTCAAAGGCTGCACATGATCTCCTGGTCTTCAGAAGGGTCAGAATCCCTACTGAGAACCCCGGAAAACTCAAAAAATAATAAATTCCAGTTCTTCAGAAAAACCGGAAATGACGTTTAAATGCCTTTATAAAGGTATTCCGAGGCCCAGGAAAACCATCCTTGATTTACGTGGAGATGCAGATTTATCATAAACCTTGGTGTAGATTGTGCTGGTCTGTGTCAGATGCCACCAAAGAATTATAGCTACTGGGTGGGGAAGTAGTCAGAAAAAAGGTATCATCACAGAAAATCAGGATCTGTCTATCAATACCCTGATGCTAGGCACAATTCCTAAGGATCAGGAAAACAGGCACCATTAAGCAGGATTTGTACTGATCAGATAGCTCTCCAGTTTCTACAGCTTGGGATCAGGGTATTTGAGAGAGCACCTTCTTCTGTAATATCTGGCCTACCCCTCTGGTCATTGGCTTTCTTGCATCACCTATGGAGGTGGGAGGGCCAGTGGCAAGAATCAAAGCCTTCTCAGTAGTGGCACCAACCTTAAAAAAATCTCCCTTCCCCTCCATTTATAAACTGCTCCCTCCTTAGAGGCTTTCTGGCAGGTATGGCCAGCTCCAGGAGTGGTGAGGCCCAATGCAGGGCATTCCTGTGGGACCCCCACCCTCCACACAGGGCTCCCACTCACCAAGAAGAGCGCTTGCAGTTCCGTGTGCAAAGTGTGGCACCTGGAAATATTTGGCGGGGACATGATGATGTCATCACCAACTGCTTCTAGGAAGCCTATTTTAGGACATTCAGAGGCAGGGTCAGGTGGGAGGGCCCAAGTTAAACCTCTGCTCACCCCACAGACTGACAACCCATAGAGATCCCAGCTTGGGATCTTGCGGGGCTGGGTGTTAATGCAAATATTTCCATGCTGGTTATAGACTTTTCTCTTTCTTATTAATAGATGGCTGCTGCTGGTTCTGTGTTGTATTGTAATCTTGTAAAGGATGTTTATATGATGTTGTAAATTACAGTTTTAAATGTGATTTTTTAATGGTTCTATAAGCCACTTTGGATGCCTTTTCTCCAGGCATATAAAGCAGGATATAAAATAAATAAGTAAAAAAATAAAATAAAAAACACCGCCAAAATGTTTATAAAAGCACCTGGGCTTTGGTCAAGGAAGCATCCTGATTTAGACAATTAGGGTGCCACAGATAGGCCTTCTAGCTCAATCAGGGCTAATTTCTCCCTCTGACACAACCTGTGGTAAAAATCAAGGACCACAGTAGTGGGCTATGCTCAATTTGGATGATGCTTTTGACTATTAGAGCAGCTCAAAGCCCTTCAGTGTTGTTTGCACAGATGCAAACTATCAATCCTACTTCCTTCCCAGGCCTCGATCAGGTCATACAAAGGGAATGCAATTTGCTCAGGAAAGCTGAAGTCCTTGGCGTCCTGATCTCTCAACACAGACCAATTAGTTGTGCTTCCAAACATTTTTAAATATAGGAGGAAGACACAAAGCATGAGAGTTAATTAGCACTGACAAGAACACAGATGAAGAGATGTAAGTAACACAGAGATGGATACATTCCAAGAGGATTTTTTTCTGAGATCTTAGAAAAGAAACTCCTGCTGGCACGGTGGCCTCAACATTGCAGGAACCCTGCAAAAATTAGACACAGTGGCTAGAATATGCTGCTTGCCTGAAACTCAGAATTGCCCTTACCTTTGAAACATAAGTCACATCAGAGCACAGCTACAAAACACGCACCCAAGTGACAGCTGTACCATTTTCAGAACAATCCCCTCCCTTCTTAGGGTGGTGTAAATGGTTCCTTTTATTTCCTCCTTTGATCCTCACAATAACCCTGAGAGATAGTGACTGGGCCAAGCTCAGCCAGGAAGCTTTATGGAGTCAGGAGTATGGATTTGAACCTGAATCTTCAAGGTCCAAGTTCATCTCCCAAATGGCTCCCAAACACCATTCTGACTCTCGTTTCTCGTGTAAAGAGCAAAGAAGCTTCCTTCCGTAAATGGAAGTCTTGCCCCAGTGAGGAGAATAAAAAAGAACATAAACTCTGGCAAAAGACAAGTAAGAAGGTGATACGGGAGGCCAAGAAAGCGTTTGAGGAACGCATGGCTAGCAACATAAAAGGGAATAATAAAAGCTTCTTCAAATATGTTAGAAGCAGGAAACCTGCCAGAGAGGCGGTTGGCCCACTGGATGGTGAGGGAGGGAAAGAGGAGATAAAAGGGGACTTGGAGATTGCAGAGAAATTGAATGAATTCTTTGCGTCCGTCTTCACAGCAGAAGAACTTGGGCAGATACCACAGCCCGAACAGCCCTTCCTAACGAAGGAATTAAAGCAGATAATGGTTAATAAAGAAGATGTTTTAGATCAAATTGATAAACTACATATAAATAAGTCACCAGGCCCAGATGGTATACACCCAAGAGTAATTAAGGAACTAAAGAACGAAGTTGCTGACCTCTTAACTAGAGTATGCAACTTGTCCCTTCAAACGGCCATGGTACCAGAGGATTGGAGGATAGCCAATGTCACGCCAATCTTTAAAAAAGGGAGAAGGGGGGACCCTGGAAACTACAGGCCTGTCAGCCTAACGTCTGTTCCAGGTAAGATGGTGGAAAGCCTCATCAAAGATAAAATCCTAAAACACGTAGAGGAACAAGTACTGCTAAAGGAAAGTCAGCATGGCTTCTGTAAGGGTAAGTCTTGCCTCACAAACCTTTTGGAATTCTTTGAAAAGGTCAACAGGCACGTGGATGTGGGTGAACCTGTGGATATCATATACCTGGATTTTCAGAAGGCATTTGACACGGTCCCCCACCAAAGACTGCTGAAGAAACTTCACAGTCAGGGAATAAGAGGGCAGGTCCTCTTATGGATCCAGAATTGGTTGAGGGCCAGGAAACAGAGAGTGGGGGTCAATGGGCAATTTTCAAAATGGAGAGAGGTGAAAAGCGGAGTGCCCCAGGGATCTGTCTTGGGGCCCGTGCTTTTCAACTTATTCATAAATGACCTGGAGACAGGGATAAGCAGCGAGGTGGCCAAGTTTGCAGATGACACAAAACTTTTCCGGGTGGTAAAAACCAGAAAGGATTGTGAAGAGCTCCAGAAGGATCTCTCCCAGTTGGGGGAATGGGCAGCCAAATGGCAGATGCGTTTCAACATAGACAAATGTAAAGTGATGCACGTTGGGGCAAAAAACCAAAACTTCACCTATAGGCTAATGGGTTCTGAGCTGTCTGTGACAGCTCAGGAGAGAGATCTTGGGGTGCTGGTGGACAATTCAATGAAGGTATCGACCCAGTGTGCGGCAGCAATTAAGAAGGCCAATTCCATGCTTGGGGTAATTAAAAAAGGGGTTGAGAATAAAACAGCCAATATTATCATGCCATTGTACAAATCGATGGTAAGGCCACACCTGGAATATTGTGTCCAGTTCTGGTTGCCGCATCTCAAAAAGGACATAGTGGAGTTGGAAAAGGTGCAGAAGAGAGCGACAAAAATGATTACGGGGCTGGGGCACCTCCCTTATGAAGAAAGACTGCAGTGTTTGGGGCTCTTCAGTCTAGAAAAAAGGCACCTGAGGGGGGACATGATTGAGACATACAAAATTATGCATGGAAGGGATAAAGTCGATAGAGGGATGTTCTTTTCCCTCTCTCAAAACACCAGAACCAGGGGGCATCCACTAAAGCTGAGGGTTGGGAGAGTTAAAACAGATAAAAGGAAGTACTTTTTTACCCACCGGGTAGTTAATCTGTGGAACTCCTTGCCACAGTAGGTGGTGATGGCATCTGGTCTTGATGCCTTTAAGAGGGGATTGGACAGATTTCTGGAGGAAAGGTCCATCGTGGGCTATAGGCAATGATGGATTGTGCAACCTCCTTACAAAGGTGGTGGGCTACTGGTACCGGGTGCAAGGGAGTGGCAACAGGATGCAAGCATCTTGTTGTTTCATGCCTCCCTGGGGCACCTGGTGGGCCGCTGTGAGATACAGGAAGTTGGACTAGATGGGCCTTTGGCCTGATCCAGCAGGGCTCTTCTTATGTTCTTATGTTCTTATGTTCCAGTATTCCAGTCTGGGACCAGGATGATAATCACAGGGAGATCTCTTCCTGAGTTCACTGTTTGACACAGCAGAAGAACATAGGTTAGGGAGAATCCAGGGAGCAGGCCTACTTGCACGCATTATTTGCGCACTCGCAGGAAACCTTCCTGTCCGAATGAGGTTTGTGCAATTGCAATTTAGTAGCTAGATAAGTGTAAAAGCATAATGCAGAAGGAGGAGAGCCTTGCTTTAGGGAGGGGGAGGGGTGCTGAGCAGCCATGCTACGGATGAAGGGGCCGATTTTCTCCATTAAAAAATATTTTCAGCCATAAGAGATGTTAGAACTAGTGCTGGAAAGGGAGAGGGACACATTCTGCTCAATGAAACTTTGTTTTTATAAAATTAGAAAGCAATGTTGAAATGGCAGAGCATTTTATGTAGAAAAGAGACTATCCATATGTCTGAATCCATTGTCTTTATATATTTAACCTGCTTCGGGACAAATTTATATAGCCCTTATTATCTTTTCTCCAACTATGAGCCCCACCGTATCAAGAAAACTTATTTTTTTCTTTTTCTTCTAGAGATAGTCATATTTTCTGTGACGCTTTTAGAAGTATGCATTAGTTCCCATTCCCTCCTATAACTAAGGTTACATGACTTACTCCATCCCTCTTACCCTCTGTCTTCCTCATGTCAGTACCTAGATTGTAAAACTCTTGGGACAGAGACTTTTTGATCAAGTTTAGTGGTATGTACATTGATGGCATACTATGTGCTATGTACATTGATGGTGTAGTAACAATAATAGTCATACTTGTGCCTACCTCATTCTGGCTCATTCTAGCATTTGTCTGGAGCCAGGATGATAATCACAGGGAGATCTCTTCCAGTGGACATAGAGGTCTGATTTAGAGAGCCAAGCAGAATGCAGGGAAGGGATACTAAGCCCTGCCCCAACGAATGGCTTTCCCTCCTTCCACTTTTCTTCTAGCTAGCCCTAGCACTGGAGCCCTGCTGAGGTAGACTGTAGGGATAAGAGCAGTTTGTGGAAGATTCAGCACCCCCTAACTAAGTGAGGTCCACCCATAGGAGCCTTTTCAATCACACACCCCACTCCCATTTTACACATGACCGTAGCAGATCTGCACCAAAAGAAGCAAGTCATGTGCAGTTTAGGTCTTATTCACAAATTCAGTGACAAAGTCAACAAAAGGAGGTACTAAGCTGAGCACACTAAATTAAAACAAATGAGACCATCTGTTTTCCTTGCAAAGCAAGGCTGCTCTAATAAATGTATCACAGCACTCCTTCCCACAGCAGCTGTTAGTTTTGTCAAATTACTTGCCTGTTCAATGGATCATCATGCTGGCACTAATACCAAACCCGTTACCAGGGACTGGAGTGCCATAGGGTAGCAGCTCCTGACTTGGAGAACAATCAAGTTCCACCTCAGAAGCACATTGTGGAATCCTTTGAACAAGAATTCTGAAGATTATATTATTATTTTCCTTTCCTGCACACATTATAGTAGATGGCTGGAGTAGCCAGGTAACTAAGAAGATACCCAGGCAGGTCTTGATTCAAAGCTCATCTTTGTCATCAATTCACTTAGGTTGCAATCCTATGCAGATTTACCTGGGAGCAAGTCCCATTAAACTCAAAGAGCTTACTTCTGAGTAGATCTGCACAGGCTTGCACTGTTATTGGCCTTTTAGGCACATAATTATCGCCTTAACTTCAGCCCTTCTATCTGGAGAGCAGAAATAATAATACAGATGTGCCCCGGTATCCACAGTTTGGATACTGTGGATACTGGGATGGCTATTAAAAAGATAGGGGAACAGTAAACAAATCTTTTTTTGTACCTTGTTGCAGCAAAACCACTGATGCTCCCCTATCTTTCAAAAGGCGTTCCCAGTATCTATGGTTTCAAGTACCCACGGTGGAGTCCAGAACGGAACCCCCGCAGATAACGGGGCAAGCCTGTATTGTCCTTCCCTATAGGCTCATATGGGTTATGTGAAATGCCCAATATAAATGCTATTATTGGTATTGCTAAACGTTTACCAATATAAATGTTCATAAAGTTACTTGAATTCGTAACTCACCCCAACAAGAAGGTTCAAGACACAAAACAGTAACTGAAACCAAACAATTAAAATTAAAAGCAGCTTAAAATACTATCCTTTATCAGCTTGATCTTGGCTGTCAAAAGGCAGCCAAAACAGAAAACTTACAGAACATTTTAGTGAGATGACCAGCATCTGTGAACTCAGTTTATGGTGATTTTAAGCTTAACAGTATAACTTGTGAACTCTGGAAAGAAGTAACCCTGACAGAGAAGTCTCATTTTATTTACTTAAAATGTTTATGAGGTGTCTTTCAACTCAATGAGAGTGCTCATAAAATACAATGAAAGTTCAAAAAACATCACCATAAAACAATATTAAATTTTCGGCAGTGACACAAACTCACCCTGCCCTCAACAGGCCACATTTCAACAAATCCCACTAAATGCTTCAGAAAACAAAAGTCCTTGTCAAATAATTTCTTTCAACAGTAAAAACAAGAGATTGTACCAGCTGGAACTCCTGAGATGAGCAAATGTGTTTCACTAACTGGGTGCCACAACAGAGAAAGCCCTACTTCATTTCCACCACCACCCCACTTCAATTCTCACTAAACTGTACAAGAAAGAATGCAAAACAAAGCCCTCTCTGGATGAAAACAAAGTCTTCCCAAAGAGCTCAAGCCTCTGCATAGCTACTCAGAATTAAGTCCTATTGAATTCAATGTGACCTACTCCCAGGTAAGTGTGAATTTGATTGCAGCCCAAGACACACCATGGGCAGCCCAATTTTGATTGTGATTGGTGCTGGCACAGGTCCCCCCATGCTGGCTCTTAAGCATCACAAACGTTTGCACAAGCGCCGGCTGGTTCGGTGCAAAGGACTGCTCTAGTTCAGCCGGGCCAGTTCAAATCCTGCGCCAGTCGGAACAGGTAGGTTTATGCTAGATGGCACAGGAGATGGGAGAGCATGTGGCGGGAGGGCATTCTGGGAGTGGGTTTTCTGGGCAGGGAGAATGAAAAATGGAGGGAGGATCAGGCCCATGAGGGGTGAGATCGGCAGTGGCATAGCAAGCCATATCCTAACCCCCACTCCTGGGCTTCAGGGCCCTACCCAGGTGGCTCAAATTTGCACCAGCTATTTACCTGGCACAGATCTGAGTAGCCTCATAGGGCAGGCTGCGATATTACATGGAGTAAAGGGAGAAATAGTCTCTGACCCCTAGGTGACCTCCAGGCAATCTGTGTAGAATACAGCACAGGCCACTGTAGCCTGGCCATACTAGTGCTGGTTAGGATTGTGCTCTAAGGGATTTAAAAGTAGGAATCAACACTTTGACTTGGGCCCCCGAAGCAAACTGATTGCCACTAATGTTGCACACTGTTGTCATTTATTAAGAACTAGCCTTTTGTTACCCGGCGTTGCCCGGGGGACAAAGTATCCCCAGCTTCTATTAGGAGAAGGAATGAATACAGGGACAGAATCAAGCAAAGGAGCGTAATGAAATTGTCACATTCACTGAACAATGTCTGCAGGTCCAGTGGTAGGGCAGTTAGCCCTCTGGAAATAGGTCCCTCTCAGATCCGACTGGGTGCTGGAACTCTCTGGATCATGCTCTTTCCAGCCTGGGCAACGCAGGCAGTGCAAAGCAGTTTCACTTTCATTTTGGATTAGTCCCTGTGTATCACATAACCTGCAGAATCGCTTGTGACCACAGGGTGGCAGCAGACCTCTAGTCCAATGCAATCCCCTTGGTTCCTGACGATCTGGCCCCCCTCCCCGAAAAACGGGGGGCTGTAGGGGGGTCTGACCCCCGCAGTGTTTTTTGCCAGGCCGCAAGGTACGTGTGTGCCAAGTTTCGTGCGGCTCGGTGCCAGCGTTGAGAAGCCTATGCAGAACATACAAACCCAGCCACACGCATACATACCCACATACATACCCACACACACACACACCCGTGTTTATATATATATATATATATATATATATATATATATACACACACACACACACACACACACACACACACACACACACATACACAGTATGCCACTTTTCAACTGGAGTAGTTCACAAACTGGTTTACATAGGAAGATAAATCAAATGGTTCCCCGTCCCCAGAGGGCTCACAATCTTTAAAAAACAAACAGAAGAAATACCAGCAACATCCCCTGGAAAAGATTCCATGCTGGAGTGGAGTGAAGAGGGACGGTTGCTCTCCCCTGCTAAATATAAGAGGGCAACACTTGAAAGGGTGCCTCGTTATCACAGGGGCAATATGGTAGCCCACCATATGATGCAGAGAAGAGCTGGGCATATGCTCTCCAGCATCTACACTTAAGGGATATGGGGAGCCCATTTTAATTCCTTGCTATATAATACAATATCGTTCTTGCTCAATAACAGTGAAAGACACAAACTGTTAATGCATGTGAAGAAGTGGCTGGCATCAAACTCCATAAAAACAAATGCTTCTCCCAAGAATGCCACATTATAAGCAGATTTAAAACCCAAACTTTCACTCTAACTACATGATGATTATGGTATGCCACAGGGTAAATAATGCTTCCTGAAACTCCTGCAATGGCTTTAATTTGGCATAGAGTCCAGATTTACTTATTTTTCAGGCATATTTCCTGCCTCTCTTTTGACAAATCATAACCTCTCAAGCTATAAAAAGACCCTGCCCGTGAATCTCATCGTTGTTATGATCTGCTTCCATGTTTATTACCGCCGCTCATCGAACAGATAGGAAATGTTGCCAAGGAGACTATTTTGCATCCCACATGGTGTTGCTAAAGCAACATGACTAAATTAGGCACCCAGCTCTCGGACTTCACGTACCATATTAGCAACGCTAGGAAAATTAAACTGTCACAGCAGAAAACTCTATTGAATTTGTCCAGTTGGACAAAGGTTGCCAAATAAGTGTGGTCATGGTTTTTCTCCATGCATGCGACCTGATCAGCAGATAATCAGAACTGAAACAAATCAAACCTCTTAATTCACAAACCAAGTTCAAACTTGGCCCTTCAGTTACATGTTTAGGAAGCAACTCCCCCACATTCTGTCTCCCTTGGAAACAAGGTTGCCAGTTTGCCAAAAACTGCACAATTTCTCCAGCTTTTTGTTTCTTCCATGCTGAGGTGTGAAGAATTGTAGTCTCAGGCCATTTGGGAGCCATCATTGGACCTTGTCCCAGACTCTTACTACTGGATCTTGCTCCAGTATCTGATTCCCATTCTTCAAGGGGTGGCAGTCTTGTGGCATCACCATGCTCCATCTGAGACATCTCAGGGTTTGGCTGCACCCCACCTGGCCACCTGCTTTGGGAAAGTGGCATAATACTTGTTCACTGCCTATCATTTAAAACACCATTTCTCAAACTGTGGGTCAGGACCTGATTTCTGGTGGGTCCCCACAGAACCTCCAATGGAAACAGAGTGATGGAAATATCAGATATTGCCTCAAGCCCTATTCAAAAATCAGATAGCTGCTAACTGTCCTGCAAAGAGCTGAGCTCCTGCAGCTTGCAAGACTGTGTAAATATAAGGAGATAAATATCTCAGAATCTTTTTTCTGGTATGTTATTTTCCAAGTCCATCAATGACAGGTAGTGGGGGTAGGTGAAGACTGGGTCACATAGCTAAGCCCCTCAAGCCTTGAGGCTATTCATTAGGGCTGCCTCGTTAAGAGAAATGGATCACTTTTTTGCAAATAAATAAGGGTCATATATAAATATATTATTTCTTTCTAGATCAGCTTTTTTAAAAGACTCGAAAAGCTAGGTTGGGTCCTGACAGAGTGTTGGTCCTGGTGCTAAAATGTTTTGAGAACCACTGATCTAAAACATATTGGCTTTTTCATTCTTTGCATTGCAATATAAGTCACTGCCAGCTGCAGCCAGCAGGGCATGAGTATTGTCACCATGCAAAAGTCAAGGAGGAAGAGGGCCTATGCATTTCCTATCCACCACCTACACTGATTCATGAATGGAGGAGTGCCGGCTTCATAGTGCAGGTGCTGTGCCTATGCAGAGATTTACAACAGCCTGCACCGGCACACAGCAATGATACCATCAGCTTGAAAGGTGCCTTTATTCCATCTTCAGTTACCATCAGGCTTCCTAGGAACCTTGGACGCAAAGTAGGTAAGTCCTACTATAGACTAAGATAGAAATAGATATACTTTAAAGGTCTCGAGTTCCTCCAATCATTAAGTAATTTGCTCATCTGAACATCTGCTGTATAGTTATATATAGTTTCAGTTATATCACTGCTATAGTTATCCCTGCTCACTGGGCAAAGAGGCACCTTTTAAGTGGTGAGTCTCTTATATTTAGCAAGGGGAACAGCAACTGGCCCTATTCATCTCAGCATAGTTTGTCCTCCCAATGACTGTTTCCTGTGCATCCTTTGCAAGTTTTGTTGTTGTTACTGTTGTTTTAAGACTGAGAGCCCCTTTGGAGCAGGGAACCATTTTTTTCATTCCTCTTGGTTTATAAACTGGTATATAAGCTTGGACATTACTCAGAATAAGGGGAATATATTCCCCTAACTCTGAGTTGCACTGCATGCAACCACAATCCTGTGCTGGATATGGGGCAGGCCAGTTAGCCTCCCTATTGCAGCACAGGGTTAGGCCTGGGTTGTAAAACAACAATTTGAAGCAGGTTTGCAAATCACAATTTGTGCTAACTGTGGTTTATTCGTCATACCATTGACAAATCATAGTTAAGGCGACTGCTCTACCCCAAGAAGGCTGCCACACTATGGAACAGAAGTTGTTCCATCTCAAGAAGCTGCTGTATTCCAAGGATGAAAGTAAACTGAGAGAGTCCTGAAAAGATGAGAAACAAGCTCCAAACTATGGCTTGTACATCTGGAAGCTCAAGACAAGGTTTATTTTTTAACAGCTGTTGGTGAAGTAATGCTTTTGAGCTATCTCCGAATGCAGGCTTAATGTTTGTTATCCACCAGTGAAACTGTCCAACCATTAAAACTGCATCTAGAAGCATCATACAGACTTTTGACACAGGTCTGAAATCTATTTTTTGTTGATCAGTTTGTTTGACGTACTGCGTCAGAGCCTTGATGTTACAAAATGCCTAAATTCCATCTGAAGCTAGCAAATGCTTGGTCCTTTGTAGGCTCATTAAATAACTGTTTCAGTGCAACTGAAGACTCAAGCTAAAGATGTCAAATTGCAAAGAAGAGGATGGAAGATTTACCAGTAGTTACAATAGAGTTCACAAAGATGTCAGACCTCTTCTGCCTTCAACAGATACATGAACAGCAGAAATTCAACAATTGAAACTCTCATTTGGAGATGTGATGTTGGAAGGGGCTACCTCTCTTGAATTTCTGCTTGTTAAAGACACAAGGATCCCTGAAAGAAAACTTTTTTTGGTGCAGCTTTCATTTAGATGAAAAGGATTTGCAGTAAACATCTTTGGGCATATCCCACTCATTTTAATAGTATTGCAGAGAAGTTCCCAATGGAATCTGCTTGCTTTCATCTTCTTGCAAATGATGCAGGATAGCAAAGGAGGGTATTTTATCTGTCTTCTTCAGTCACCTCCTCCGGTTTCCCAAGGGAAAGAAGCACAAAGGTGATGATCATCCCAGAAATGTTGATGATGTCACCCCAACTCCCCACAGCCATCTTAAGAAGCTCCATTTCATTTAATCACCCTTCTTCACTTTGCTCAGATCTTCATCACCGGATTTTTCCTCCCTAGGACGATACTGAGCATTCTCCATCACATAAACTATATCAGGAACTGCAACAGACAAACACACAATAGTATTCCACTGTCCAGATTATGCTCTCTGTTAAATATCACCTACAGGAGAGCCAGAATAGTGTAGTGGTTTGGGAGTTAGACTTGGAAGATCCAGGTTAAAATCCCTGCTCAGCTATCAAGCTTCCTGGGTAACCCTGGGCCAGTCACTATCTCGCAACCTCACCCACCTCACAGGGTTGTTATGAGGACAGAAGGAGAGAGAAAATTATGTATAGTACACCACTCTGGACTCCTTGGAGAAAGGGTGGTATAAAAATGTGAAAAATAAATACAAGTCTTTTGAGTCTCTGAACCGTGAAAACTGGGAACCTCCTAAGATCCAAGAAATTTTTCTTCCATTCCAAGGTATTTTTCAAAATTTCCAAAACATACCCTGGAGGCCACTACCTCGTGTTTTCAAGACATTCTCAGGAACACTCCACACATTACTTGGCAGCAAAACTGCCTGTGGCCATATGTACACATGACGGTAAGGAGACACGTCTAAAACCTAGCTTCTTCGCCTGTGAGCCTTTATGACATACGAAGTTGAAAATGTGTGCTTGTAGTGCCTACCCATTGCATTTTTAGATCTATGTATAAAATGTTGCTGGTATCCACTGACAAGACCCTCAATTCCTTTAGTGGTACAGACTCAGGGCACAGTCCTAGCCTGGAGTTAGGCCGGCACAGTTAGTCCAACAAAGTTTGGTCAGCACAAGGGCCACCATAAAGCTGTTTGGATCACTCTCAGTTGGGGAGGATGGCGCACACCTGTGTGCTGGTGGCCTCTCTGACTCCGAGAGTGGTCCAAACATATTTGACGGTGGCCCTTGTGCCAGCCAAACTTTTCTGGCTTAACTGTGGCGGCCTAACTCCAGGTTAGGACTGTGCCTACAATCCATGCTGATTTAAGATCCCAGTTCTCTTCATGGAAATTGCTTTTGTCTACATCTGGATATTAAAAGAATATCATTTCATGATCCCTGTCTATATACCTGGCATTGTAAGCACTTATACTCTAAGCAAATGCTGTTGCTGCTAGACTATGAATGAGCACCATTGCTATAGGGCTTTATCCTTTATCAAATGTGTTATGGGCACACACACAGCTTCCCAGTAACGCTCTGAACACTTGAATACGGCCTTCTTATTCATTACAAGGGGACCCAATAGTGACATGCTGGTAATGGAAAGCCACAGAAAGCAAGCACTGGAGATATTGCTAAAAGCTACACTGAACTGTTTCTTCCTCATAATCCTGCTATATTTCAGGTTGGAAGATTAGATAACAAGAATATTTTTAGCTTTCTAAGCTGGCTGGCTATGCAACATGAAACCAAAAAGACACATGAAACATGTCTTATCTATCAAGAAGCTTTCCATAGCCAGATATTTTCCCCTTTATGTGGATGTGATCAATTATATATGCAATATTAATATTTCGGCACATGAGTTTTCCTTAAAGCCCTGATTAAAAGTTAATAATTCTGCTAGCCATATAAAGGCATCATCTTGTAAACGATATTTCCTACTCCTCATTGACATTTTGCTTGGATAATCACTGGGTCAATGTTTCTGTTTTACTGTTCACAAACAATATCTAAGTCTACTTCTTAAGGAGCTGCAATAATTCAAAACTTGATATTGTGTAAGAAGAGTTGCTTCACACGTTATAGTTAAGGTATAAATCGCACAAACAGATGCATACTTTGCTATATTGGAAACAGCTACAGTAGAGATGTGAATCAAGTTAAAAAGAAAGGACTCAACAAGTAAAAAAAAAACCTTCCGTTTCTGCACTACTCTTTTCTTCTTGTCCATTTATTTGTGAAGGAGCAGGAAATATTGCCCGACATTTCTACATCCTTCACTGAAAAGGGAAGGGCTTATGGGAAGAAAAGGAAACATAAGATCTCCAGTTATCTTTACCTCGATGTTGCCATGATACTAGGGATCCAAGCAAGACATTTTGCTTGGAGCTCCTTGTTTTCACTGGCCCAATCCAACTCTCACTGGTTGGCTGTGAAATTACACTAAGCAGCACCTCACCTGCTCTGCTGTTGGGTAATATCACTTCATGGTGACCGTTTTCCAGTAAGAATTATTCCTTTACTCAAATTCCCTCTACTCTCTAATTCCCTTTGAAGTGCAGAGAATGACTTAGGTCATTCCTATCTGAAGTGCAGATAAGAATGAATCCTATCTGGGCCAGCCATTGCCAGAGCACCTCTTCAGCTGGCATTGATTGTTGTAAAAGCAGTCGGCGCCCATCACAAAAGGCACTCCAGCAGCATACTGAATAGTGTGCTACCAGGGACACTAGCAGGAAGGCCAGGACCTTCCTGTGCATGTGGATGGCTCCCACACAGCCCACCAAGCAGGTAAGTCAGCAAGAGAGGCAGGAAGGGTGGGGGAGGGGAGGCTGCTAGTGGTGTGTGCCCCCCCCAATGATGGTGAATGCCGGATCTTATCCCCCTTATCTGCAGCCAGCTTGCCCCCTTACTCTACTCAGACTTCCACTAGCAAAATTGCTTACAGGGAGGCTTACAGAAGTGTAAGGGGATTTAAATCCCCTTTCACCTCCTTTTGGAGGTGAAAAATCCACTGATCCGGATCCACTGCCCCCTCTCACCTGGATACGGCGTACCTGTTTTTGGCATAGCTGCATCAGAGGGCAGGGAAGGATAGGATTAGGCTCTTAGCGTCAGCAGTAAACTTAGAAATGGAACCAAAATGTGATTCACGCCATGACTGGGTAGAAGCAGACCCCTTTGCTTCCTCCTTGTGCATGTCCTTGCTTTCCTTCAAAGAAAAAGAACTAAACATTTTGTCAGAGAGAGAGAGAGAGAGAGAGAGAGAGAGAGACCCAAACAGAAGCCAAAGTCAGTTTCTGAAGTATATCTGAGATTTGGCAGCAGCTGCTCATCTACTGTATTAACAAATCAACTTAGAAGAAATACATTCCAATGCTAAATTAAACAGGTATTATTTAAGAAGGAGATTTGAATTTATCTTCAGATGTGGTGGACTGGAATCTGAGTAGAAAATAACATAAGCTCTATTTCTTTGGGGGCTCAGTCTAGCTGTCAGAAGTCAATCTCCTAGCTAGTTAAGACACTAATACTAATCTCTACATTAGGAGAAGAGCATCAAGCCCAAGGTGTGTCTTCAGCTGAGAGCTGTTCAAGGGAAACCAAGCCGAGCTTATGCCCATCAGAGGATAAAAGCTGATCAGGAACATTTGAAATCATGTGTTGACATATGGAAAGTCAATGCAAATTAAAAAAAGATCAGATATAACATGATGAGACATATTTTCTCTGGGTTGAAAGGTGAGAGCTGTAGCAAAATGCATGAAGAAGATTCTATATCATTTTCAGATTGTGTGTCTGTATCAACACTTGGATTTCAAACTGAAAGACAAAATCCTGCTACTGCAAATTCTGATTCAGGTCTCTTTTTCAAAATGACTCCTGGAACAAAGAGGTAAAAGGCCTTGATAGGATCCCGTTATGATCTTTGCACATTTGGAGGACAATACTAAGAACAAAACATAAATTATTAATAAGTAGGAATCAGTCTGGTATTTCAAGCAGTTGTCTTAAGACTTACCAGTGGAATAGTCCTGAACCTTTTTTTTAAACCACTAGGTCATCAAATGATCACACAACAGTGGCTATGCTGTTGACTGGGCAAGAGGCTGGACCACTTCATCCATGCTAGCTTCCATGACTACAACATCAACTTTGAAGATATACGTTAGAAGACGGAGCTGCAAATCAAGTCTCCCCCTGTTCAAATCTTACCTCTGCCATGAATTCTCAATATGTGGCTTTGGATCCCTCTGCCTCTGCTCCCCAGCTGCCATAAGGGAATAATACCACTTACTGACCTTATAAGGGTATTGTAAGGACTACCTCAACAGAATGCACATGAGCTGCTTTAAGTACATGAAAGTACTTTACAAATGCCTATTCACGTTAGGTCCATGAAGCACCTAATAAAGGGAGTCCAGAATGAAGGAATGGCACTTTAGTGATCTGCAATCTACATGATTTCCTACCCCTCAAGCCAGAACTCCTTCTGCTGTCCCTGCTGTCACTTATTTCCCTGCTCTTCCTTTGCCCAGATCCAAATACAGCAATAAAATGTTGATGCAAATGGGTTGATTTAAAGAATCCGCACCCAGTTCAGAAGGTTTCTTAGCACATTTTAACCCAGAGTATTGACGATTTTACCCGGATCTGCTATTTCTATGTGCAAAAATCCATCTAATTCAAATGAGCGTTTGTTCATCTGATGACAGCCCAGACCAGTCTTTTAAATTCATGTCTGCCCAAGCTGTGCATGACTGGAGCACATTACAAACTTGGCAAAGATTCCTATCCCAGTTCCTGGGAGAATGAGTTCTCTAGCCTTTTGCTTTTACCACTCAAATATTGACTTATATATGCAGCCTTTCCTGCTTTTGATTAGTTTAATAACAAGCATCAATCTCTTACTGAATAACCTTTGCCCAGATCAACCAGTACCTGCTACAGGGGCTTTTAGTGGAGATGAAAAAGAGGAACAGAAAGTAAAGTAAATAAAAGCGCTGTAATTAGAGAGTTGAGAAGCGAAGAAGAAGAAAAAATCACTTTCAGGGAGAGCTCTTAGATGCTAGAAAGCAAAACATGCCAGCCTGAGAAAAAAGAAGTTAGTTGCTCATAGGGAAGGCAGAGCAACTAAAGTAAGGGTTTTTTGTGAGTAGTACTGGTGTTAACAACAGAAGTTTAAAAGACAGAGTGGAATCCTAACCTGGAGTTAGGCCAGCACAGTTAGGCCAGCAAAGTTTGGTCGGCACAAGAGCCACCGTGAAGCGTGTTTGAACCACTCTTGGAGTCAGGGAAGATGGCGCATATCTGTGTGCTGGCCTCTCTGACTCTGAGAGTGGTCCAAACATACTTTACGGTGTCCTCTGTGCCAGCCAAACTTTGCTGGCCTAACTGTGCCAGACTAACTCCAGGTTAGGATTGCGCTCTGAATAGAAAAAGAAAAAAATCTATACTATAGCTTGAGGGCAAAAATAAAATATTGAAAGATGGAAGGGAACAAACCCCACAAGGCTGTAGGTCACAGAAAACAGGTGCTAAAAGAAAGGGAATTACAGGTCACACATCCCAATTCCTTTAACTGGCAACCACTGCTCATTAAGCATGGGAAGAGCCATAATGCAAAATGAGAGAGTTCAAGTAGAATATTGAGTCCAGCAGAGACTGTCTTAAAATTGGTAGGACCTGGCTCCAGTTCCAGCACTCTGATATCCATCAGCAGGACTGAGGGTTTAGACTCATAGGAAAAATCAGCAGGTGAAGCCATCTGAGGCCCAAGATTCAACAAATGTACTGTACATCCAGGTCACTGTCTTTCTGATGATCGCATTTGTGCTCAGAGCTGATTCTCTTTCTTATGTTCTCTATGCATCTCAGGGTGCAATCCCAAGTACCCTATAGCGCTGACGTTACATTGTACTGTAGCATCGACACAATTCAGTTAGCCTCAGTGCATCCGCACTGTGCTTCTTCTGCACCAGTTGAAACAGGCTGGCACAGAGGAGGGACAATGCGGGCAGAAGAGAGGGAGTGGGTGGGGGAGGGCATTTCTGGGTAGACTGTGGGCAGGCTGGCAGGAGTGCCGGCCGAGGAAGGGGGGGCGGGCTTCGGATTTGGCCTTATGGCCGAATCCGAAATCTGTTCCCCAGGCCTCAAGGCCCCGATTCAGGTAATGCAGTCTCCTCAGATCTGCACCTACTGCAGATCTGAGGAGTCCACAGACAAGGCTCCAGCCTCCCAAAAGCAGCGCTGAATACAGCACAGGCCCACCAGCCTACCTGATCCAGTGCTGTTTAGGATTGGGCTGCCTGATAATTCAGAAGGGTCTCACTTTCTGCTGGGTGGGCAAGACAGACCCAGCTCCTTCTCCAAGTCTTTTTGCAAGGGTTGATGAGAGGAGCCAGAGTCAACACATTATGGCAGACTTGGAGAGTCTAAAAAGCTGTGAAAAATCACTTTTACTACTTCCAAGTACACCCAAAACACAGCACAAGGGGTCAAGCACAACACAGCACCTTGTCCTTCCCCTGAGTTCTGGAAATCCCAAAGGAGCGGATAAGTCACTCTCATCAGGATTTGCAGGCACTCAGAAGCAGCTAGAATCCCTCTTGCAAGGGAGCAGGACCAGATGGGAGAAGCGCTGCATTCTCATTTTAAGCAACTGAAGGTGGTTGGGGCACAACAGATGGTATCAATACAGGTAGGAGGAGGTAGCATGACCAACTATGAGATGCTATTAGGTATGTGCAGAGATGGGACAATGTAGCACTACCCTTTGATCATCAGTTGTTCAGCACATAATTTGAATACATTGATTGGCATTCAGCACAGAAGAAGGAACTCGGGCAGGGACATGCACAATCCAAGCATACCTGTTGCATCAGCTGAAGGGTGTGTATAGAAATAAAGCTTTGGGCTTTTTTTATAATTCCATCTCAGACACATTTTTGTTCTCCCCCTCACTACTCTTAAATGCAAGTGAATTCATTCTAGAATCACGCATGCATCTCTGACAAATAAGTCCCAGAATTCAATTGGGCAAATTCCCACAACCATTTCAGTGAACGGCAGCCACAAGAAAAGTCTCAAATTATGTTGAGTCCCAGCAGCTGCCAGATGGGCTGAACCAAGCAGGTGCAAGCACCACCAAATGCTGGATTTGGCTTTTATAAGCCTCAATACTACTACCCCTTAACAGTTACTATCCAAAAGACAAACAAGAGAACAACAGTGCAGGCATACAATTGACTCTGTACAATCTGAAATAGCTGGAAGAGAGCACAGGTTACAAAACCCCCAAAATGGTAATTCACTGTCTGACACTCAGGTAAGCACCCATTTCCAGTCTCTCTCACATCCATGGGATGCTATCCACCTGCCATTAAAATATACAGTATATTCTGGACTGCATTCAACACGTCCCACTGTACTGAAAGCATAACCATCAGTTCCTCAAAATTTATCATAAGGCCTTCATGTTCACCACATGCGTTAAGCCAGAAAATTTCCCACAAGCAGAAATTCCCCTAAATGCCTACGTTTCAAATCATGGGGAATTTACTTTCCATTCTTGTCATCAACTTCTACTGTTTTGTTTTTCTAATCATTCACGCTGAAAGACTAAGCTTGCAACGAGAGACTTCTATATTCAAAACAGGACTATGAATATTTCTAGATTTTTATTTTTTAACATCACATATTTTCTTTCTCCTTTATTAACCTGGAAGAGTAGATAAGGTACTCTTGAAGTGGGGTAGGAAAAAGGAACAAATGACAAAAGTGGGGAAAGTGTAGGATGCCTGCTCCTAGCCCCTTATCCAGTCAATTTCATTGGGAGATCTCAAATTAATTTCAGCTGGCATCCTTCTGAAACCTGGTGATAGACAATCAAGTTGCCACCTTGAGATGTTGAACTAGATGGGGCTTTGGCCTAACTCAGAGGGGCCCTTCCAATTTGATGTTACAGATTATAGAACGCAATGGACGTTAAAAATAGGCACATCTGCCTGAAAGCACAGTCTTCAGTAAGGCTTACTTGTGAGTAAAGACACTTGGGATTGGGTTGTAGAAAATATTACTGACTTGGCAGTATCAAGTACCTATATTAATAACCTTGATTCAATATCGCATATTCAGTTCTGCATTTTCAAAAAAAGTCCCTTTTGAAACATCACACCACAGGGACTCCAGTATAGTATTTGTGTTATCACAATCTATTGCTATGTTGTCATCAGCTTCTCTGCCCTCCTTTTTTCATTAAGTCTTATCAAATACACACAGACGAAACAAACTGAAAGCAGGATATTCATTTCTATCAACACCATCCAATTACTGCAAAAGCTTACTTCAGCGTGATTATTATCATTTAACTCTCTCTGGATTGGCGACCTTCATCAGCATCTATGCAGAACCCCAGACTTGATTATTGGAATAGGACTATACCATATCGTATGCCAGCATACCATGAAGCATACTTTGTGCTACAGCATCAGCATTCAAAAATTATAGGAAAGAACTGGGAATTCACAGGTGCATCATTTCAGGTTGCAGAGAAGGAGACTGGGGGAGAGGGAGCAAGTTTCACAGCCAGGTTTTACAGTTTGCTTTTGGATATATTCAGGGGTTTTTTAAAAGAGCATTTGTGGTGGTTACTTTTTTAATAACCATTTATAACTCCCCATGGGGGTGTTTTGGCTGCTGGAGGTCTCCTCAAGGTAAGGGAACATTTGTTCTCTTGCCCAGGAGTAAGCCCCAGCAGCTGTTATGGATCAACTCAGACCTGCAACACTCGAATTGCTGGTGCAATCCATGTTAACCGGGAAAGCAGATGAGGCCCTGAAAGGGGGGGGGTCAGGATCCTGTGTGCATCACTGCTCCCACCCCTCTCCAGGGCCTGAACTGCCCTCCTCCCTGCCTCATTCCACCCACCCCTCCCTGCCTCCACTGAGCCCTTTGCACCAACTTAGCTCTTCTGGCAGGTCTCTACAGATCTGCTGGTGTGCACAGGAAGGCCTTTCCACTGGCACTCCAGCAGCGCTTGCTGCCAGAATGCACTTTTCAGCTGCTTTGCAGCAGCCTGCACTAGACAAATGTGCATTCCACCAGCTACCGCAGCCCAGCAGAATTGGGCTTCTTAACGCCTACCTCATGTAAGCAGAAAAAATGTTAAGACACGTTTCGTATACTGTGTAGGTAAACTCAGGCACAGTAATGTATTAAAGTTTAACAGAATATCTGTTTGCACATTTTAAACTTTTAATTGTGATAAGTTTTATAAAAGTTATCTTAAACTGAAGGTTCCATTCTCGTTTAAACACAAGCCAAACAAGCAAAGTTAATATTCAGGCATTATCAGAATATGAGATATGTAGACTTTCTCTGGTCTACATGTAAATTCTAACCTTTCACTTCTGACAGCCCACCCTCTTGTACAGCTTATCTTAACCCCAAAATGGCTGTATTATAAATGGGGTTATAAGATTTCAAGCAAACCCAATTATATGACTGCTTGAAATCTTAAACCCAGTTAAGGGCCCAGTCCTATCCAACCTTCCAGCACTGATGCAGCCATGCAAACAGGGTGTTTGCTGCATCCTGTGGTAGTGGTGGTGAGTCACAGAGGCTTCCTCAAGGTAGGGGAACTTTTGCTCCCTTCCCACAGAGCTGCACTGCACCTGCATCAGCACTGGAAAGATGGATAGGATAGGATAGGATAGGATAGTCTTGTGAAGCTACTATTAATAGGGTTACCAGATACAAACTGGAACAGAGTGCCGATATCTTTAACTATTGAACAGAAAATGGAATTTGAGCAGGTGCAGCTCATCATGGAAGGGTTTCAAAAGCTGCACCTGCCCAAATTCTCTCTTCTGCTAGATGGCACTCCGTCCCAGTTTGTATCTGGTAACTCTAACTATTAAGGCCTTTTCAGAATATCAGAGTTGTACACTTGCTCAGCTCTCTTCGTAAATGCCAAACATTTACCATAGTAGGCTGGTTTATACTATGGACTAGCTAGTAGGACTAGCTGCACAACATAGTAGGACTAGCTGCACAACGATCTGCAAATCCATCCCAAAGTCTCTACTAAAGAGAGTTAGGCAGAGATAGTTTAAGCCCTCCTCACCCATTGAACTGCCCTCCTCCATGTCTGCCACCACTGACTGCCTTGTCCCCCACCTCTTCTTTGTTGTACAGCACTTCTTTGGAACTCAGGAATCACACACAGTTGCCAGCTATCTTCCAACCTATTCTACTTTATCTGCACTGAAAGCAGACTTTCCACGTAGACATCAAATGATTTGCAGTGTGTAGCTTGCTCACATTTTTCATTGAGTAAAACGGAAATGTTGAACCTCCCCTTTAATACTACACAATGAATGTTCACTATACCAATAAAAGGCATGCTCTAGCCACATCCTTTGAAATTACTTCCAAAAGCATAACTTGAAGATACATTGTTTACTAGCTACAAATGCTAGTATATTAAAAGACCCTTAACTCCTTAACACAGTTTCACCCTTTTTTCATCTCACAGCACACAGGCAAGGCATGAAAATGGTCAAGGCACACCATCAGTTTTTTGACAAATGACAAGGCACACTGTGCTATCAATGGAAGGCTCGCATCCCCAATGGCCCTACTAATAAATGACTCTCTCCCAAAATCCTGTGGCACACCTAAAGACCATTTGTGGCACACCAATGTGCCACGGCACAGTGATTGAAAATGGCTGTTTTAACAGAACAACAGCTGTAAGTCTGCCATTTTTCATTCCACTTGCCTGAAATTTTGAAAGTGTATACACTTCGCCAAGGAAATGCTTCATACTACATTCTACTTTGAAAGAGCAAGTCATTCATTTCTTGCAATATGGAACGTTCATGCTTTATAATGGTGCCATGCTAAAAAGTAATCATATCTAAACTTCAGAGCTGCTATTATGAACTCTGCAATGAATCACATCGCCTGGCAAGCTCACTCATTTCTACAATCAGTAGTGACATCACTTCCTCTCTATGGTCCTTTTTGGATAGCCACCTTAAGAAAAAGAGAACAGTAATCATTTCTCCAAAAAAAATAACATTACCAAAAAAAAAAAAAACACCCACAGAGAATGAACTTGTACCAAATTTTAATGACAGTGTTTAGCAATTAAGATATTTTGTTTTGAACTTCAAAGGGACATTCACTTTAAAAGCAATATTCTTTTTTTCTTAAAAATAAAATCTCTTTGTTCTCCTATGGAAGCTGCTTTGAACTTTTTGCAGTGCAAGAACCAGGATAAAACATTTTAAAAACGAATATAAAACAACAAGACTTCTGAGATCCAATGAATACTCCAAAATGGTCAAGATACATTTGCTCCTCTCAAATGTCAACATGAACCATCTACCAGGATTTGTTTGAATGGGAAATATTTAAATATGTGGGATGCAAAACAAGAATACAAAACACAACAATTAATAGAACAGAAACAAAAAAAACCTAAGCCCCTCACTGATTAATGTTATGCATCATTCCAGTGTCTATTCTCATCTTTGGAATATGCTACATTATTGCATGGACAAACAGGAGCTGGTTCCCGTAACTCAGCCTGTCTCACAGTCATGCCTGGGGTGATTCAGGTTGCGATAGATATATTAAGTCTTCTAGGATGTTATTCTTCCTCAGGGATCACAGTCATTGGCTATACATATCTCCCTCTTGTATAGAGACCCAGCTATATCCTCAGAGCTCACATGCACTGAAGAGATTTAAAGAAAGATACTATACTGTAATCACACATGTTTAGGCATAGGGACTGCACCTGTCTGCTGCACACTGCCTCTTAATCACTTTTAAGTGGGATGTCTGCCTGGACATATCCGCCTGTGATATCTGCCTTTTTCCATAGGAAAAATTGAATTTAGCTTTGTGTTAATTGATGTCCTTTGACAGTCCTGACTGTGTGAATGCACTTTGTCCTTCATTAAAACACAGTTCACTAGCAAAAGCAGGAAAGGCCTTCTTCACAGCAGCATCCTCAACAGCACAAATGAGAACACCTAGACACAGCCAGCCAAATGCTGTGTTGCTAATGGATCCTGTCGCTCCCAAAAATCCGTCAAAACTTGCTGAATTGGAAAGATGATTTGCCTGCACCTCAAGAGCAAGTATGTAGGAGAATGTGTGATAAATTGGTCCTCTGCATGGGCTCAAATTCTTCCCAAACATCTGGTGTAGCAAACAATGATCACACCCAGCTCTTATCCAAGACGGATGGGAGAAAGTAAAGGTAAGACAGAGGCTGGCACTACCTGCAGGGACCCTTCTGTCCCTCGATCCTGGGGATCACTCACTCCCTTCCCCAACTCCTTCTTCCCCCCTCCCTGCTCCACTCCTGCAGTGCTTCTCAGGCTGGTGGGTTGCAACCCACCACTTTGGGAACCCCTAGGTTAGAGTATTTGGAGGTCACTGCACAGGTTGAACCCACCCTGACTTTCCACAGATTCCAGGTGCAGGGTTCTGACAACTTGAAAAAACCCAAATATACAAGAATCCAGAGCACAAATCATTCTGTGGGCAAGATGCAAATGAGCAAAATGCTCAGAAACATCTGCAAGCTTTCTGCATACTTATCAGACCTCAGCAGTTCACAAGCAACATTCATGACAACCTAATGGTCGTCCAAGGATGTTTCTGTTACAGCACTTATGGAATCAGAATGTGGTGAAACCTCCCTTAAGAAAAAGCAAGGAGACTCTATTGCAAAAAAAAATGGCATTATGATTTACAGAACATTAACATAAACTGCAATCCTATCCACATTTACCTGGGAGTAAGCCTCACTGAGTGTAATGGGACTTACTTCTGAGTAGACATGCATAGGATTGGGCTCTAGGTCTAGAAGATTGCAAGGATTCTAGCTTCCACTACATTTGGCTTTATACAAGCATGGAGCATTTTTCAGGCTTTACAAGGGTAAGCAAGAACTATGACTGCTACCAGGTACTGGTGAGGTCATATGTACAGAGGAGCAAGTAAGCCTTCTTTTGAGGATATCAGGGATTCAGAGATTGCCCAAGCTATGGGGTCTTCCCATCCTGGAAGATTAGTTGGGAAACAGACTAGAGTGAAATACACCTTCAGTTAAAATATACATTCCTAAATGTAAAATGTAACAAAACAGTGTGACATTCATACTTTTTGTGCTGCTGTGCCTCCAAAGCATTTTACAGGAACCTGTCAAATCTAATCAAGCTTGTTTATTCTGCATGTAAATGTAGGACCTGAGGCAATCTTCTTTCAAAAAAAAAAAAAAAGACACAAAAAGCACATATTGTCCCTGGCAGTTACTTGGCTTGGTGTTGGGTTTTTTTGTTGTTGTTTTTTATACAACCATGTCCAGTTAACTCTTCATTCCAATCATAACGATTTGACTGCTTTGTTGCATTTAAGCTATGCAAGAACCATTTTGTTTGTTTTGCCAGCAGGAGTGACAATATAGCAAGCCAAACCCGGCTAAACTGGGATGGGGGGGAGGGGGGGAACCCAAGCATGCCAGATGAAAGAAAGTAAATTCAGGTGACTCTGTAAACTGCATCTTGGATACCTCAAAGTAAGCTAATAACAAATTCTGTTTGCATCCATTTGTTTTGTCTACAGATTATAGATTCTACTTAAGGTTTCCCCAGTAAAAATTTCCAGTTGACAGCCTTGTTCTTAAGATAAATCCTTCCTGGCAGTTTACAATTGAATACCAACTACTGGAGCATCGTCTGTGCTTTCATATTTGCGTTGATAGGGAATGATGGGTCTCTCTGTAGGGTTCAGCTCCCCCCCCATTTCCTTGCACGTCTAATTTTAAACACAGCAATTGTCTGCCCTGAATTTTTGCCTGACTCAGCTGAGCCTGTATTTGTATGTCTTCTTGGTCATCATCTTCAGAACTAGACAAAAAGTATTGCTGATGAGAATATGCAACAGCTTCATCAAATAACCTAATATCTATGCTGCAATCCAGAGAAATTGCAACATGTCCAGTTGCAGTTTCAACATATCTAGGTGCAATTGGGGGGGATATAGTTTATGGGTTATCAAATGAAGCATTTTCCAATAACTGATTATCCTCCATCCTTTTACAATTTTTCAAGTGAACACATTCAAAATTGTTACAAATGTGATGGTACATAAGAATGACATGACACGTGAAAAATCTAAGACAGTAACAAAATTGTGGCTACTGAAAAATCAGCAGTCTTTATTCACCTTTTAGCAACAGGCCTTGGCCACGTTCTTGGCCACTGAATGTGACATAGATTACATTGTACAACAAAATGTGCACTGTACAAGTCCAAGAAAACAGATGGAAATGTTTTCTAAAATAAGAGACTGTGGCAATGATCCAGAAACCAGTTAACCACCCTTGCTTATTGGGTAAAAAGACAGCTCTTAAAGTGGTCTGTCTCTTATATTTAGCAAGGGGAGAGCAACTGTCCTTATTCATCCTAGCATAACATCCTTCCCAGTGGCTGTTTATCAATTTATCCCTTGTGTCTTTTTTAAATGGGGAGTCCATTTGGGACAGGGAACCATTTGTCTCATTCTTCTTGCTACATTAGCCAAATCTGTCAACTTTTTTTGATTGAAAACCAGTATATAAATATTCTCAATGACCACCACCAAGAAAGCTTAGACTGAGTCAGTTTAGCCCTATTCATTTCAATCGAACCAGTGCAAACTGGTTTAATTTATTTGTGAATTAGGCAGCAAATGTTGCTCTGGTACTTAAATTTACAACAGACAAATCAACATAAAACAGACCATAGCAATCATGAAGGAATCAATCCGCATCAATCGTAGAGTATAGGCTGTATTCCTGTACTCTGCTGAACTCAATGGGCTTACTCTCAAGCAGCAACTCCTAGGATTTCCCTGCACAATTTACAAGCGATTCTGCTTAGGGCATCTACATTTTTTAAAAAGTGATGCTCAAAAGAATCAGAATACTGAAAAGGTCTAAACGACAACCCTGAAGATCAAAATAATGCCTATATGTATCTAAAATCTGTCATTCTCTAAACTGGATCCTCCCACTCCAAAAGCTGACATTTCTGGGGTAACCAAGACAACAGCAGCTGCAGCACATTCATTCAGAAGTAAAACGCTGAAAGCTACTTGTATTGCCAAGCATCTCAAACATCTCTCTCTCATTCCCCCTTTTCTTTTAAACCCTCAATATGGTAGCTCCCCTACAAACAACTGGAGAAAAGGGGGTAGGATGTCAACCCTTCCACCACCCCAGTCCTCCCCATGTTGCCTGCGGAATAAGTCCCGTTTATTTCAGGAGAACTTAAATTCCAGGTAAATATACACACAATTGCAACCCATGTCTTATTTGCTCAGAGAAATCTCTCTTTTTGTCAGTATTGGAGTGCGCGCATACAGAGACTGTCTTTTGCTTCTGTGCCTTGCATTATGTAAAAAAAAAAAAGTCAAATTGCACAAAAGGATTCTTGGTCGCACACCTAAAAATTATTGGGGTAAATAGACAACCTTGTTCAGTGCAGTGAAGAAGACAGGAAGTGCAGTTGTCCAGCTCATTTTTGGGATCCTGGATTCATTACAGAGCCAAAGTGCCAGGTCAGAGGGGGTGGGAATGCTGTTCAGGTGAGGACAGAAGATGTAGCTGTGATGCTGATGAGAACCATCACGGTCCAAATGTCCCTTCTGCCTTTTAAGGGAAGGAGAGGGGCTTCATCTTGCTTTTCACTTCTACAAAACAAATCCAGGCAGAGAAAAGGATGAGTTGCTTACCTTTGAGATGCTGGTGATGGACCCTGTGGAACCGGCTTGGGTTGCCTCTGGGCAGTGCTGGGATGCTAGAGAAGCTGTTCCCCATGGCATCAAAAGGCAGCCAACAGCTGGAAGGCGACAGCAGCTGGCCGACTCTGTGGGCTTGTGCCGATGGCCAGGGCGGGGTGGGGAATGGAGGAGGGCAGGGGCGGGACTGTCCCCTCCCTCTCCTCCTCCTCCTTCCTCTTCTTCTTCTTCCCTAATCTTGCTGTCACTTTAGAGCCAGAATCCCCTTTTGTCTCGTCTTTCTCATAGAAAGTGTCTTGACTCAGGCTTGCTCCACATCGCCCTGGCTGGTGCGGGAAATGATTGGGGAGCAGCTGCTTCTTGGGTGAGGAGGAGAGTGAAAGAAATCTGTTCCCCTCCCCGCAGGGAGTTCAGGTTTATTCCCGCGGTAATTTCCCTCCTTCCGCTTCTCTCTGCGATCGCTCCTTCCCAGTCCTGCTTCCCCCTTTGTGTGTCTCTCATCCCTCGCCCCACCCCAGCAGCGCGGCGACTTCTGCCTGACTCACTCCATAGACTTTACCTTGCCCAGGCAGTGCAAGAGAACGCCGCCTGTCACCGGGCTGCCCGCTTAGCCGCAGCCGCTGAGGCAGGCTCCTCCAGCCGCCCTCCCGTCCCTCCCGACCCACCCTGATTAGGGGGCTGCGATGGGCTGGTTCCCTTCGAATCAGGTTGTTATGGTGACAGCTGCCTACCCCGGCTAGGCACTTCAGGGACCAGAGGAGTCACGTGGGCCGCCAGACGTGCCACCTCTGGAGCGGGAGGCGGGGCGGAGGGGCGTTTCGGTGGCGGCCGGCAGCCTCGAGCCTTGGCGAGCGCTGGGCCCAACAGGTAGCATCCCGGGAAGCGGCGGCGTCGCCTGACAAAAGAGCGGGGTGGCGCGGTGGCGTTCGGGGGAGGACGGGAAAACACTGTTGCAGGAGCCTGAGCTCCCGTGTAACGCGGCCCCTCCCCCTCCGAGCCATTCGCGGCTGGAGAGCAAAGCCTCCCAGCAAAGCTCTCCACGCTGTGAATGGCAGCCCCTCTCCCTTGCCTCCAGAGCCATCACGGCGTGGAGAGCTGGCTGGGAAGCTTTGCTCTCCAGCCGCGAATGGCTCGGAGAGGGAGGGGCGAATGGGCCCCGGCAGAAAGACGGGTTCCCTTTTAAATCTCTAGCCGGGTTGAAGAAGAACGGGACGCTCACGCCACGGCACCTCTAGCGCAGGTGTGAATTTCTGCACGAGGCGGGAAGGCCGCCGGGGCACGTGGAAGGAGGCGTCGTGTGCGCTCCGACGGGAAGAGTGAGCATGTGAGGTGCACACATTGAAGACGCTTGGGCCTTGCGTACGCACGGGTATGTGTGTATAGCTGCGCTGTGCCTATTGCAACGCGCAGCGGAGAAAACCAGTTGTGCGCGCGCCTAGAGGCAGCGGGTGGTGATTGCGAATAAGCGCAGCGGGGGCAGATAGTGAATTACGAGAACGCTCGAGGCGCTGGCCGGGGCCTCAAGAGAGGCTCTGCGGTCCAGTTCTGATCAAAAGCAGGGCTGCTTGCTCCGATCGGGCACCATGATGCGTGCAAGGGAACGGAAGGCATGGTCGTGGGGTGGGAGGGGGCATGTGTGCGCGCGCATCACACGTGCAGGGGAAAAACGTTCAGGACGTCATAATTGCCTTCCACGTAAGTTGCCCTCTTGAGCCATTTAAGGCATTGACAGTTTTACCATTGATCAGGGTGTTGTTTTGTTTTTTTAAATTGTGACATAAATATGCCAAAACCCATTAGCACACATTGCTGTGCTGCCAATGGTCTACAGATGTGCCTGTAGTCACAGGCACAATTTGGGGGTCATTTTTTTAGTAGTCCATTGTGGGGGTAAGCCCCTGTCTGGCAGCAAGGTGTGCCTTGTCTCTTGTCACAAAGCTGATGGTGTACCTTGACAATTTTAGCACCTTGCCATTGTGCCATGAGATGAAAAAGGTCGAAGATATCTGCTTTATTGGGTAAACTATATGGGAGTTGGAATGTTGTTGCCAAATGAGTGGCTAGGACAGCCCTCTCTGTTGCAGTACACCTAAGAAGATATAACTTGCTCACTGTGCGCCAGCCAGTAACCTGTCCTAAGGCAAGTGACAGAGGTTGCTACTGTACAGGCACAGGTTGCAATCCTAATCAAGTTTTCAGCACCGGGGTAAGGACAATACAGTACGGAGATAAGGGAGCATACCTTCCCTTACCTTGAGGAGGCCTCCGTGACTGCCCCTCCCCAATTGCAGGATGCAGCACATGCACATTGGCACATTAGCACAGCTATGTCATAGCGCATTGGCACAGCTATGTCAGTGCTGGAAAGTTGGTTATGATTGCACACACAATTTCAGGCAGTGGCATAGCTATGACATCTAGCATCCGGGGCCATGACATCAGATGTCACCCTTGGAAGTGACTAATTGCAGTGACGCGATGACATGACTGACAATGACTTCCAGGCATTCTCTGAACAGTTGCAAGCCACTCTGAGAGGCTGACTGCTTCACCCCCCACCCCTGAAAAAAGTGGCTGGCTTCTCAGAGCAGCTCACAGCTGCTCAGAGCCTCTGGGAGTGGGGCATGCAGGCAAAGGTACTACAGCAGTGAGGAGGCATTCTCACCACTACAGCACCTTCTCCTGCATCCCCTGCACCTTGGGATCTGCTGTCTGGGGTGCAGATTGCAACCCCCGGAAGGCATGGTACTCACATCACTGTATCCCTCCCTTAGCTACATCACTGCACTACTACTACTCCCTCTCCCTGGCTTTAAAAACAAAGAGGGGGAACAGAACATAAGAGGAAGCATGAAGACAGAGTGACTCTATAGCCAGGGACAGTCCAACATGATGTGCCACTCTGATCCCCACCAGCACTGCTGTTGCTTCCACTACTACCAGAGCACTATCATAAACCAGGGGTGAAATTATCTGGTTTTCTCAGTATTATGTATTCTATCTTTTTCTATATTCTTATAAATAATATTAAATGACAGATATCTAAGGAATAAAAAAGAGAAAAGGAAGAAGGTAGTGCCACTGATGTTTAAAATGTGTGTGTGTGAGAGCATGTGTGTGTGTGAGAGAGAGAGAGATGTGGATGTGAGATGTAAAGTGTTTTCAAAAAGAGGCCCTGGTTTAGGACCCAGGAAAAGGTTCTGATCTGAGCTTTTGCACAGAAGTTACTTAGCCTTTTTTATTTTAGGTGTGCCACTTATGAGGACAAGAGCACTGCCAAATTGCAGATATTCTGGGAAGGTTTCACTTCGACTTTGATCCTTGCATGCTGAGAACCCTAAATTATGAGAAGGCCATCTATTCAAACTGCCTACTCTCTCGCAGAATTCAGACCACAGCATGCCACAAGGCACAAGCTGAGAGCAGGTATACTTGCAGAGGGCTTGCTGGGTGAGCAGCTCCAGACATCTCAAGCTTGCTTGTGCCGTTACTGAAGAATGGCTGGCTGTGTCTGTAATCCTGTGAGCCTCCAGAACCAACAATTCCCTGTGGTTTTGCACATTCATTCTTCCACACAGGCATTCGTAATGCATTTACATTTGTTTACCCTCAGTGCAAACTCCCAAGTATAAATTTTTAACTCCATGTTTGATTGTAGGGACATTTAGCATGTTTGTCTAACTCTGGGAAGCTCCACAGTTGGGGCCTGGTGGGATACATGCAGCGGGCCCAAGCTCACATAAGGGTCCACACCTGTGCATGGCCAACCTATTAAGTAGTCAAGGCCCACTGCTGCTGTCTACCACTATCTGACAAGGGAGGACCATGGGAATTACACTTACTGGGTGATGCTGGGAGCAGTGGCAGCAACGGAACATCTTCTCCAGTTCCCAAATGTTCTGTTCCCCACTACTGTGTCAGCAAATCTGGGAATTGTTAAATAGCCCTAAGGAATGAAAGAGAGCAGTGGACTGTTGCCATCTGCCTTCATGGGAGGCAATGTGGAGCAGTGGCAAGCAGCAGCCTGCCCTTCCTCTCAGTGCCATTTTAATAAACTCTGCCCAACATTACCCAATATGCCAGGCAGGATCCCTTGGGGAGGCTTACCAGGAGGAGGCAGTGGGGTTCGGATGGCATCAGTTGACACTAGTACGCTACCTCATTTCCAGTCACCATGGGGTGTTGCTGGCAAACTCTCTCTCTCTCTCTCTCTCTCTCTCTCTCTCTCTCTCTCTCTCTC
>JAJKFI010000002.1:22854806-22866812 GCA_029204185.1 Lerista edwardsae
CTCTCTCTCTCTCTCTCTCTCTCTCTCTCTCTCTCTCTCTCTCTCTCTTCCAAAAGCACATGAAAGTGCAGGCTGGAAGGCCTTTATACGACTTTTGTCCCAGTACCCCTGAAAAGCTGGCACCAACATGGTATATAATACCTGTACATTTAAAAACACCTGAATTTAAAAAATTCAGGACAACACTCAATAACTCTTACGCCAGGGTACAAACTTTGATTGATGGAAATCAAATCTTTTGGGGGGAGGGAATATTTCTTAAATGTTACTGTTCTTTTTTAAGAGGTCACAAGCCTTCTACGTATTATAGATCTTTTGTACAGTACTTGGAACAAAGGGTGGTAGTGAGTATTTTATGGGCTGTTTCATAGGGCAATGTGAGTTTTTTACGTATAGCTTTAGTACCATACATCAAGATAGATTAAAGAGATTCAGTTCGGTATTTCTGGAAATCAGAGCTTTATTGTTCTGGGTGTTATAGTTATAAGCGTTTGATCCAAACGGTTTCTCTGAGAACAGTGCTCTCTCCAACTTCGGAACTATAAAATAATATCTGAAGCAGTCAGCACCAGGGCAAGCCTGGTACTTTCTTCAATCTTGTGATAGCTTAATCCTTTTCTGTCGTTTTTGAAGCAGTAGCAGAGAAAGAGATGACTGGGAGGGGAAAAAAGAAAGCATGTGAAGATGGAGGAAGAAAGAGGCAGAGCTTGTAGCCGGCAGCCATTTTGTAACAAAAACCGTAATAAATATCCTTGAAAATCACATGGTTTTGTTGCACTTACTCAGTATAGTGTTGTGCTGGCGCAACTGGTGTAGCACTGACGTAGAAGATCCACTATGCTGCCAGCACATCTTTGGATTCTTCTGGTGATTGTATCTTCACCCAGTGGTGTAACTTGAGGAAGGGATTATGCTCTTAATCACTAGTTTCAGCGCATTGCTTCTCAGTAAAGGTTAAACAACATAAGTATCTCTTCCAGTCATTCTGAGCCCACTTGACCACAAGTTAGGCAAAAAATGTGAAAGTTATAACCACAAATACCTAAACCAGCAAAGTGCGAACATTTGTTCTAGGTCTATGCATTTAAATGCATTCTTACCAAAAACTGTAGCACATATTGGGACAACGTTGTATACAAATTTAGGGCACAATCCTAACCAACTTCTCAGCACTGGCATAAGGGCAATGCAGCTCCAGGGTAAGGGAACAAACATCCCCTTACCTTAAGAAGGCCTCTGTGACTGCCCCCCCCCCAACTACAGGATACAGCACATGTCCCATTGGTGCTGCTATGTCAGTGCTGGAAAGTTGGTTAGGATTATGCCCTTAGGGCCTAATCCTATCCAACTTTCCAGCACCAATGCAGCCACAATTGGTTGTATTACCTAAGGTAACATACGCAGAGGGAGGCCTCCACGACAATCCCCCCACCACAGGATGTAGTGCACTTCCCACTGGCACAGCTGCATCAGTGCTAGGAAGTTGGATAGGATTTGGCCCTTAGTGAGGTTATTGGCTTCCTAAATCCACTAAGGAAAAAAATCACTCACAGATGGTAAAGTGAAAACTGCTTTCTGAGCAGGTTTTTTTAATTATTATTTTCAATTGATGGCATAAAACTCCTAAACCAATTGATCCCCCACAGGGGATATGTTCTCAAACATATTTTCAAAGCATTCCCTTGTATGGAACCTCAGCAGGAATAACAGTGACTGAGTGGAAGTTCCAGGGGAAAGTATCAGGCATGGGGAGGGTTAAGCACCCCCTCCCCTGCACCATTGCAAATCAATCTTCCCAATAGGGTTGCCAACCCTCCAGGGTTGACCTGGAGTTTCCAGGAAGCAATCTCCAGGTGACTCCTGAGATTTTAATAGGGCCTCTTGGAATGTGTAACAGTACATCAGTCTGGAAAAGTAAATCTCCAGGAATAGCGTCAGCTAAATTTGGCACTCCCTACCTCCCAAGGGATGCTTTGCAAGGCAGAAGCAGTTAATGGGTTAATGCTCCAGTAATTGACTCGTAATGTGTGACCTGGCCCTAAGGTGTTGCTGCAGTAGAAACATTA
Organism: Lerista edwardsae; assembly: GCA_029204185.1. Classification (NCBI taxonomy): domain Eukaryota; kingdom Metazoa; phylum Chordata; class Lepidosauria; order Squamata; family Scincidae; genus Lerista; species Lerista edwardsae. The sequence goes on from JAJKFI010000002.1 coordinate 22,856,873, forward strand.
GCTGAGGAGTTAAATCCTCTGTCATCTCTGCCATCTCTGTTTTGAGCTGCATTGTACTTGCTATTTGTTGGTTCTTTCAAGAATGATAGCAAAAGACCTCCTTCTTCTGAAAAGAAGCTGCATATCAGCAGAGCATACCAGAAATAAGAACATTAACTTTTATATGTTGCGAGGAATATTCTGCATTCCAGTGGCATTCCATAAAGGGGCAAAGCTCTTGAATTTTTCAGGCACCTGAACACCTGTGTAAAGTGGCCCCTCCCCCTCGTCTTCAGAACCATTTGTGGCTGCAAGAGCAAAACGGAGCAGCTGCAAATGGCTCTGAAAGTGAGAGGGGCCGCTCAGGGCCAGCTCCAGGAGTTGTGGGTCCCAATGCATGGCATTCCCACAGCATCCCCACCCTCCCCGTGGGGTTCCTCACTGACCAAGAAGAGTGCTTGTTGTACTGTGTGCAAAGAGTGGCACCTGGAAAAAGTTGGGGGTGACATGATGATGTCAACACCAACTGCTTCCAAGAGGCCCATGTTGGGCTGTTCAGGGGCAGGTGGGAGGGACCAAGGTAAAGGTGCTGTACTTGCCCCACTGATTTACAGCCCATGGAGATCCTGGCTGCAGCAGCAGGCAATATGCTTGCTGTGCTGGTGCAGCCCCCCCCCCCAAAGCGCAGGGCCCAACATTGGTCACATTGGCTTAAGGCTGACCCTGGGGCCACTTTACACAGGCATTGAGGTAGCTGAAAAACTTAAGCTTTGCAATGTCAGTGCTGCATACTGATAAATAATCAGTATTTTATACTGATAAATTTGACATTGTAAACACAATTGCATGTCCAAAGCTGTCCTAAGTGAGGGATTCTTAACCAGGGGTGCCCATGTCCCTTCGGGGTATGAGAACCAAATGTTGGCGGTATAAGACCAGCAAAATGGGTACCACTGCATACTGTGGGATCCGCAGCTGCCACTAGGGGCTCCCCGGGGTAAAGTCCCAGCCACTGCAATGGGAGCTCCCACCCTTGGGCAGGCCAGATCCTCCCCTCCCCATGCCCAGTTCTGCCCCCTCCCCGCCTCCTCTCATGCCTCAAAAACACTTACCGGTCGCTGGTGCTGCTGGAGTGCTGATGGCCTTTCCTTGTGGCGCTGAGGCCAGGCACTCCCTAGCGCCGGCTCAGGGCCAGAGCTCCTTCCTCCCATGGTGTCACAAGCACCATGTAGTCAATGCTAACCTCAAGATGTGTAACACATATGCACAAGACTCATTCTTTATTTAAACCAAAAGTAAAACAAAGCAGTGTAACCATTCAGACTTCATCAGAACATCATACTTGCAGACCTCTCTATGCTCTACTTTTAAATAATTCAATTCAGACACAGATGGCCCCTTGCGAAGTCCAATCCTATGCATATGTCAGGGGCAGCAAAATTTGCTTAACATAGCAGCCACATGCAACAACCTTCAGATGTGTAAGAGCTGCAAGAGAGAGAGAGAGAGATTTTTGAGGCCCACAATACAGTATTTAAAGCATGTAGAGCACAATCCTACTTTTGAAGCATTTGCACCAACATATCAGCAAAAAGGCCAGCATACGTCTCTGTGTTGGCCTCCATCTCCTGGTCACAGCAGCAACAAGGTAAAGGATGGCCTTGCTGAGCCGGCACAGGGGCTCGAGGAGGGCAGCGGGAAGCAGGACAGGGCAGTGAGAAGGGTGGAATGGAACAGGGAGAGGCAGAGAATGGGCAGGCCCGTGGGTCCTAATCCATCCGTGGACTGGGTGTCATAGGTTCACCGTCACTGATCTAGATGAAGCTGGAAGGTTTCAGGTTTATTTTATTTTTTCTTCTATGAACATTATGTACTTGGAAGCTTTTGGAGTAATTCCTACAATGAGTGATTCATTGCAACGTAATTTCACCCAGTCATGCTCTGCTATATAATTCCATGATTAGTCAAGGGTCATATTTATTTAGCTTCCCTTTCCCATTTTTATTCCCCTACCTCAGAGGGGAGGCCATACAGATTAAAGTAACTGATCAAAAGTTATATGCAGGAGGCCAGAAGAGGATGCGAAAGGACGGTCCAACCAAAGGGCCAGTCAACTACAATTTGATAGTTAGCCAAAGTACACCATGTGAACTAGGCCTGCAATCCTATGCACAGTTACCTGGGAATAAGTCCCATTGAACTCAATGGGATTTACTTCTGAGTAGATAGGAATAGGCTTCTGCTATAGTATAGGATTTAACTGTTCCTTCACAGGACTGCATTTGATTCACCTACCTTAAGGGAAGAGCTGTGCTCTCTGTCTGAGAGTTCTCTGTCTTAGAGTTAGTTGGGGAGATCAGATGGGCTTCCCAGGGGAAGGAAGTGGAGGTTTTGGGGTTCAGGGGAGAAATGGCGGTAAATGGAAAAAGGAAAAGAAAGTTTGGGGATGCAGGGAAGAAGGGGGAAATATTTTTCTTTGGAGGTACCCCCCTTTGCCTTTTACTTGAGAGCAGGCAGAATCCAAAGAAAGGTTCCTTTCTCATTTCTTCCATGAACCCCAAATTCCTTCACTTCCTTTACCTAGGAAACCCATCTGATCTCCCCAACTAACTTTAAGACAGAGAATTCTCAGACAGAGAGCACAGCTCTTCTGCTAGCCAGTTAGTCCTGGGGGGAATTCCCCTGCTGTAATTATTCTAGAGCAACCTGTTTTCTGGACCTGGATTTATGCTGAATGTACTCTACAGTTTTGCTCTAGTCCACTTTGATTGAGCAAGAGAAGAAGAAAGCTGCTCCCTGAGCTGTTAGCTATTCAGGGAGACAGAAGAAGAATGCTGCTCCCTGAACTGTTAGCTATTCATGGAGACAAATGACTCTCTTTGACCGAAAATGTTAGGTATCTGGCACCCTGACCATAAAGAAATGCCCAGCAGCAGTGCATGGAGTAGCTTATAGTGAGAGAGTTTGTAGTGACAAAACTGGTTCAAGGCAGGTTGGACAGGATCAACCAGCGATGCTGCCTGCCTCTTGAAATCAGATCATGTGCAGCCACAATCAGATGCATAATTTGTACCCACAGTCTCAGGGCAGCTTAAGATGGTGCATCAATTCGACATCTTGCAATTTTTTTCTACCTCAGTCCCACTATGCTGCCTATTTGGACATGGATTGATAGCTTGTATCATGGGATGGTGGTTGATTGCATGGTACATTGTAGCGCTGACCCAACCCTGTTAGATCAACACCACATCTTGTGTGCACATGTGACACTAGTGTAGCAATTTTCAACGTTTTTCTTTTCACAGCACATTGACCTCTATGGTCTTATATAAAGTCTTTGCCTCTTGTAATGCCACTTCCAGCTTCCAGGAGACTATTCCAGGTTTTGTGGCTGTGTTACTAGAGCAACCATCTGCAATAACAAATTGTCCCTCCACCAGTTCCTTAGAGCCGGCCGAGGAAGAGGGACAGATAACTTGTTGCTACAGATAGTTGCCCTAGAAACAGAGCCACAGAACCTGAAAGAGTTTCTCAGCACTTTTCAACCACTGTGCTCCAACTCCCACAGCACAGTTGCAGACATTTCGTGGCACACCAATGTGCCGAAAAAACATCTGTTGAAAATAATTGCATTAGTGGAAGAGCAGAAGAGACATTGGGCCAGCATATCAATCATGATGAACCTCTTCTCTGGACAATAAATGTCTCTTTTCGACCTTGAATAACTACAATCAGCAATGGAACTTACCACTATCACTTGTCTTCAGCAAAGGTGGAGACCTCTTGGAGCACAATCCTAACCTGAAGTTTGGCTGGCACAAGGGCCACCGTAAAGTGTGCTTGGACCACTCTTGGAATCAGGGAGGATGGCGCACATCTGTGTGCTGGCCTCCGACTCTGAGAGTGGTCCAAACAAACCTCCAAGATTGTGCCCTTAATGAATTTGGTATACCACCACATTATCAGCAAACACCACTGTGTCCTTCAAAAATGGAAAGAATGAAGCTAGTTCAAGCAGATTTCCTCTATGGTTGACTGCACAAGAAAATAAGTTAACAGTTCTGACATTCCTGCTTGAAGCCACAAAAGTGCAGATGCGGGTTAACTGGCTTCATGCTGCATACAGTGAACATAGCTTGAGGGGCATCCAAGAGTTTGGAAATTGTGTGAGGCTGCAAACCTTGATGCACCAACAGCAAGATGATGCTTACATGCCAGAGCGCTTCAATACGTACTTCACACACACTGCAAGCTACTGGTCTAGAGCCCATGTTGATGGTATCTGACACAGCTTGGCAAGATGAGCTACAGAGGTTTGTATCCTCAAGATGAACCGGGGGAAAAAATAGATTATAGATGAGACATACTGAAATGGGAAAGACTAAAGTAGCACTGTGCTGCTTTTTCTCGCTTTCTTTCAGACATTGCTTTCTGCAAAAATTATATATACATTTCAACTCCTAAATTTCCTCTTCAGCATTCAGCATTTCCAAACATGAACACAGGTAATACAGTACTCAAAACTGCAGAACAATTAAGTCTGGAATGGAAACACTTTTGAAACCTGGAATGCTGTCCTTGTCACTGGAAATTTCATCCTTTTTACTTTTCTGAATTTCAGCTACTGTCTTAAAATAACATGTAAGCCGTCTTTCCATAGAATTCGCAAAGCTTTCCTTGGCCAATGAATACTGTTGGATACACAGCACAATCCTGTGCATGTCTATGCAGCCACAAGTCCCAAAAAACTGAGTATAGGTTTGCAGCCACAGTGTTATAATGTCACAGAATGTTCACAAACATTCTAAGGGTGCAATCCTAAACTGAGTTAGGCTGGCATAAGACAAACCAGTTTGGCCAGCACAAGGGCCACCATAAAGTATGTTTGGACCACTCTTGAATTCAGAGAGGCCAGTGCACAGACTTGCACCATCCTCCCTGACTCCGAGAGTAGTCCAAACATGCTTTATGGTGGCCCTTGTGCTGGCCAAACTTTGCTGGCTTAGTTTATGCTGGCCTAACTCCAGTTTAGGATTGCGCTCCAAGTCTCAGCAGTAAGCATCGAAACAACAGGACCAGGGACAGAGGCATTATGTGTTGGTGCAAAAGAGAGAAGAGAGGTAAGAAGGACTGCATTGCATCTCCTGTGTGTCCTTGCTGTCTCAGAGCACAATCCTATGTGCTCTTTGGGCCAGCACAAGTCTACTGTGCTGGCCCAGGAATGTCACAAATGTGCTGTGAAACACGTTTGCAATGACTCAGGAGGTGGGAAGGCTGACATACTGATGTGCACTGGCTTGCCTGCACCACTTCCCAAGCCTGCAGCACCCACATAAGGCTAGCCTAAGGATGGTGGTGCAAGGGGGTTGGAGAGGGTGAGAGGAGGGCAGGGAAAGGTGGAACAGGGCGGGGTGGATGTGGGGGGAGGGCGGGCTCATTGGTGAACCAACCTGGGGAAGTGGATGGGACCACTTCTGGGACTAAGGCCAGATCCTAAACCCCGGGCCAAGCCAGGTTGGCCCTATACAGGCCACTTGGAGTTGCGCCAACAATTTTGCTGGTGCAACTCCAAATAGCCCTGTTGGAACTGCTGGGGCATTAATTATATAAGGAGAATATATTCCCCTTACTCCAAGTTGCTCAGCATGCAGCCCCAACCCTGCGCTGGATATGGGGCAGTCCAGTTGGACTCCCTAATCCAGCATGGGGTTAGGATTGGGCTGTCAGAGACATTTGGCTCTTTTCCTCATATCTGGTATCCTGAGGGAAAATGAATACAGTTCTTTGCAGAAGAGTAATTTAATGTTTACATATGCACTCTTCACAGAAGATCAGGCCAAAACTAGATATGACATCCGACTGTGTGTCCCCTTCCCTTCTCTTTTTTAAATCCCAAAGCAGGCTGTGGTTTTAACTGAAAGAATCAAGTAGGGAAGGAGCTGCTTGGCCCCTTTCCTTCTGACCATTTTCCATTCAAAATTCCCTGCTCTCCATCTCCTTTACCACCTATGTGTAGAAAGATATTGTTACCCTTCTCTTTTCTCCAGGAAACAAGCAGAGAAAAATGACCAGAAAGAAAAATGTTAATCAGCTCAAACCTGCAACCTCCAGAGGCTGATTTTGCTTAAAACAAAAATAGTCAGGGAAAGGATATACATGATTAGCTTGCCTTATATAACTAGCTGGGGCTCAGAGTAAAACAAATAGATCATTGCTCTAAATCTTCTATCTCATAAGTTGAAACCCAGGAGATCTACTCCACAGAAAAACAGTCATGCTAAAGTTCCATTTAAATCACTAGGGCTTTTGTTATTCATAACTAACATGTCTCATTGATTTTGATGTGATGTAACTACAACTAAGGGTCAAACTAGCTGTTTCTTTAAGCACGTGATTGGGACTCAAGTACTGTGGTCAGGGTTCCCAGCCTTCTAGGATTAACCTGGAGTCTCTAGGACTCAGTATCAAGCTTCGGATGACGACTGAAAGGAATCCTGGAAATTTTAACAGGGCCTCCTGGGGCTTAATGACATCATGTCATGTTGGGAAGAAAATTCTTCTGAAATTACTATAGTCAGTTGGCAACCCTACTTGTGGCCCAATCCAAGGAGACATTCCAATGTAGCTGTTATTTACAGAATAAAAAACAAACACCCAAGGCCAGTCATATCTTTAAAGCCACATCTTGTGTTTGACTCTGACTTTCTTTGGACTGAGGCAGCATCTTGAGAAAGAGCAAAGGAGAACAGCTGTGTAGGTCTATAAATCTATGTTCAGTCCTATAGAGGCATGTCTATAGGTGGATATTTAGGTCCATAGATGCATGTGCAGTTGTGCTCAGTTGAATAATCACAGTTTCTTTCACTGGGGAAAGTGAAAAAAGGCTGAAACATGATCACAAATTCATATAGCAATCAAAGGTACTTATACAACTGTATTATATTTTCTCTTGGTCCAATTTCTCCATCTCTCTAGAACAGTGGTTCTCAAAATTTTTAGATTGGGACCTACTTTTTAGAATGGCACACATGTTGGGACCCACTGGAAGTGGTGTCATTAACTTGGAAGTGATGTCATAGCTAGAAGTCCTGCATCATCAAGCAGGAAGTGCTTGTTATGGTAACATAATAAACTGACACAACTGAAATGCAAATTGGCATTCTTGGACTGCAGCAATTGTACAACCATGAAACATTCCTGACAGAAGGTAAGATTAGGACAAAATATTATGTAAAAGCACTCAACTAAAAACATTTTTTTAGAAACCCTCACTTGAAAATTCAAACACTCACAGAAGGAATCTAGCAGAAAGAAGGACTGCAGCTTCCAAGATGGCTGCTCCCATCTCTCCACGACCCACCTAACGTGTTGCAACCCACCAAGTGGGTCCTGACCCACATTTTGAATAACACTGCTATAGAAACTAGATAGTCATATTTACAGAAGCACTATAAGATCTATAGGCTTCAGGCCAACAGAGGAGGACATCGTGTTATTTATAGAACATGGTTACATCAGATTGTTGTGGCTCTGTTGTATCAAAGAGAATGTATTTCCTCAGGGTGTTCTTTGTCGAACATAGGTATACTTTGCATGAGAGAGATAAACCTGACTCTCCATTTTATAATATCAATTTGCCAGCATTACGATGTTGGGTCTTACAAAAGAAGTCCTCAGGGAATGTTTGCTGCTAGCATGGTGCTTTGGATCAATAATGTTTGATTGTGACCTTTACATTAGCAGTTTTGTCATCTATCAGACTCGACAGGATCTCCATATAAGAAGCAGTAAACATCCACTGGAACATCGTTCTACATATGAAAACCCAGGAACAACTGTGTCCATTTCAGGCTGTACCTTTAAATCTGCACTGCAAAAGAAATCCAAAATAATATGTCACAGGAGGGATAAAATCTGTCTGCCTGGTGTGAAGTTTATGACACAGTTGAATTTTTCACCTCTTCACTTGCTAATATCTGACTACATCTTTAGACAAGGTGGGACCACAGTCATAGCTCAGTGGTATGCAGAAGGTCCCTGGCTCAGTCCTTGACCGCTGACTAGGGAAAAGGCCCAAGCTGAAAGCCTGAAGAATTACTGTTAGCCAGTACCGACAGTATTTACTGGCAGTGCAATCCTATGCATGTCTACTCAGAAGTAAGTCTCATTGTGTTCAATGCCACTTACTCCCATGCAAGTGAGTATAGGATTGCAGCCTTACACACAGACAAATAGTCTGACTTGGTAGAAGCCAGTTTTCATATGTTTTCCTTCAAATGTCCTGAGAAACATATTTTTTGTTTCATTCAATGCCCTTATAGGATCAGAAACAATTGATCAATCAATCAGCTTTCTTCCATCTTCTCATTTGAAGTTTGCATTTTATAAAACAGAATAAATGAAGCAATTTCCCTGCCTGCACAGGTGAATCTTGGGGTTAGGACTTTGAGGTTAGGAGTCTGGCCACCTTGGTCAGATGAGTGGTCAAAGACATGACAAAAGAAAATTAAATTGCTTCCTAAAGCCTGCCGATGGTTTCCTGAATGGGCAACGCATCTATAGGAGTGAGGACTGAAACAGATGCTCTGGGGGTCCCCGCGTGACAATGGTCGAACATGGCCAATATCGGTGTCAAATCCATAGTTTCCGGGGTCGCTGGGACGAGTGACGCCGCTCTGGATGCCGTTGGAGTCTGGGTTCACCCCCCCCCTTGGCATGGGGTGTGAGAACGGGTACAAGACAAAACGTCCACCATGTCCTGCTGGGACGCCTTGACCGATCGACACGAAACTTGGCACGCATACACCTTGCAGCCTGACGACAAACACTGCGGGGGTCAGACCCCCGTAGCGCCCCGGGGGTGGGGGTACGCGGGGGTGCCCAAGTGGAAATGGTCGAAAACGGCCAAACTCAGCGTCGAATCCATAGTTTCCGGGGTTGCCGGAGCGAGCAGTGATGCTCCTGACGCCGTCAGAGTCCGGGTTCGCCCCCCCTCGGCATGGGGTGCGACAAGGGGTGCAAGACCACCATGCCCTGCTGGAACGCCTGGAGCAACGTCCACCGAACTCGGCATCCACGTACCTTCCAGCCTGGCGACAGACACTCTGGGGGTCAGGCCCCCCTGGCGCCCCCGGGGGGACCCCGGGGCCCCCGCATGACAATGGTCCAAAACGGACAAAATCGTCACTCCTTCTGTAGTTTCTGGGGTCGCTGAGGCGAACAGCGACGCTCCCGAGGCTGGACGAGTTCAGGTTCGCCCCCCCTTGGCGTGGGGGCGGGAAGGGGTGAGAAACACAGCATCCACCATGCCCTGCTGGCACGCCTCGGCCGATCGACACGACACCTGGCACGCATATGCCTTCCGACCTGGCAACACACACTGTGGGGGTCAGACCCCCTTAGTGCCCCTGGGGGGGGCGCGGGGGTCTCCGCATGAAAATGGTCAACAACAGCCAAAATCGGCGTTGAGTCCGTAGTTTCCGGGGTCGGCAAGACAAGCGGCGACGCTCCTGACACAGTGGGAGTCCGGGTTCAGGCCCCCCTCGCTATGGGGGGCGAGAACGGGTGCAAAACAAAATGTCCGCCATGCCATGCTGGAACGCCTGGACCGATGCACACCAAACCTGGCACGTGCGTGCCTTGCGGCCTGACGACACATACTACGGGGGTCAGGTCCCCCCAGCGCCCCCGGGGGGGGTGCGCAGGGGGCCTGAAGTGAAGATGGCCAGAAACAGGCAAAATTGGCATCGAGTCCATACTTTCCAGGGTTGCCTCAGCGACCAGGGACGCTCCCGACGCAGTTGGCGTCCGGGTTTCTCCCCCGTTGGAGTGGGGGGGGGCGAGAGTGGGTGCAAACCCCATAAACTCTGGAAGATCATTTTCTTACCCGGGCAACGCCGGGTAACAAACAGCTAGTGTGTGTGTGTGTGTGTGTGTGTGTGTGTGTGTGTGTGTGTGTGTG
>JAJKFI010000002.1:22866822-23042148 GCA_029204185.1 Lerista edwardsae
GTGTGTGTGTGTGTGTGTGTGTGTGTGTGTGTGTGTGTGTGTGTGTGTGTGTGGAGAGAGAGAGAGAGTATAAAAAGTGGCATATTGTTAAAGTGGCATCCAAAGTGGTGCCCAAATTCCATGCTTTCCCTTTTGGGTGACCTGCCCCCCCCATCACCACCTCCACATGCCTACCATGTCTTCAAAACTGGCAGGAACAGAACATCCTGGGAGTGGACCTCCTTACCCAGCCTGGGTCCTCCTTACCTAGTTAAGTCTGTTTAGAAGAAGCAATGGAGGCGGCGAGGTGACAACTGTGATCACCTTGCAGTTGGCATTTCGAGGAGGAGGAGGAGGAGAGGAGGAGGAGGACCACCACCACCACCACCACCATCATCATCACTGCAGACTTCAATAGCAGCACTGGACAAAGAGGCAAGCCACCCTGTTCTCACTTGCTCTCCAAGCAAAACCAGCAAGAGGGGAAGGCAGCAGGCAGGGGGAGTGTCTGAGCAGGCAGGCTCAGAGTGCAAGCACCCACATCAGTTCCCCACCTCCCCCAACTTACTGTCCAAAATAGTCCTTTCACCCAGCCTCATGAGTGGGTTCAATGTGTTCTCTTAACATAACAAGCAACAGCCTGTAGTGTTGCCTCAGGAACCTCTCACTGCCTGGAAGTGGAGAACATGTCACATTTGTTATTTGGTAGGACAATGGGATAAATTAGTTGCACTGACTTGAGCAAGTGAGAGGGAGTTGGGATAAAAGAAACAAGGAGCAAAACAGATGAAGAGAGGGTAGGAACAGATGGGATGACGAGGATGACTAAAATTCTCATCTGTTTGCTGAAAACACTATATGTTCTCTCCATTAGACCAGGAGTCTCAAGCACTATATAGTTGTTTTGGAAAGCAATATTAAGATGTTATGTTAGCAATGTTAGATGTTTGGAAAGCAATGTTAAGATGAGGAAAGCAAGATTACGGAGTGTTTTGCATCTCTTGCTGGGCTCTCTCTTCATGCTGTTGACTTCTCCATCCCTTTACCAGGTTGAAAAACTCAATTTATCTGTTCATGCTTGAAGAGAAATTCAGTGAAGAGCACACAATTCCCCAAAGCCAGAAGACACAACCGTTTCTTTCCTTCACATAATTGTCAAGACACGCTAGGGATCTGCAGTCAGCAAGACAGTTCAGTGTCTGGACCCTACTCATCGCACTACCTTGTGTTTAATGTCTCTTTCCCTAGAAAAATCATTCAAGAAGTTTGGCTTATCTCATTCTTTGGAAGAGATGATCTCCAGTTTAATGAACTTGTGTTTGTTTAATGTATGAGGAAAAATAAGAGATAAGGTTTATTGGATTTTTTTTTGGCCACCCTTTAAAAAACCATTATGTCCAGAGCTGATTGTAAAGCAGAGTGTTTGCAAATGACATAATTTGTTTGCTATGGAGGAAAGGGGGCATATTAGAAAAAAGAAACAGGGAAATCTTTTTTCTTAACAGAGAAGGTTGTTTGTACCCTTTCCATTATTGGAAATTATGGAAGGTGAGTTCACCTGTAACTTTAATCCTTTCTTGAACCCGTTGTTGCAATGCTCCTAATGTTAATAAACACTTTTTATTCATATGCTGTTTGCTCAGGCAGCAAAATCCTTAGGGGCTTCTAGAGCCCTCACTGACACCAATATAATCAGAGGCATAACATGGGGAGAGCCTGCCCCAGGTGCTATGCCAGGAGGGTGCATTACTGCTCCCAGGCTCCACCCCCATTCCTCCTCCTGTGGAAGTTCCCAATGCATGAATATGCCAGTATGCACCCTTCAGGGAGAACCTAGAAGTTGTGGCATCACTGGCCAAAGTACCAGGCCAGTGCAATATACCTCTGGACAGGGGCGGATCTAGTCAAAATGGTGCCCGGGGCACCCAATAGAAGTGCGCCCCCATGGGAGCCCAGGTCTACCCACCAGAAGCAGCCCCGGGTAGACCTGTGCTCCCCTCGACGGAGTCCAGGTCTACCCATTAGAAACAACCGCGGTAGATCTGGGCTCCCCTTGAGGGAGCCCAGGTCTACCCATTAGAAACGACTGCAGGTAGACCTGGGTTCCCTCCATTAGGAATGGCCTAATGGCTTCCATTAGGAATACTCGCAGCTGGTCCCAATGGGTAGACCTGGACTCCGGTACCTAGGTCTACCTGCACAATGTTGTGGGGGCCACTGGCGCCCCCCTAGACAGCCCCATGATGGCACCCAGGGCTCTTGCCCCCCCCTGCCCCCCTAGATCCGCCATTGCCTCTGGATTTTAATTATTCCTGGCCAGTCTGGTTTAATCCAGGTATGGCTCAAGGCATGAACCAGAGACAAGTTGGTAGGTTGTCCTCCCCAAGTAAGCTTTCACATAAAACTAGTCGGGTGTTTTTTTTTAGTGAGGTTGGTGTCGAGGGGTTCTCAGGAACTGGATTTGCCTCCCTGGCAGGCTGCCTGTCTCTCAGGGGCCAGGGCCAGGCTGGTCCTTCTGGGGCAGAGGAATGCAAGCAGATGCCATGGCACTTCCTGCGGTGTGCTCTGATGGTCCTCTCAGGTGCCAAGTGTATATTATAGGGAAGCTCGGTCAGGCTGCTGCCACCACCCTGTTCTGGGGTTTTTCTGGTCATGGAGGCCAGTGCACTTGATGAGTGACCTAATGCAGATAGGGCTAATGCTCTGGGTGGGAGTGCATTCCTGGGCAGGGGAGAAGAGGAGCATGGGTGAAACCAGCAGTGACCCTCGCCACCGTATCCCATCCTCCATGATGGGCTGCATGGCCTGACACTGAGGCCCTTGCCTCTGTGCCAGCAAAATAGCCAGTGCAGAGGTGAGGAGACCCATCACCCGCCTTGCACCCTTACCTGGGAGAAGGGGACAAACAGTCCCTTTCTCTAAGGAGCCTCCAGTGCCTACCAGGCACCGGTAGGATGCAGCAATAGCCACTTGGCTACTGCGGCTTGTACAAGTGCACAGGCAGCCAGGATTGGGCTGCCTGTGTGTAAACCAGTAAATTAGCCACAGTTATAAATGCTCCTGAGCTACAGCTGCATCATGTGATCTGATATTCAGAAATGCCAATCCCCACGTTCCAAATGACAACTGAGGGAGGGGTTTGAAAGGTGATCTGAAACTCTGAAAGGAAAACTTGGGAAAAACCACATCCAACTTTGGGAACCATTAACCAATGGAAAAGAAGAGGGATGTGTACAATGTTGTTGTTGTTGTTGTTGTTGTTGTTGTTGTTGTTGTTGTTGTTGTTCAGTCGCTAAGTCGTGTCCGACTCTTCACGACCCCATGGACCACAGCAGGCCAGGCCTCCTTGTCCTCCACTAGCTTCCGGAGTTCGCCCAATTTCATGTTCATCGCTTCGGTGAAACTATCTAACCATCTCATCCTCTGCCACCCCCTTCTCCTTTTGCCTTCAATCTTTCCCAGAATGATAATTTTTTCTAAAGAATCCTCTCTTCTCATGAGGTGGCCAAAGTATTTGAGCTTCAGCTTCAGTATTTGTCCTTCTAGGGAGCAATCAGTCTTGACTTCCTGTAGGATTGACTGATTTGATCTCCTTGCAGACCAGGGGACTCTCAAGAGTCTTCTTCCACACCATAATTCAAAAGCATCTATTTTTGGGCATTCCGCCTTCCTTATGGTCCAGCTTGTAAAGAGCAAAAGAAGGCTAGGTCATGGTTTGACTCCATTTTGTCAACAAGACTCCATTTCATGGGAAAGAGCTGAAGCTGCTAAAATACCAGCTGGTGGTAATCAGCTCACTTCCTGATGTAATCAGGAGTGTAATTTCCTATGTGCCTTGCTTTCTGCAGAAAAGTGTGAGGTAATAGCTGGGGTCAGGGACACTGAACCACCAGCTTACCATCAGGAAGATTCCATCCAGCTAGTGCTGCAAACAGGAAGATTCTGCACAGTTGAGACCCATTACTTAAGTTGTTTATGTAACCTTTTCTGACCATTCTGTGACTTCCAAACGTTCTATCACCCCTTCAGGAGATGGACGACCTTTATCCTGATTGGATAAGTGATTGTGCTAGAGGGGTACAAAGATACCCAGTTTTGGGGTACAGCCATCACACTCCATCAGACCTTCAAGACTTCATCAGACCACCACACAGACCATCAAGACCACAAGACATCAAGACCAAAAGACCACAAAACCATCAAGACACCATTCAGAGACCTTCAGACCTCCAAACCTACAGATCACCTTCTCCAAGCCTGTCCAAGATGCCCAGCATGGACCTGCTGCCTGCTTGGACCAAGAAGGGGTGAACCAGCAAGGCTAGCAACCTTGCAGGTACTAGGGCCTAGTTTAGAGTTAGGCATATAGTTGTTTTGTTGTTTTAAGGTGTATCTTAGTTAAGTCTCTGTTAGTTCTTTTAAGCCTTTCGTAGTGTTATCAGGGACGTGGTGGTGCAGTGGGTTAATCTGCTGTTACTGGGCTTTCCAACCGGAAAATTGGGAGTTCAAGACTGCCTGACGGAGTGAGCTCCCGTTGCTTGTCCCAGCTCCTGCCAACCTAGCAGTTCAAAAGCACCTAAATGCAAGTAGGTAAATAGGGACCGCTTCGGTGGGAAGGGAACGGCGTTCCGTGCGCTACAGCGTAGAGTAATGCCGGCCACATGACCACGGAAGCTTGTCCTCAGACAAAACGCCGGCTCTACAGGCTTTGAAACGGAGATGAGCACCGCCCCCTACAGTTGGTCACAACTAGACCATTCGGTCGTGGGGAAACCTTTACCTTTAGTGTTAGTAACTGCTTGTTTTCTTAATAAATTACAGTTAATCTATAAGCTTTATTTGTGGTTATTTGAAACCAAGCTAAATTCAGTGTTGCTGCTTGGGCACTCTACCAGTTTAAAGTTAGGCTTTATAGCTTTGGGATAGGTCCCTGTTGTTGGGGCTAGTTTAGCCTGTGGACTTTTTAAGATTTAAGAGTCTGTTTGAGGCTGTAACTCTTAGCTGTGGCCCCAGGCTGGTAGCAGAGGCTCTGTGCCTTGTTCCCTTGGCTTGTAAGCACTTAAGGACACACCCTGCTGAAAGTTCACACCTCATTTGGGCCCTGGGCTGGTTATAGGGCATATGAGCCTGTGAATTACACAGCTCTCACAGCCATACATTACTACTGGGAAAACCATAGTTTTGACTATGTGAATTGGCCTTTGTTACATGAACCCATTGCCTAGTACCAAGTTGTTGAGATGTCACCTGTCTTTTTTTTTTTTTTACTATGAGCTTTGAATACTTGTTAGTGAACATCCATTAGCATACAGACTTTTCAATGCCCTTTTTCCATTTCTGTTTGCATTCAGTAAAAGATAGATCTATGTGCTTTGGGGGGCAGTTTTGTATCTTTATGCTTGTACCATCATTACAACAGAGAGTCTCGTGGTCCCTTGAAGACTAAGATATTTACTTTAACAAAAGTGTTCGTGGACTACTAGAGCACACTTCATCAGCTCAATCATCATCATGTTGCATCTGATGAAGTGGGCTCTAGTCTGCTAACACTTATGCTAAAGTACATTTCTTAGATATTATGTATTGTTATCTCTTCCCCACAGCCACTTGGCTGTTCAGCAAATATCAGCAGAAACTGGCTTGCTTTTCTGAGCAAAGTAGCAAGCACCAGCCTAAGATTTAAAATGCCAAGTTTAATCAGGTAATGGTAAGGAGAAAAAAATGGTTAGATTCTGCATAGACAATTTATGGTTTATTTACATAGGAAAAACATCTCATGCCTGGTGAGTTTTGGGAAAACACAATGCTAAGCAAAAACAGGTGCCACATGTTTTCCCCCTTCTAACAAAATTGTGCCTTGTGTTAAGGAGATTTAAGCCAACAGGCAAATGTCACTCTTAATTCCAGGCTGACAACCAGTGTGCATTGCATGAGAAGCAAATTGTGATCTTGAAATGCGTATTTTACACCATGTCAAGACAGGGTACTGTGAGTTCTTAGTGGTAACTTATTTGAATAATCTATCTGACAGTCCTGCTTTCCCCTAGAATTCCTAGTTAGCGTCTATATTGAGAAGACACACATTCCAAAAGCAAATAGTATCACCAGATGATTAGCATCCTACGGCACTTTAAAAAGAATTCTGTTTATCATTGATACTCCTTAATCTAATTCAGGGTTTGCTGCTCTCATGAGGACACAGAATGTTCAATACCCAATTTGTTGATGCTCAAATAGAATATGAGTTTGAACCATCTACACAAACATCTATGGACTGGCTGAGAGTCAAAAACACAAGTAATAGAAAGCACTGGCATAGCTAATAAAAGTGTAGCCCAGTGCAGGGGGCAAAGTGATGCCCCGGAAGTGACATCACAATGAAGTGACATCATGGTTGTGTTTTCATTTTTGTGCTTCTTTGGCCGTAACTTTTGATAGAATGGGGATATTACCTCTGATTTGTTACAACGCATTTGGCATTAAATTCCACATCAAATGATATATAACATAACAGTATTATTCCTAAAAACCGTTATTTTTACATGACAGTTGTATTTTCATTTTCTGATTTTTTTTAGCCATAATATTTGATAAAGATATTACACTCTGATTGGTTTCATTGCATTCTGCATTAAATTCTGCAACAAATGGTATATAACATGATGGCATTTTTCATACATACCAAGCTTTTCACACTTTTGGACACTGGAGTCAATCTCAGCTTGTTGGTCCCCTAAAGCTTGTTACCCAGTGCAATTGCATCCCCCCCCCTGCACTTCTTTAGCTATGTCCCTGATAGAAAGCATTTGTTGTCAAGTACATTTGTGTATCTGATTTGAAACACTTCCATTCAGAGGGTGCAATACTAACCTGGAGTTAGGCCAGCTCTTGTTAGGCCAGCAAAGTTTGGCCAGCACCAGGACCACCATAAAGAGCGTTTGGCCCACTCTCAGAGTCAGGGAAGATGGCATACGTATGTGTGCCAGCCACTCTGACTCCAAGAGTGGTCCAAACATACTTTACAGTGTCCTTTGTGTTGGCCAAACTTTGATGGCCTAACTGTACCAGCCTAATTCCAGGTTAGGATTGGACTCTGAGGCTTTTCTCTTACTCGAGTGTTAAACTAACCAGGAGGATGGTGAAGAGAAATAGAAACAAGAGCTGCTGCAGCCCTGAACAAAGTCACAGTAGGGCATGTCCATTATGAGCATGAACATGATGCTACCTTGCAACCAAAGAGCAAGAGCTGCTCTGGAAGTTTCTGGACGAGACCTAGACTCTCCTTGGAAAATAAAAACAAAAACCTCTGACATCACAAAGAGCCTAGTCCTGACTGGTGCAGGGGACTTTTGTGATGAAAACACAGCAGACTTCACAAGTAGGCAGGAACATCACACCATAGCTATCACATCTTCCCTGTTCTGAGCAAAGGGATGGAAAAAATTGCTGAAGGCCCAGACATACATACACCCCTTATGACCCACCTTTATTCTTGCAACAATCATATGAGCTCAGTTAGATGGAGAGAGAATGACTGGCCCAAGGTCACCCGGGGGGCATCATGGTTGAGTTGGGATTTGAATCCAAGCTTCTCCTGTACTTGTACTCTCTAACCATTATACCACACTGGCTTATATCATACATCATTTGTATATGATGGAGATAGTGGATCCAGCTCACTGTAGTATCCCAAGGAAAAAGTCAAGCATATATTTCCTGGTGTAGTTGCCTTTGTTTCAATTGTTGCTTTCACACACACAGGTCATTTTCACACACACACACACACACACACACACACACACACACACCTTCCTCCATATGGTCCTCCTCCTGCTTTCTTGTGTGTTTACAAATGGCAATAATGGGATGTATCGCAAGTCAGCTTGATTGACTGAAAAGATAAGCACTTTCCAATATGCTAAAAAACAAGGGACACCTACGTCATTGCATCAGACTTCTTCCCACCCTGAAATCACTGCCTGAGACTTTTCTGCTGCCCTGCTGTTACGCAATGCTGAAGAGCCTTCTGTAGCTGCAGCATTCTTTTACTCTGCAATAGCTTCTCCAGCACTGATTTAAAACACATAAGTAGTATCTGAACCCATTTGAGGTATATAAGAAGAAGTATTTGAACCTTGTGCACTACATGGTGTTCATAGGCACATAGGAGGAGCCCTGCTGGGATGTGAATGGAAACAGCCTGCTGAGCTGATGAAGGTCTCTCTCTCTCTCTCTCTCTCTCTCTCTCTCTCTCTCTCACACACACACACACACACACCCCAATATGAATCAATTCCTTTTCAAATTGTGTTCTGATTAGGAGTTAAGTGTGATAGGTGGATGGGTTCATCTTTTAATTTCATGGTTACTGCTGTTCTGAATATTATTATATTTCTACTATACTTCTATGAAATGTTTCCCTTTTCTAAAATGTATTTGTTATATTCGTATATTTAAAATGGATATTTACTTAACTGTTCGCCTTCTCCCTAATGATCCAGTTTGCTACTTAATTGTCTACCAATTGAAAGTATTAGGTGGAGTTGGGGTATTGGGGTGATGTGACAGTTATTATATTAATGTCCTTTGTTTAATTTTAAATTTACATCATTACGTCATTTGGTGATATGAGAGAATGATATAATGGTTCTATGATTATTGCACAGTAATTATCTGATTGTGTGTGATTAAAAAATTATGCATTTCTCTCTCCTTCCTTAACCCAGCCACAGATTTACCTTCTAGAGCAGCAATTTTCAACCTTTTTTGTCTCACAGCACACTGACAAGGCACTAAAATTTTCAGGGCATACCATCAGTTTTTTTGACAAGTGACAAGTCATATCACACTGCTGGTGGGGGGCTACTGTCCCCTAATAACCCTACTAATAAATGACCCTCCCCCAAACTACTATGGCACACCTGCAAATCATTCACAGCACACCAATGTGCCGTGGCACCTCGGTTGATAATCATTGCTCTAGAGACCCAGGTGCAGGACCTTTCCAAGACCTCCTGCCACTTTGGGGGGGCGGGTGCCAAATGCTGCCCTCCTCAGCTGGTGATGCGCCAGCCTCTGCTTCTCCAACTTCCTACTTAGAAAAGAAGGAGGGAGATAGAGCAGAAGAAGAAGTATGGAGGAAAGGAGACTGCATCATGCCACTCTAGCCCACCACTCTCCTCCACATTCCCTCTTCCACTCCATCTCCCTCTTCCTTTTCTAATAGAGGAAGTGGCCACAGCAATGGAGGCCACTGGACAAGCAGGAGTGGATGTCCTCTGACAATCTGCTGCCTGAGGTGACTGTGCCTCAGTCAGCCTCACAGAGGACTAACACTTCTAGGCAGGAAGAAGCGCAATCCTGAAGAATAGTCTTTGTAGCAAATGGCAATAACAAAAGAAAAATGTTAAAAGGCATTCCCCAAATTTCCTCAGAAGTCAAAACGAGGAGTGATTTATCAGGGGCAAGGACCAGGAAATTAGAATTACCCAGTAAAAAAGGAATATTTTGAGCATGTGAAGAATGAACTGGGATATGTGTTTCCCCAGTTATTGGTCAAGCCTGGAAAAACAGAATACAATATCTGTTTCAATACTCAAAGTTAAACATCACCCCCTTGTGGCAGAGACAGGTACTGACTGAAAAATAAAAAATGAATTCCAGTTTAAATATAGTACTTTTGAATGTGTCATATATTATATACCCTATCATTTTAAAAAAAAGTCAGGGACATGGTGAAG
Source organism: Lerista edwardsae (assembly GCA_029204185.1). NCBI lineage: Eukaryota > Metazoa > Chordata > Lepidosauria > Squamata > Scincidae > Lerista > Lerista edwardsae. The sequence goes on from JAJKFI010000002.1 coordinate 22,876,542, forward strand.
GAAGGAGAGGGAATAACTTCTGTATTCTACACATGAAACAGTTAAGCCCCTTTCACACATTCATTCAAAATTGTATACAAGGAGAATGGGATTGTTACAGCTTGCAGCAACAATCCCACCTCATACACATTTTTGGCTCAAGATGTGAAAGATTCTGCATATTCATGTGATGTGGCTATACAAAGGTTCCCTGATCCTATGAGCAGCGCCTACAGTTCGTACACACATAGGCAGGGCCAGCCTGTCCCTGTCCACCAGTGATACTATGGTGGTGGAGCTTCATCATCACTGATGCAACTCTCATATGCCAGTGTCCACTCATCTAGCACTCAGAATAGCATTTCCAAAAGTATCAGGTTGGACTGCTGCGGAGCCCAGTTTGTCACTGTCTCTGGGATGCCAAGGAACATAACCTTCATTTCTCAAAGTCCATAAGGAAAGATTGAACAGATTTCTAGAAGAAAGGTCCATCACAGGTTACAGGCAGTGATGGGTATGTGCAATCTCCTGGTTTTAGAAGTAGGCTAGCTCAGAATGCCAGGTGCAAGGGGATGACAACAGGATGCAAGTATCTTGTTGTCTTGTATGCTCCCTGAGGTATCTGGTGGGCTGCTGTGAGATGGGCTTCCTGTAAGCTGGACTAGATGGGCCTTTGGCCTGATCCACTGGGGCTCTTCTTATGTTCATTTGAGAGGGCTTCCATAAGAAGGAGGGAAGTCTAGGCAGGAAGGACTGGAGAGAGAGGAGGCAAGGAAACTATTACAGGCTACATCGAGTCCCTGGAAGAGGCTACAAGTCAGTGGAGCATCCCCTGCTGCCAGTGCCCTCCACCTACTTCCTGGCCTTTGTGGTTCCCAGGCTTTACCCTAAGTCTGGACGAGGTCACAGTGACTGGGCAAGGAAGGGCCCCGTTCATCAAGATGGAGGAGCTTCATCAAAGTGGTTTGGAGGAGAGCCTAGGAGGCCACACCAGCTGATGGCAGTGAATGGGAATTTGAATTTGAAGACATGTTCAGGGACTCCTTATAGACTATAAATGAATTTAGAAAAAAATCCCTCCAAAAAGCATCGGGCCACACTGTCATTTCCTCCCGCTTCAACCCCCAGGGCAAGCCCCCCACATCTTTCCCAAACCCCTGTGATATCATGGAACACTTGTAGAAGGAGGCCACTATCTCTTTTCCTCATCCTCTTCTTGCAACCTCTCTTGCCCCCACCCACCTACCTGCCTGCTTGTAGCTTCACCGAGCCTCCCACCCCACCCCACCCCAAGTGTGCCAGCACAGTATTCACAAATAATGAGAATAGAATCACAAATAACAAGAGGTAGGTGGCAATTCTGCCCCTCTGGATAAGCAAATGCGCAGGCAGTGAATTCGCATACAGGGCTGGCCTTCAGCCAATGTGGCCAATGTCATCACATTGGAACCTGGGCTTTGTGGTTGGCACGGTCACGTGGCAAGCCGATCACCTTCTGCTGCAGCCAGGATCTCTGTGGGCTGTAATCCAGTGGGGCAAGTAGAGCGGCTGCTCATTGGGCCACCCCACCTGGACCTGCCCCCAAATGGCCCAAAAATGGGTCTCCTGGAAGCACTTGGCAGCAACATCACGTCAACACCAACGATTTCCAGACTCCGCACTTCTCGCACAGCACCACAAGCACTCTTCTCACCCTGACTGTATGGTGAGTTGGGGGTCCCATGGGAATGCATTGGGCCCTGTCGCTCCTGGGGCCGACCCTATTTGCATATAAAGAGAACTGACTGTATTTCTGAATAGGCATGAATGTTTAAAGATTGCACTGTTTATTGGACCTTGTATTCTCTTTCACACAGTTGGAGGGATACTGCCTTCTAAGGAGAGATTTCAGGGAGGAGACTTGCAAACAAATGATGTCATTTGACTAGCCTCATTTCTCACAACCACCGGTGATGATTCATCATTGAACAAAACAGGGAGACTGCAAGGCTGGGCTATCTGAAAACAATTTTCATTCTCTGTGCTGCGCTAGCTACAATCCCTGACATTGGAGAGTAAATACTACATCATACCTGCAAGCTGTAGTTCCTTGGCATACAAAAGAGTTCAGTGATTGAAAAAAGGGAGGGTGTAGGAAGGCTCCTTTCATCTTCTTTTAAAAGCAGGATAACTCAGCTCTAGGTCTCATCCTGATCCAACACCACATGGATAAGAAACACACCAGGAGCTATTGTGCAATGATGACTGAATAAAGAAGATTCTGGGTACGGAGCCAAGAAGGGCATATGAAAGACAATGATGTTCCTGTGAGTGGGGCACTGAAAAGGCCATCTGGGCAAAATTTACTGCTTCACTGTTTACACTTTCTGCCCATTGTCTTCCTAACTTTGAACTACAGAGACCTATTACAGCAAGCTTGCCTATACACAGCACCAAAGAGGGTTGCCAAAACTAGACCAGTCAGTGCTTCATCCCACGGAAACCCACAGTTCTTCAGAGCAAAGGCCCTCATCAACCCGGCACCATGGATCGATTCCGGATGATCTTCCAGTACTTCCAATCCAATTCAGAATCGGTGACGAATGGGATCTGTGGGCTGCTAGCACTCGCTGGCGTAAAGATTTACACCTCCTTTGACTTCAACTGCCCCTGCCTTCCTAAGTACAACATGGCGTATGGCATGGGAATCATGTTTGTCCCTCCAGTGGTCCTTTTGCTCTGTGGTCTCATTGTTAACAGACAGTCTGTGGTGATTCTGGAGGAATGGAAAAGACCTACTGGGGACAGGAAGAAGAATCTGGCCATTATCAGGTGGGGCATTTCAGTCATATGTAAATGACTTTTAGCAATATGATTGCTTTGTCTAGTCTCCCCTTTTCTGCCCTCCTTGCTTCTGGGATCTTCAGTTCCATGAAGTTATTCCTTTAATGTTATGTATACATGAGTAACTTTAATTTGCTTGATATCACAGTAATCCAGTGAAATACGTCATTAGAATTCCCATTTACTTCTGTTATAATTGCCAAAACTGAAGCTTAGTGGCATCTCCTAGAGTACAGCCTGCATTTTCTAGGCCATACTGAAGATGATGCAAGAATAAGATTTCTTGCATTTTCTAAATTCAAAAGCAGCTAAAAAAAAGGTAGGATTCAATTTGGAATTGCAGCTTGGGGGTGGGGAGGAGAGCAATGGCAGTCCTACTGTTACTGTTGTGGGGGCAAATGCATTGAGCACCATGTTGGTGGAGCAGAGGGGTGGTGGTGTTGAGGTGGCTCACTGCTCACAGAGGCAAGCCGCAGGAGAGGAGGTTGGTCCGTCCCCCGCCCCCCCCCCCCTTGTATTAAAACATCTCCAAAATGGAGGAAGGCGGGAGGCATGGCAGGGGGCATAGTGGGGGCAGTGCAGGGAGTGGGGAGCTTCCTTGGACCTTACCCTGGGGTGGAGCCTTGGCTTGGTCCACAACTGGAAGAGGGTTTAACTCTTTCACCTGTACCATTTTCCTGATTAAAATTGCCCCATTACCCACAGTCTCCCACAATGCAAATACCTAGGCCAGGGTGATACGTTCAATGGGAAAATGACAAGAAGCAAAAATTTAACACTGAGACACACAAACTTGCACCAAGATTCTGAGCTGTATTGGGGCCATTGTGGCTGTTTCTCAATCTCTACAAAGATAGAATAAGATTCATGAATCCTATTCACAGATAGCCTGCATCATGTCCAATTTGTTCCTTTGGTGTTCCTTCAAACACATTTTCAGTATTACATTGCCATTAATTATCTTTCGTGAGTCAATCGGGTTATGAGCGCAGCTGGTCTGTATGTATCTTCAGAGTAAAAACAAAACCATTAAAAATTGTAACCCAATTCTAGTCTTTTTTTTAAAAAAAAAAAGTAGTAATATTTTAGTCCTCAGAATTATGGAGAAGATTCTGGAAATTCAAGTGTTCTAAAATCTCCGAAATTACAAAGGGAACATTGAATTACTAAGAGGCTTTAGGAATGTATCTTTTACACTTTCAGTTTCTGGGTTTGACAAAATAATTTTCAGGTCTCCGTCTCCGCAATGGTGTTCCTAGGAGGGCAAAGTTTTTCAGGTTTCTGAACGCCTGTGCAAAGCAGCCCCTCCTTGCCTTCAGAGCCATTTGAGGCTGTGAAAGCAAAGCTGCAGATATCCCTTTGTTTTGCTTTCATAGCCATGAATGGCTCTGAAAGCGAGGGGAAGGGGCTGAATTATACAGATGTTCAAGAATCTGAAAAAAACTTAGCGTTCTGCCCCCTTTCTACTATTTTTACTAATAATAATATTTAGGCTTACCAGATACAAATGGGGACAAGTGCCTATACCTTTAACTGCTTCAAAAGCTTTGTGAAGCCTTCCATGTTGAGCTGCCCCTGCCAAAATTCCCTCTTCTGCACAATGGTTAAAGGTCTAGGCACTCTGTCTCTGTTTGTATCTGGTAAGCCGAATCATATTTTTCCCCGCCTTTCTCTTCTTAAGGGAACATGCTTTTCAACAAGAGTGATCAATGGTTCCCTGTCCCCAAAGGGCTTCCAATTGGAAAAAAAAAATACAGAGGATACACCGGCAACAGCCCCTGGGAAGGATACCATGCTGGTTTGAAAAGGGACAGTTGCTTCCCCCCTCCCCACAACATATAAGAAGATACCACTAAAAGGTGCCACTTTGCCTAGTTAGCAGGCCTAAATGTCTTTTAGAATCAAAAGAGCCTTAAGGGCAAACTAGATATTTAGGGCAGCCATGTGTTATTAAACATGTGTGCCCTATTTGCCTATAAAATGGGGGGGGGAGTCTACCAAAGAAAGTTACTTCAACCTCTTCCACTTTATCTCACTGTACTTTGCTGCGTTTCAGATGTTTTTGCCCCAACTCTCACAGCAGAGTTCTATCATAACTTCCCTTTGCTCTGTCTCTTTTCATTGGAATGGTCTTTTTAGCTTGGCCTCCACACCCCTAATGCTTTCTGTTACTAAGTTTGTGCAATTCTTGCAGGGATCTTTTAAAGGGTTGTGAATGTAACAGTTGTGACTCAACCCAGCAGGGCTCTTCTTATGTTCTTAATTGATTCTCACTACACCCCATTTGTTACTAATTATGATAATAACTAAGTTCTGTGACGGAGCACAAGCTGCCTTCCGGTCTTGAGAGAGAGCAGCTCAATGCGTTTCTGTCTCCAACACACAGGTACATGTGTTCTTCCATTCTGCAACGTGCCATGATTGCCCCTGTTGTGTGGATCATTGTCACCCTCCTGGATGGGAAATGCTTTGTCTGTGCCTTCAGCAATTCCGTCGACCCTGATAAGTTTTCAGGCTTTGCCAACATCACTCCTTCCCAGGTACAGCTCTTGCTGTCCAAGGTCCCTTGCAAGGATGATGAGCTCATGAGGAATAACACTTCCCGGAAGGCAGTGTCCAGGTACCTCAGATGCTGGTCACAGGTAAATAACGGGATTGTATTGGACTTCTGTTCTATAGAACAGAATAGTTAGCCTGCTCCTATTCCTGCAATTGAAATAAGTTTGGATCAATTCCTCAAAAGAGTCAACTTCAGAACACTCTCCTGCTTTGCCATTCTTTAGAGATAAGAAACAATTTTTTTATTGGCTTCTATATTGTATGGCAGGAATGCAATGCAAGTGATTTTATGGATGTGGGATACACAGCAGCGTGGCTGTCCCTTGTGTTCCCCCTGGGCACACCTCTGAGTGTGGTCCCCAACTGACCAACCTGGATGAAATTGCAGTCATGCGATGATGTCACAGTGATTACTTCTGGTTGTGCATTGCTTCCCAAGGCCCCTCCCACTTTCAGCAGCCTAGATCCCCTACCCTGCATACTCCTCAGGGCTGCTCCTCCCACCCCCACCCAATCCAACTCATCACCCAGGTTCCTCAGGTGGCTCTCACCTCCCTCAGTGTTGCTGGGCCCTGGGTGGCTTCCTAGCCCCTCCCAGGAGTCTCTGCCACAGCCAATCAGCAGATGGCACCAACCCTTCCAGATTCACCTGCCAGGAACAAGGATGGCAGTGGTTAGGCATGCACACTTGCACACCTGAGGCCAAGACCTGACTTCCAGCAGCCCAGCAGCCATTCTTGGCGTAGTCATGCACAGCTCAGAGCAAGTGCTCAGAGCAATTGCACACTAGCCGTTTCTTCCAAACTGGGGGGCTTGGTGCTGAGCAACTGTGCCGAGAATGGCTGCAGGGGTGGGTGGGATGGGGAGACTCTGACTGCCCCTGCAGTCATTCTCAGTGCTGTTGTGCACTGCTTGATGTGAGGCCAACCAAAGCAGGCAGCCACATTCTGACACTTGCTTGCTGCAAGTAAGGGGAGCATGATTGCAGCAACTGAATCACTGTGATGGGGATGGCACAGGCTCGTAGTCAGGATTTTAGAGGTGGGTGGGCAATTATTTTTTCAGGGTGGGCAATTGTCAGGTATATATACTGATTTTTCAAAAATGCGAAGGTGGGCAATGCCCCCCCCAAGCTATAGGCCTGGTGTGGGATCTCCACCCTAGACAGAGTGCCGCCCAGGGCCACAGCATCCCAGTGCCCCCCTCAGCTACACAACTGCATATATGAAGTAAGACACAAACCTTTGGGCCAGTAACCTTCTCTCAACCAGTCCTGACATGGGGGAGGAAAAAGAAACAAGACTAGAATTCTGAAGTTATTTGTTCACTGCAAATGCTGTTGAAATGCTTATAATGATACTAAAGAACCCAGGAGCATTTGAAAGGTCCCTTGCAAAATTCTTACAGTATTCTGTCATGTTCTAGTAACTGAGAATTGATGCCCTATATTTTTCCCTTCCTTGTGGCTGCATGTGGCTGTAACATTCACAGTCCCTGATGATATTTCCTGTACCCTAGGCTCTTGGATGGAGTATACTGCTGACCCTGATAGTGATAGCCTTCCTTGCCCGGTCTCTCAGGCCCTGCTTCAATCAGGCTGCCTTCTTGCAGACCCGCTACTGGAGCAACTACATTGATATTGAGCAAAAGATATTTGATGAAACTTGCTGCGAGCATGCCCGGGACTTTGCACATAAGTGTATCCTCCACTTCTTTGAAAGCATGCAGAAAGAAATCAAACAACGGCGGTTCAATGCCCACAAAGAAAAAGAGGAGGACAAAGAAGGGGAGAAAGATCACTTGCACGGAATCACCAACCAGCAGCAGGTGAACAAGCTTCTTCAGACATGGTACTACAGCAAACCACGGCTGGATTTGAGTCACACAACACTGAGGCAACCCCTGGGCTTAGAGAGAACATCTGTGCCTTGGGATAACAGCATCAATAACAGGTGGCATCACCAGCCAGGAGACACAACTACAAGGCAAACAGATGTTTAAAAGGAAACTCTGGAAAATAGCAATCTGAGAGCGCAATTCTAACATGGAGTTAGGCCAGCAATGTTTAGCCGGCAAAAAGGGCCGTTTGGAACATTCTCAGAGTCAGGGAGGATGGAGCACATCTGTGTGCTGGCCTCTCTGACTCCCAGAGTGGTCCAAACATACTTTATGGTGTCTCTGGTGCCGACCAAACTTTTATAGCCTAACTGCTGGGCAAACTCCAGAATAGGATTGTATTCTGAGTCTCTCTCATGATTTGACAAATCCTATATAATATTTCTTAGCAATAGGGCTGTCAACTGGACAGACAGATAAAACAATGGTCTGGCACACTCATGAAACTTTAATAATAGCCTGGTGTGCAAAATTCAGCAGGTGATTTTTTTTCAGGGCATTGTATCAACTAATTTCATGTTTTCTTACTGAAATTAACAACAGTTGATTTCAGTTTTACTTTACTTACTTTCTTTCTACCCCACTTTTCAGTAAGAAAACATCTCAAAGCAGCTTACTACAAATTCAATCACAAAACACTCAGAACAATTAAAAACATAAAAATGAAAATCTTAAAAAAAGAAAACTTAAAACAGCAGCATAAAATCATATAATGTGCTGTAATGTTGAAAATCTTCAGAAGTAAAAAAAAGTTTCCCCTAGAAGTGGAGAAAGAGGGAGCCAGTCTGATCTCTCTCAGGAGAGAACCCTAAAGTTGGGGTGCTCCCCCCAAAAGACCCAGTTTCTAGTAACCAGCAACTTCAACATTTAATACTGATGGACTATTGTGGTTTGTCTCAGGGGCAGGCAGTCCTTAAGTCAGGGATGGCCGAACTTTCAACTTTAAGGCTCCTGGACCTTTAACAAATGTGTAGAAGAGGGAATTTCAGCAGGGAATTTCTGACCTTTGTCAAAGTTTTGTTTGGAGGTTGAAGACCCAGCTGTTCTCACAAGTGTGTTCTTCCAACTTTTATAAACTGTTAAGCTCATTGATGTTTTGTTGCTTATGCCCTTGAGTTTGTTTTAATTGCTGCTGCTATATTTTGTACTAATTTATTTTCTTATATTGTATGCTGCTTTGAATCCCTAAAGAAATGCCATCATCGTCTTGATTGTGTATCATCTTGAGTGTTGTTGTTGTTTTGAACATTAGAAAGTGGTATTAAAATATTTCTGTTAATAATAATTACTGGCTAATGTCTGACAAGATTTCATTAAAGGCAGAAGCAGAAGACCAAAGGTCATTTTAAAAATGCTGGCAACACTATCCTGTAAAATAATCTCACACCAGTGTGAACATTTTAAACACTCAAAAAGATAAATCACTAATGAACTATATGAAAACATATGGCAAAAAACAATCCCCCCCCAATCCAGTTGAGATCTGTCAGATATTACTACATATGATCGATCCTTTTTTCTTCCCTTCTAGTTTTAGGCTATAATCCTAGGCACACCGACCTGAAAGTAAATCCCACTTCCAGGGTGTCTTACTCTGGAGTAGACATAGGACTGCCTTGTTAGAGAATTAGTTCTCCTTTGGGCTAGAACAAAAATTGACAGTGCCAGGCATGTAGTCAACATAACAAATTCTTGCCTAGACATGAGACAGTAAAGTATAGCACATGGCTGTTGGGATACTCCTAGAGGCAAAACCATACATGAAACAAAGAGCGGGACACCTTGCAAAGTTGTTTTGTACCCCATCTTGAGAAATCCATCTTGAGTTCAGCCCTACATTTTTTGAAAATTCAGTTTGTGGTTACAAAATTCTTGCATCCACCGTGTTCTATAACCTAAACAGTTCATCTCCATATATAGTGGACATATGTACATATGTACATATGTACATATATATAAAGTACAGCATTTCTTATGCTGTTTCCTTTTTTGAGTTGGAGCTGTGAGGGGAGGACTTTGCTCAAGTCCAGTTTGTACTTAATCACAGAAGTGGAGGAACAGAATGAAGGAAGGAACTCATGGAGGATAAAGTCAAAAGATCTTTCTAGAATACCTAAAACACACAGCTGGAGATATAAAGAGCTCAGTAAGAAGCAATTAGAATTATAGGTTTAAACAAGCCAGAATAAACACTTGTTTTTACAGGACTCGGGCCATGGGAGATTTTTTTTTCCATATGTGCCAAAAGAAAATATTTCTTTACCCAATGTGTAATTAGTCTGTGGAACTCCTTGCCACAAGAGGTGATGATGGTGTCCGGCCTGGGTGCCTTTAAAAGGGGCTTGGACAGATTTCTAGAACGGTCCATGACAGGTTGCAAGCTGTGAGGGATATGTACAACCTCTTGGTTTTAGAAGTAGCCTAGATGCAAGGGAATGGCGGAAGGATGCAGGCATCTTGTTGTCTTCTGTTCTCTTTGAGGCATCTGGTGGGCCACTGTGAGATAAAGGAACCTGGATAGGCCTTTGGTCTGCTCCAGCAGGGTTTTCTTATACGCCCAATTACATTTACATGTATATACCATGTGCATTGGCCACATGCATGTACCTCAGTAGCCCAACAAGCAATAGCCTGGAGAAGCGCAATATTAACATTACACAGAACTGGGCCAACATATGTGGTAAGTTCATTTAAATATGAGTTGGCATATGTAGATAACTTACAGAGAAAGCATTCTTCTGTATAACCTACCTGCATAAATCAGAATTCATATTTGGAAGTGAGATGGTAAAATTACCATATGCAAAAACCTGAATTTATCTACATGGTCATCTCAAATGAGTCTCCATTGGAAGGTTTTATTGTTAAATTTGAATGTTTTTGGCTGCAGTCCTAGGCACCTTGCTTGAGATTTACTCCCAAGTTGAATTCCCTGGAACTTACTTCTGATTAATCATATATAGAGACTGTGCTGTTGATGAAAGAATGCTGCCTTTTCTTCCTTCCTTCCTTTACCAAACACAGAATGTACACAGTGCAGACCATTTTTTTCCTAATCAAAGAAAGTTTCACATGTATTTATTTTTTGCTGCTGAAGTCTATTTGCACATGAGGTGCAACACTGATCATCGTCGTTAGCACATTATTGGGGGATTACAAGAAGGGAACATATTGTAGGGCTAAAAATATCAAAAGAACATTAATATTTTTTTAAAAGGGAACAAAATTCTCAGTATAGTTCTTGATCACTTTGATGCCTTGGCTTCTGAGACTCTAAATACATACACAAGAATAAAGGGAGCAAGATCAGGCACATCATAAACACTTCTAAATACTGTAGATCAACAGTGAATATTGACATTGTAATGGCAGCCTCTTTATGGAAGAAATGCAGAACAATGCTCATTCTCTCTTACACACTGGGAGCCTGTGCTAATTTAATTTTTAAGCAGACATGCTCACAGAGAGAGCATGCAGAGATTAAAAGAATCTGATCTTCTATGTTTACCATGAGCTTTAACCAAATTGACTATTTTCCTAAATGGGCTGCCGATAAATGAGTCAGATGGTGGACTCTTTTGCATGCTGATTTCCATAAAAGACTATTTTTAAAGTCTTCTAGAAACAGCAGAAAATGCAAAAGAAAGGAAAGGCTGTTACTGAGCCAGACATCAGTTTCCGCTAATGACTTCCTGCTAATACTAGGAACAGTAAGCCCCTGATTTTTATTTATATAATTATACCTTCGCTTGTAAAACAGGTGAATACAGCCACTTTGTATCGATTAATAAAAGGAGACCATTATGTTCTAAATTTTCTTTTATGATATTATACTGATATTCTAACCTCAGTGATGAGTGTGGATGGAAACATTTACCAGAAACACTAGGGCATTCGAACTGTGGGTCAGGACCAACTTGGTGGGTCTTCACCTGATGTCAGGATGGTCGTGGAAAGCTGGAAGCAGCCATATTGGAAACTGCAGACCTTACTCTTGTTATATTCCTGTTGTGAGTGTTAAGAGTTTGAATTCTCAAGTAAGGGTTTTTTAAATTTTGGATTTAGTTCAGTGCTTTTACATAATATTTTGTCCTAATCTTGCTTTCTGTCAGGTGTGTTTCATGGCTGTACAATTGCTGCAGTCCAAGAATGCCAGTTTGCATTTCAGGAGTGTATTTTATTATGTCACAATGACAGCACTTCCTGCTTGATGATGTCATTTCCTGCTATTTTAGCAAAAAGCATTATTTTGCCATTTTCCACATGCCACAACATCACTTCAAGGTTAATGACATCACTTCTGGTGGGTCCTGACACGAGTGCCATTGCAAAAAGTGGGTCCCAGTCTAAAAGTTTGAATCCCACTACTCGAGGTTTTTGCTGGTATTCTAGTTCATTCCTGCTTGTGTTGCAGGCAGCCAATCCTATGGGATCTTTGTGCAGGTGGAATGTGCATTCTGCTAGTGCTGGCGGCTGAAAAGCAGCCGTAAAGTACGCTCTGGCCTACCAGCACATGTTCCTGGACTGCAGGTCACCTGCTAGAGCAGATAGGTCAACAGCAAGGTCAGAGGGGTGGGGGAGGGCAGAATGAGGCAGTGGTGGGCTGGGCAGCATGGGAGGTGATGGAGGTGGGAATATGTGGATTGGCCCAGAGAGGGGGGCAGATTTAGCAGTAGCAGGGCCCACCGAATCCTGACCGCTTACCTGGGCCATTCTGCCTGTATGGATCAATGCAGACATGCACCAGCTATCCAACAGGAGCAGCTCTCAGCTGAACCCATGACAAGGGAACAAATGTTCCCTTAGCCCAAGGAGGCTTCCAGAGGCTAAAACTCCCCTGCAGGATACAGCGGAAGCCATGTTAGTGCTGCTGCAATGCTACGAGGGAAGTTAGGATTGGGCTGCTATTGTTTGTAAACCAGTTTTGCCAGATTCAGGACAGTTTGCAGGGCAAGGGCACTGTTCATCGCTTCCTGCAAGTTGCAGACCGCATGTGACGATTTCCCAAAAACACCAATATTGCTGAAGTAATAATGCAGAGCCTTTGCCTGAAGATGAAATACACTGTGAAATACAGTGTTGTTGTTGTTGTTCAGTCGCTAAGTCGTGTCCGACTCTTCGCGACCCCATGGACCACAGCACGCCAGGCCTCCCTGTCCTCCACTAGCTTCCGGAGTTCACCCAATTTCATGTTCATCGCTTCGGTGACACTATCTAACCATCTCATCCTCTGCCGCCCCCTTCTCCTTTTGCCTTCCATCTTTCCCAGCATGAGGGTCTTTTCTAAAGAGTCCTCTCTTCTCATGAGGTGGCCAAAGTATTGGAGCTTCAGCTTCAGGATTTGTCCTTCCAGGGAGCAATCAGGCTTGACTTCCTGTAGGATGGACTGATTGGACCTCTTTGCAGTCCAGGGGACTCTCAAGAGTCTTCTCCAGCACCATAATTCGAAAGCATCTATTCTTCGGCGCTCTGCCTTTCTTATGGTCCAGCTCTCACAGCCATACATAGCTACTGGGAAAACCATAGCTTTGACTATGCGAACCTTTGTTGGCAGGGTGATGTCTCGGCTTTTGATTAAGTTGTCTAAGTTCGCCATAGCTTTCCTCCCAAGAAGTAAACGTCTTTTAATTTCATGGCTGCAGTCACCATCTGCGGTGATCTTGGAGCCCAGGAAGATAAAGTCTGTCACTGCTTCCATTTCTTCCCCTTCTATTTGCCAGGAAGTGATGTAATGGGAGTGGTGGCCATGATCTTAGTTTTTTTAATGTTGAGCTTCAAACCAATTTTGGCACTTTCCTCTTTCACCCTCATCAGCAGGTTCTTTAAGTCTTCCTCACTTTCTGCCATTAGAGTGGTGTCGTCTGCATATCTGAGGTTGTTGATATTTCTCCCAGCGATCTTGATTCCAGCTTGTGAATCATCCAGCCCTGCCTTCCTCATGATGTACTCTGCATATAAGTTAAATAAGCAGGGTGACAGGATACAGCCTTGTCGTACTCCTTTCCCAATTTGAAACCAGTCGGTTGTTCCATGTCCAGTTCTAACTGTTGCTTCCTGGCCCACGTACAGGTTTCTCAGAAGACAGATAAGGTGGTCTGGTACTCCCATCTCTTCAAGAACTTGCCACAGTTTGTTGTGATCCACACAATCAAAGGCTTTAGCATAGTCAAGGAAGCAGAGGTAGATGTTTTTCTGGAACTCTCTGGCTTTCTCCATGATCCATCGAATGTTGGCAATTTGATCTCTAGTTCCTCTGCCTCTTCGGAAACCAGCTTGTACATCTGGTAGTTCTCGATTCACATACTGCTGAAGCCTAGCTTGTAGGATTTTGAGCATCACCTTGCTAGCATGTGAAATGAGTGCAATGGTGCGGTAGTTTGAACAATCTTTGGCATTGCCCTTCTTTGGGATTGGAATGTAAACTGATCTTTTCCAGTCTTGTGGCCACTGCTGGGTTTTCCAAATTTGCTGGCATATGGAGTGCAGCACTTTGACAGCATCATCTTTTAAGATTTTCAGTAATTCCACTGGAATGCTGTCACCTCCACTAGCTTTGTTGTTAGTGAGGCTTTCTAAAGCCCACTTGACTTCACACTCCAGGATGTCAGGTTCAAGCTCAGTGACCGCACCATTGTGGTTATCAGGAACATTGAGATCGGCCTTATAGAGTTCCTCTGTGTATTCTTGCCACCTCTTCTTAATCTCATCTGCTTCTGTTAGGTCCTTGCCGTTTTTGTCCTTTATTGTGCCTACCTTAGCATGAAATTGTCCTTTGACATCTCCAATTTTCTTGAAAAGATCTCTAGTCTTTCCCATTCTATTGTTTTCCTCTATTTCTTTGCATTGCTCATTGAGGAAGGCCTTCCTATCTCTCCTTGCTGTTCTCTGGAAATCTGCATTCAGTTGGGTATATCTTTCCCTTTCTCCCTTGCTTTTGGCTTCCCTTCTTTCCTCAGCTATTTTTAAAGCCTCTTCAGATAGCCACTTTGCCTTCTTGCATTTCTTTCTCTTTGGGATGGTTTTAGTTGCTGCTTCCTGTACAATGTTACAGACCTCCGTCCAAAGTTCTTCAGGCACTCTGTCTACCAAATCTAAGCCTCTAAATCTGTTTGTCACCTCCACTGTATATTCGTTTGGGATCTGATTTAGGTCATACATGGAGGGCCTAGTGCTTTTCCCTACTTTTTTAAGTTTAAGCCTGAATTTTGCAATAAGAAGCTCATGATCTGAGCCACAGTCAGCTCCAGGTCTTGTTTTTACTGCCTGTATAGAGCTTCTCCACCTTTGGCTGCAAAGAATGTAATCAATCTGATTTCGATGTAGACCATCTGGTGAAGTCCATGTGTACAGTCGCCGTTTGTGTTGCTGGAAAAGGGTATTTGCTATGACTAATGTGTTCTCCTGACAAAACTCTATCAGTCTTTGCCCTGCTTCATTCTGTACTCCAAGACCAAACTTGCCTGTTATTCCTCTTACCTCTTGACTGCCTACTTTAGCATTCCAATCCCCTATGATGAGAAGGACATCTTTTTTGGGTGTTAATTCTAGAAGCTGTTCTAGGTCTTCATAGAAACGGTCAACTTCTTCCTCTTCAGCACCAGTGGTTGGGGCGTAGACTTGGATTACTGTGATGTTGAAAGGTTTGCCTTGGATCCGAATTGAAATCATTCTATCACTTTTGAGATTATACCCCAGTACTGCTGTTCTCACTCTCTTGTTCACTATGAAGGCTACTCCATTTCTTCTAAGGGATTCCTGCCCACAGTAGCAGATATAATGGTCATCTGAATTAAATTCTCCCATTCCTGTCCATTTTAGTTCACTAACTCCCATGATGTCGATGTTCAGCCTTGACATCTCACGTTTGACTACATCTAACTTACCTTGATTCATAGATCTGACGTTCCAGGTTCCTATGCAGTATTGCTCTTTGCAGCATCGCACTTTCCTTTCACTTCCAGACACATCCACAGCTGAGCTTCCTTCCGGTTTTGGCCCAGCTACTTCACTCTTTCTGGAGCTACTAGTACTCGTGTTCTGCTCTTCCCCAGTAGCATAATGGACACCTTCCGACCTGAGGGTCTCATCTTCCAGTGTCATATTGTTTAGCCTTTTAGTTTTGTAATCCATGAGGTTTTCTTGGCAAGAGTACTGGAGTGGGTTGCCATTTCCTTCTCCAGCGGATCACGTTTAGTCAGAACTCTCTACTATGACCTGTCCATCTTGGGTAACCCTACATGGCATAGCTCACAGCTTCATTGAGCTACTCAAGCCCCTTCGCCACGACAAGGCAGTGATCCATGAAAGGGTAGCAGTGATCCATGAAAGGGATCCATGAAAGGGATCCATGAAAGGGATACAGTGTTGTATCCCTCCACAAATACAGTGAAGCTTTTTGCCTGGCAGTCCTTCTCAAGCCTTTGATGTGCATTCTCCTATCATGTCACCAGCTCACAGTTCATTGCCTGGCTTTTTCCCCAGTCACCAGAACCTACTTGGTGGCATTCCCCCTCCCTCACTTCCCCTCACAATCCATGTGACAGGATAAAGTCATGCATTGGAGGCTACTCAGGAGAAGGGGACATTTGTCCTGTTCCCCAGGTAAAGGCGCTGGCCTCACAATGGGCTTCCTTAAGTCTGCACCTATTTCAAATTTTAGCACCTATTGAACTTGAGCACCTCTGTGTTGGGCCACGTGGCCTGGGAGGATAGGATTTGGTGGCAGACATCCCTGTTATCCCTATATAAGATCTCTTGTCGTTGCTCCAGTGGCGAACCTGCCCTGCAGCACAGTATAGCGCCAGCCATGGGTGTCGTTTGAAGGGAGGGGTTGGGGTGAAATTGCCCCAGTGGCCCTGCAGAAGCCCACGTGGTCCCTTCGCTTCCGAGTAGGAGAGCAAGGAGAAGGCACCGGCTCCCGGAGCACCTGTAGAGGCAAATGGAGTGAAATCGCTGCCTTCACCTTTACAGGAGTATGCATTTCCCCTCCTTTCAAGTCGGAAAGCAAGGGGAAGGCACAGGTCCTGGGGCACCTGCAGAGGCAATTGGAGCAAAATTGCTCCATTCACCTCTGTAGGAGCCTGCACGTTGCCCTTGCTCCTGAATTGGAGAGTGAGGAGAACATGCTGTTTGTGGGGGGGGCTGGAGCAAAATTGCTCCAAAATTGCTCCAGGAGTTTGCGCGCTCCCTCTTTGTGACATCATGACATCACGCAGTGTGCCTGGGGTGCCAAAAAGCCCTGGTAGGTATCTGCTTTGCTCCTCTGTATGAACTACTGGACACACACAAGGGACCAGGCATTTTCCTGGTCTGTCTATTCACAGCATAATCCTATATCCCCCCTTAGCGCTGGCGCTGTGCTCTTGTGCCAGCCAAACACTGTTGCGAACATGCCATAAAGCACATCTGCATCAGCGCTATGGCACTCGGCTGGAGCAAGCGTCAGTGCATGGGTGCTGGCGTGACCATCGGCAGCACTGACCGTGCGCCAGGCAAGCGCCAGCGTTGCTTGGTTGGCGCAGGGCCTCTGCAAGGGCGTTCCAGAGGCATTCTGGGGGCGTAACTGGGCGCTGCAGTGGGCAGAGATGGCGGTTATGATGCGGTTGTGATGCAGGACGGCCATAGTGCCATATCCTAACACTGGTTCCCAGCCATGGTGGCCCTGATTCGGGCTGCTCTTGTGCACGTTCCTCTGCGCCTGCTATTTTTCCCGTGTAGATCCGAGCAGGCCCATAGGGGTGACTGGGGCTTACGCAGGTGGAAGGGGAAAACCTCCCCTTGTCCTGCACATTGCTGCTGCTGCCTCCGAATGGGCCTTTGGATATGGCCCTGCTATGTTGGCCTTACTAGGCTGGCATAAGGTAGGATTGTGCTCTCACTTTCACATACAGCTCTATAAGGGGGATACCTGTAATTCCATTTGTGCAGATAAGGAACTGAGGTGGCTGAGAGGAAGCCTTAAGAGTTTCCATAGAGCCAAAAATCATTTACAACCCTCTATTCATCAGAACACATTAATTTACATGGGAGAAATCTAATTGAAAGTGTTGCTTTGTTGTTGGGCAAAGTAAAAGGAAATAGTACCATGCTGTACAAATACAGCCGATAGCTGCATGAAAAGATTTACCCTCCTCTTCCTAATTCATGTAATACAGCCCCACCCAGATTACTGTACAGAGATGGATTTGAGGGGTGTCAACAAGAAATCACTAAAGGAGAGAGAGAGAGAGAGAGAGAGAGAGAGAGAGAGAGAGAGAGAGAAACCAGAAAGCCACTTATTTCGGCTGCAGCTCAAGCCCCTTTCCACAGAACGGATTCCACCCACATCAATCATCTTTGCATACGTGCTCTCCTTTTTCTTTTCCAGCTAAGCCTACAAAGGTGGGGCACAATTTTCCCCCTGTTTTCTGAGGGCTGTGGGAGGAGCACAGAGCATTTGCAAAGAGACACACAGAAACCATTGGGAACCCTTTCCTGTCACGAATTCAGAGTGTGTGGTACAGATTCTAAAGAACCGCTCAGAGAACCCCACAAATAAGCAACAGCACGGATCCAAGAGATTTTTAAGAGCAAAAGAGATGACGACTGCAAAGAGAGAAGTTTTAGATGTACTGAGACATGTTTTATCTGACAATGGCACACTATTAACTTTTCACAAGAAAGAATACAGAGCAGCCCAAATCAGGCTATGCGGAGCAGAAATTCACTAATATGGTGAAGATGACTAGACATTTTCTTTAAGTGGCAAGGAAGAAATGGAGGAACTCATTTTCTGGGCAACCGAAAAACTGGTGTAAAGACAGAAGCAGAGATATTGGCAAGACACACTGGAATTGTTGTTTTGTTTTGTTTTGTTTTCCAAGGCAAAAGAGGCAAGATTTCTGCTTTCATTCTGGCAAGAGGGCATTTGTAAAGTGAAAGCAAGGATGGATAAATTCCGAATGATTTTCCAGTTTCTCCAGTCCAACCAGGAGTCATTCATGAATGGCATCTGTGGCATCATGGCTCTTGCCAGTGCACAGATATATGTGGCTTTTGACTTCAAGTGCCCATGTCTACCAAGTTACAATCTGGCCTATGGGATGGGAATCCTATTTGTGCCACCCCTGGTCTTGTTCTTACTGGGCTTTGTGATGAATAACAATGTCTCCATGTTGGCCGAAGAATGGAAAAGGCCTATTGGAAAGAGGCAGAAAGATCCGGCTGTCTTGCGTTATATGTTCTGCTCGATGGTGCAACGGGCTATGATCGCCCCTGCTGTGTGGATTTCCGTCACACTGCTAGATGGAGACTGCTTCATATGCGCCTTCAGCACCTCTGTGCCTGTCAAAAAGCTGGGGAACGACAGCTATACCGGTCTATCTGAGAAGGCCATGATGAGGATTCTAGCCCGGATTCCCTGCGAAGACATTTACAATGGGCACGAACTTATTTCCAGACAAGTGGCAGCCAGGTACCTGCGCTGTATCTCACAGGTAAGCAAAAAAGCTGCAATGGCAAGAATGGTCTTGAGCTAATTTGGCATAAAAAGCAGTCATTATATGTGATGGTTCCAGAGAATGAGAGAGACACAAAATAGTAAAGACACACATGCTGCTTAGACCAGTTCCTGTTCGTGCATTGTGTTAACATTTTCCACGAGTGGCCATTACTTCCATGTCTATACGTGAGCTGCAATTCTCTATTGCTCAGGAGGAAATGTACAGCTTGTCCTCATTCCCTTGCATTAATCCCATTACAGACAACATTTATAATGTTCCGCAAGGATTTCCTTTTCATGGTATTGATACAGCTTATTCTTCTGAATTCAGAGTACTGTACAGAAATCAGAGTTCATGCAAACAGTGTGTACCACAAAGTGTATTGACTTGATGCATTCCTGTTATCAGTCTTTGAATTATTTTCAATGCATATGAATTATATAAGGCAGATGAGAAGAGGAAGGATGGAGTCCTATAATGAAACCCTCCTGCTTCCGAATGATTCTAATATTTCATTTGCAAGGGAAATATTGTCAAATATATCAAATGATCCCAAACTAAGCCTCACAGATCAACACAGTCCCTTCATGTTGATGCTATGTTCAGTCTGCATTTGTTCCCTGCATCTTATAAAAGATGCAAATTCCCTCCATATTATCACCTGGGAATTAGGTAAACACCATTTTAAAAGCCTGATTTGGATGTCTTTGTTCCTGGCGAGCTCTGCTGCCATCGCTCTGTTTCCATTGGTACTGGAATTGGTACACAAGCCTTCTTGTGCTGTGAAATAATTGTTGGTCATGGCTTTTTCTCAGTAATTAACAAGCAGCCATTGGCATTCATACTTAAGGGCAGCAGAACTTTATGTAATTAAAGTGAATGAATTCCCTTTTCCATGCTGTGTTATTGTGTTGTTTTTTTTTAATTGGCACTGTAGGTGAAAAATAAAATGTATATTAAGATATTAATTATTAATTAATAGGCCAAAATGTATTATTTGTTAATATATCCAAAATAGATCTAACAACTTCTAAGACACTTTTGCCCTGCATTGCTGGAGATGTTCCAGCATTAGACAATATATTTACCATCTACTAAGAGTTGAAAAATGCACAACTTTTAAATAAATGAAATCCAAAAGGCAAAACTGCACAGTGAAGATGATCTGAAAAAAGTTGAGGTTGCTTATGTGAAATACACAACTTTTGCCAGTAGACAAAATCCATCATGGTTTACTAGCAACAATGTAGGGCTGTTGTGGCAGGGCTCCTCTTCGGTTACATTTTTGCCAGGTTGGGATGTGTGTGTGCCAAATAGGGCAAAGAGGAGACTATCAAATATAACAGGTCAGATTACATTCCATTTCAGCCAAACTAATGGTTTGGTCCGGGTTTCAGCTCAGATCCCACTTGCTCCCCAGATTCTAAGCATATCCAAACCATAGGCAGAAATTAGCCTGAGGCAGAACCAAAAACCAGACCAAATCCCAATTTTTTCCAGACCAGACAGGACTGAATCCATAATTTCATGCTTAGCCTTTGCAAGGTAGAGCTGTGAGTCTCACTTCAAAGAGAACAGAGCAAATTGAATTGGCATGCAATGGATGAGGGTAGGATTGCTGCAGGGATTAACCATGCTACGGTTTTCAGTTCCACCCACTTTTGAATGGCTGGATGATGTGCCCTTCAGACAGTGGAACACAAAGAAAGAAAGCATACCAGGAGACAAACTAGTCTTAACACAGTATCTGAAGAAGAAGCCCCTTGTCAGTTCACTTCCGGGGGAGTCCCTTACCATGGAATCTGATGGCTCCCTTTCTAATGGGTGTGTAAATGTCTGAAAATCAACAAGTTCAGAGGTTGGAATTAATGTGATATTGATACACTTTGGTAACTATTCAATGAATATATTTATGGATTTAAAATTAAAACCACCTAGCACCAAGGCTGCTAAAAAGTATTTTCAATGTGTATAGAACCAATAATTTCAAAATGAAAGCCAGATGTCTCAGAATTTATCTAAGGTCAGTTCACACATGACCAGAGGCGGAGCGAGGGTGTAGCCTGGGGTGGCAAGCCATTTTAAAGGGGTTTGCTCGGGTCTCAGGTGCCGTTCAGAAGGTCACTGCAGCCTTCCAAAGGTCTCTGCATAGTGAAACGAGGACAGAGGCACAGTAGCAATTCTGTCCCTCATAGATAAGCAAATTTGCAGATAGTGAGTTCACATATAAAGAGGATTGACTGTACCAGCCTGACGATTCTTGGAGACTCCAAGTCATAATTCTGAAACTGCATTATGTGTTACATTTGCTTATGCTGAGATCTCTTGTAAGACTCCCTTCCCTATACTGCTAGCCTGACACATTACGAATAGTTTGGTTTTCCTCTTCAGGCACTGGGCTGGTCTTTTGTGCTGCTGATGACCTTGTCGGCCTTCCTGGTGCGATCCTTACGCCCCTGCTTCACTCAAGCTGCCTTCCTGAAGAGCAAATACTGGTCCCACTATATTGATATTGAGCGCAAGCTCTTTGATGAGACCTGCACTGAGCACGCAAAGAGCTTTGCCAAGGTTTGCATCCAGCAGTTCTTTGAGGGCATGAACAAGGATCTGAGCATGGGCCACTCCCACTTGTCGGAGAAGACACCTTCAGAAGCAGGGGAAGAGAAGGAGAAGCTCTTGGGCATCCTGGATCAAGGGACCATGAACCAACTTCTGAAGAACTGGCACAAATGCAAACCCCCTCTGTGCCTCAACCAAGAGGTGCTCCAGAATGGGAGCTGCTGGGCAGGAGAAATCATACACCAGCCTCATCCACCTAAGAGACAATATGTTGCCTATTACAGCAAAGTTTGAGGAAGGTGTGAATGGAAGCATGCAAGGAATGTACCGGTGATAACTTTAGGGAGTTCCTTGGAACCATCCTTTTATCAAGCACGTCCTGCAGTTGTTCAGCCGTAATTATGATTGCACCCAAGAAGACACTGCCCAGATGTTTCCCACACTTTTCATGGAGAAGAACCGAAGCAAGGACATTAGCATGGAGCAGAATGAATCAGCAAGTGAGCTGATTTGGGAGAAAGGAGATATTCGGAAGAACAGGCAGCCAATGAGACTTTGGCTTAAATGGGTGTTATGACCAAACTAGAATGATGGCAAAACAGAGAGGCTCATTTTTAGCATGGCTTATAAACTTCACATGTTTATTTCTGCAGTTTATTCCCTGCTAAACCTCAAAGGATAAACCATCCTCATGGCCAACCCAAGACCTCCTGCTGCCTAAGATGGCATGCCAAAAACCTCCCCCATTACAGTGGTGTCATCTACAAACAAGGAACGGGAACGCTGGGCGGGACTTCCACGGGACTTCCACGTGATTGGCTGCCCGCCCGTCCCATTCCGCAGCTGCCCTGACCTTTGACGGGGGTGCCTGCTCGCCGGGGGAGACGGGTGGGGGGCACGCCAGAGCCTGGGCGAGCAGCGGTGGGGCGCACAAACCGGGGGCAGCCAAATCCGAAATCCAGACTGTTCCAAATCCAAAAAAATCATTTTTGTCCAAGGCTTATTTTGTTAACTTTCTGTAGTGTGAACATTAGACAAACTTGTGCTTATTCTCACATACAGGCTGTAAGTTCAATTCTCTGTTCTGTGGTGTGTGCCTATACAATCACTGTTGAAAAATGTCAAAAAGGCCAGCAGACACCTGCTTGGGTAGTAACAGTGAAAAGAGCAAGAGGAAGTGTTTCTCATTATATCTATGAAATTATTCCAAAATCCAGACAAATCCGAAATCCAGACAACTTTCCATCCCAAACAGTCCAGATAAGGGATACTCAACCTGGACAGTGTACTTTTTTAAAAAAGAAAAGGGACAAGACAAGTAATAGTGATACCTAGTAATGGATAAACATCTCTTGGTGGCAAACCAAACCAAACCAGACTTTTTTGCACCTTGTTAAAATACTTTCGGAAGAAACAAAAAACGCTAAGCCAGTATTCTACAGACACTAGAGGGTGCCATAAACCAGCCAGAAAGGCCTCACTGCAGCAAGCAGAGCATTTGTTATTTTTTCCTTTGTTTTACACGATGCTTGCTTTGGCTTTTATGTCACACTATGACAAAATCTGCTAAGAATGAGAACATGTGTTGAAAGAAACACAAAAACAGAATGAAAGAGACTGTGTTATTTGGCCAGTATTATACACCTGCTAACGGGGAACTACACTGAAATATTGCAAGCTCAATCATGTGGCAGCTGCTTCTGGGGTATTTTCACAGTGCCTGCCCTCTCATACACATAGAACAGCTACCTAAGATGACTGTGGGCAGTTCGTCTGAAAATGCGGAGAGACTGTCCAGGGAAAGCCACCATTTGTGATGTCAGCTTGTCTCCTTTGGATGTTACTTTCTTGCTTGCCTTCAATGAACTCCACAGGAAGAGGCCTACTGCTGATATTGTAATGAGAATGGGTGGGGGCAGGGCTGTTTTTGTTTAACATCTCAAACAGCAGGGAATGGTTGATTGTGTTTTGCTTCTTGCTTTCCCCAGGCTTGTGGTGCTCAGTGAAGTAGTCTTCGTGGTAAGTTTCCTTTGAAAATTGAGCATATCTTCATATATCTTTGTCAAGTCATTGAGTGGAAGAGGATAGGGCCAAATGCCTAGGCCTTAGGGGAGAGCTTGCAGGTGTTTCTTTGGGGCTGTGCATAATGTGTGCATCCGGATGAGACATAGGCTTAGCTGTCATTGAGGCGGTAAACCTGTTTTGGGCCTGTGACATATCAGGCTCTGGCAGGAGGGGAGGGTTGGTCACACGACCAACGCATGACTGAATGTTCCTCCACAATAAAAAACAAGATCTGGACAAAAAACCAAGAGAACAGTTCTAGCCTAACCTTCTCTCTGACATGTAGAGCCTGTTTGGATTATGTGTGTGATGGGCCCCACCCTGCACACAGTGAGGGACATGAGCACTTCCCATCCCAGCACATTTCGCATGTAAGGCAGTTGTCTGAACCAACCCTAACAAGTGATTGAAATTAAAGCAGAATTGCCTTCTGCACAGTTATGCAGCCGGGTGCTGTCCAGACACAGTTTAAATACTGCTTTAATGTGCATTAAAATATAAAATGTGCATCCCCGCATGATGCAGAGGGGCTGGCAGGCATATTGTCCAAATTGGCCTCTAGCTATTTTTTTTAAATGTGGAGGAGCATTTTGTTTTGATTTGTTTTTGTTTAACATGAAAATGGTTTACCATCTTAGTGAGTGTCAAACTAGACACTGTGGGGGCAGGTCCTGGGAGTCTTTCGGCCCAACCAGTGGGGCCAGGTGGCAGCAGAACTAGCATGCTGCTGGAACACCAGTGGAAGGCCAAAGTCTTTCCATGCACTCCAGAGCAGCTGGAAGAAGCTGCTGATGGAGGTAAATGATGAGGGAGAAAGGAAGGGGTGGGGGGTTGTAGAATGGAATGGGGGATGGGCAGACAGGATCCAGGAAGGGGCAGCCTTGGCAGAAGTGGTGGCTGCCAAATCCTAAGCCTCTTCCTAGATCTAATCCCATGGTGCTGGTGCACATGGACCTATGCCAGAGATTTCGCTAGCACAGTAGACCTCCTCCCCCGACTGCAAACCCCGGATAATTCCCTTACCCAGAAGAGACCTCCATAACTGCCCTCCTGCACAATGCAGTGGTAGCCATTTTGGCACTGCTGCAAAGGCTGTGGGGAGGGAGGAGAATAGGAATGGGCTGTTGGTTTTTCCTTTAATATCTCCTGTGCTCAAGCACTCCATACATCTCTCCTACATATTAACTCTCCAGATCTGTGCTCCTATTCCCTTTCAATAAGGAAGCAGGAGGACGAGAAGAGAGTGGTGGGCTAGCCTAGCTCATCCTTTTCCAATCCATGAAGTGAAAGGAGCAGAGACTGCCACATCATCTAATAAGCAAGTGGCAGAAGTTGGAATGCAACCTCTGGCACCAGCTCTTGGGCAAGCCCTGTATGTATCTGAGATACATTTCAGGTGCCTGGTGATAATCAGGATCTTGCGGTTACTGTCTGGGCTGGTGAGGCAAAGCAACAGCTAGCCCACTGACCTGGAAGTGATGTCACTTCCAGGTCAACTCCGGATGTAACCACTTCAGTCACATCTGGAGGTATTCTGAGGGCTGCGCAGCATCTTCAGCCCTCAGAATACCTCCAGACACAACCAGAATTTGGCAGCCTAGGTCAGGTATCATTGGGTTAAGTGAGGCCCTGCCTCTAGTGATCAGATGACCCTGGTGATCATTGAAAATAAATTTGAGAGGCTCAAAGGACAGCAGACTGAGTGGCTTATTTAGTACCCAGCATTACTGTGTTTGTTGGAGGGTAGCTCCCTAACCAAAGATCCAAGGAAAATGCTTCAGTGTGACCTTTAAAATCAGTTACAAGGATGGCAAATGACAAAGTAACCTGAGGAAAAATTACTTAATTTACACATTCAAGCTTGTAATTATTCCCTATTGTGTGTTAATTACGAATACACTTTTAAATAATATAATAATCATTGTGAAATCTAGCAATAAAATGTGTTGATGAATTCCCCCCTCCCAACATCAAATAAAAATGCTGTGGTATATCTTGAACATTGCTGTGGGTGTGTTTTTCTTTAACAAGATGAGTGTTGTTTTCTCTGAAATCAAAGCCTTGGAAAACAGTACAGTAAATGTCTTCTGTTCACCCACCCAGTACTACTTATTTACTACTAATGTTACGGCTTCCCTTTAGTTATTGTTGATATTAGCTCTAGATATACAATCCTATATTTGTAAGGGTAAAAAGGTGACAAGGGCAGTTCAGTCCTTCCATTGTCTTGTAGGTGACATCACCTATGATCCAAAGAGATCATAAACCCATCTAAATAGGAAGACTCCAACATGTAGTCAATTGGGTTGCACCTTATACATAACTTGAGCAGGTAGCTCTGCAGGACCATATTAGCTATATTTTGTTCAGGTGCACAATCATCTCTTACTGATCAAGTTCAGGGGAAAACTTGTTCTTCCTGTTTCTACTTAAACTAGCTGTGCAGCAAGCTGATTGGCTGGCTCCCTTTGCATTGCCTACACATCATTCCTTGGAACTCCATTTAGATTTATGCTCTGTGCCATCTTCCCCTAGAATTGTTCTTCTAATTGACTTGCTCCCTTGGCAGTGCCTACACTTCATTTCTTGGAACGTTATTCATATTTATGCTCTATGCCCACCCTTTCCCTAGATGTCATTTTCTGTTGGAAACCAAGTTCAGCTTATTGGGAATTATATACTACAAATCCTGTATTTTGTATATCTGTACATACCCTTTGATGAACCACCATCACCAATGCATTCTGGCAGAGGTATTTGAAGGGAATGATTTTTTTTTCTAAAATAGCTCATTTTAAAAAAGTTCTAGACTTCTGACTCACCATTTCCTTTTCAGTACTATGTGCTTCCTCTGTCACATGGCAGAAATGAAAAGGCTAACTGCCAACAAAATAATAAGCAGTTAGTTATGAGACAAGCGTGGGACAACCCTTTCTTTCCTCTTTTACACAGGCAGCCCTATCTCTGCCTTGCCTTCGCCTTCTAATTTAGTTGCCCATCTCAAAATTGCACCACATTTATTCTCCATCCCTACTTTATGTCTCTGCTTTGTGACTCATCCAGGACATCTTAATAGTGGGGCCACTCATGCTTCTTTCTTGAAACAAGCTTAGATTAACACTATGCACGGTTAGCAAGAGGGATCAAGATCAGGAACCAAAGAGTCTGACCTAGAAACAGGGACAGCCCAAGACCTCCCAACACCTGACACTTCTTGCCGAATGCTGCCCCCCCATACCCAATGCTGTGCCAGTCTTTGCTCCTCCCACCTGTTCTATCTCAGCACTCTCTCCTCCTCCTTTTCCTCTCTGTCCCCATCTTCATTTCTGATCCAGAGAGTGGAAGGAGAAGGAAGAGCAGTGGAGGCAAATATTCTCTTTGGGGGCAGCACTTCGGCAAGTTCCATACCAAGCTAATAACCCCAAGCAACTGCCCCTATGGCCGCGCCTATGCTATGCTACTGGTTCTTTGCTCCTCCCAGGTTTGCTCCAGAATGCATCACAAATGCATGTGCTGGGAGGAGTAAAGAACTTCAGCACAACCCGGAAGTGCATCTTTTAGGGCTGAAAATAGCTCTTGAGCCTGAGAAACGACATGGTTTGACAGCATGAAGGTAGGGAATGTGATTTTAGCGCACCTTTTTTGTTGTTAAAACCATTTAATGTGAACCCCGCTAGCCACAGATTTCCGTATCCATTGGGGGCTCCAGAATGGAACCACCGCAGATACTGAGGTCCCACCTGTATGCTTAGGATTCCATTGCCGACTGGCTACAGTGACCAAGCAGTCACTCTCCTCACAGTCATTAATACAGATGGGGAAACCAATACTGGTGCAGTGTGGACAACAGTCCACATTGTAAATTATCATGTGGATATACTGGTTCACCTTTAAAGGGATGAGCTCACCTTTAGTTCAAGGGGGTGCAGCTCCATTTTTTCAAAATCTGTGCAATAACACTGTAGGGGGAAAAAGGATTGAGAGGCATAATGATGAGACATATGCAACTTCATGTATTTTTGAGTTCCTTTGGGGCTGCGTGAGGCAGCAGCAAGTGGCACTGGGTCTCAGGAATTAAAGGTGATCACTAGGGAGCTTGAAAATCTCCTGATTTTTGATCCCTGAAATAGCACTGTTGATTCTGGGAGACTCCCAGAGCGCAATCCTAACCTGGAGTTAGGCCAGCACAGTTAGACCAACAACATTTGGCAAGTACAAGGGACACCGTAAATTATGTTTGGACTACTCTCGGAATCAGAGAGGCCAGCACACAGATGTGTGCCATCCCCTCTGACTTTGAGAGTAGTCCAAACGCGCTTTATGATGTCCCTTGTGCTGGCCAAACTTTGCTGGCCTAACTGTGCGGGCCTAACTCCAAGTTAGGATTGTGCTCCCAGAAACTCCTTATTCCCTTCAGAGAAATTATATGTGTTCACATTACTTTACAATCCTAAGCAAATTTCCCTGGGAATAACTTCTACTGTCAGTAGTGGGACTTACTGCTGACTAAACATTCACAGGTTAGCAGCGCAGCTTACACGTGTTTACTTTGAAGCAAGCCCAACTACATTCAGTGGTTTACTCCTGCTTTTCTCCCAAGGTGACAGCCCAAGTGAACAGGCTGACAGTCTAAGCTACCTTTTGTATTGATATTTAGCTGTGATTCTTTTAAATTCAAAGTTTTAATTTGCTTTAAATTATTGCAACCCACTCTAAGTGTTTGGGTGGAATGAGCTACATCTTTAAATGAGGTTTGGTATCACCACCTCCAACGCCACCCCTGCGTGGGTGTAATGACACACTCCATTTGATGAAATGGGGCCAGTGCTTACTCACATCTACCCAGCAAAAACAGAAGAAACAAACAAACCCCCCACACCATATAGAACACCATAGCAATGATTTGTTCAGCTGACTTTGTTTGGCACTATGGTTACTAGATATAGTGTTCTGTGTTTGAAACACAATGAAGAATTGTGTGTTATATAACATTGCCACATGAGTTTTCCTAAGCAACAGCTGGATGAAATCTGATGGAAGTACACATAGAGAATGCCTGTTGAATTCTTGTATAAAAGTCCTGCGCTTGTGAGCAAGCGTTATTTTGGGAGCTGGAAGAGATGTTGCTGTTTCTATGTGCTCAGCCTAGGCAGTTAGAGTTCCTCACTTCCTTGTGTGCTGAGCCATCTTGATCTGGTTATAGAGTGCTTCATTTTTTCCACTGAAATATTTTTTCTGTACTTTTTTTCTCCCCTTAAAGGCACAATGTTTTATTTGAAAGAATCAGAATCAAGCTGGCTTCTTTTTTTCCCCCTCCCTCCCTGCCTGAACAATCCCCACCCTGACTGAAGTCTTTCCCCTCCCCTCCCCTCTCCTCTCGCATGAAAAACCCAGGCCTTTCTAGGCAGAAAGAAACAGCTAGAAAGTTACACGCCCTGTCTTCTTGAACAATTTTATCTGACAGCAGCAATTTCTGCATCTGAACCCTCATGAGCAGAGCAGGCAGACGCACCTGGAGTAGATTCGAGAAGTTGGTTTAGCAAGCCCTTGAAGTAAGTGATGTATGTTTTTTTCAGCATGTTGAATGGTGGTTTGGGGAGCGCAGAGGTTGCCTGAAAATACATATGCCCCCAACACAGTCAATATAGGCATCTATTTGTGATGGGACAAGCTCTCCTCCCGCTCCCCAGAGACGGAGAGTTCCTACTATTAGCTTTGTTTTAGGAAGGAAATAAGTTTGCTGGTGCCAGATGTCAGGGTTAGACAACTAGAACCGATCAGTATCAAAATACTTCAGTAACTCTTTGTAGCTGGAGAAAATTCCTGTTTCTTCCTGCTACAAAGAATTACCAAAGTATTTTGATCCAGTTATAATTGGTGGTTCCAATTGCCTATTACTATTTATACATAACAACAGTATACCTGCAATGGTCTTTTACACTGGTGGATGTTTCATAGCACCAAATCACCAAGATTGAATTTGGGTTTTGATAAGCCCCATGCAACACCAAGCTTTAAAACAACTGCAACTACACAGATTGGCAAATTGGAGGGTGGGGTGGACATTTTTGCAGCAGTTAGCCCTGCTCAAAGGGTGGGGCTCTCAGGCATTAGAATGACATGCAAGATGCCTGGTTGTAGGTTTTCTTTTTTTTAGCACTTATATTCCATGTGGTTTTATAGTATTAGATTCCACTAGGTGTTACTAGAGAGATAATGATGCATTCATGAGTTTGTGAGGACTACAAAGAGGAAGAGAGACTGTCCACTTTCATCTTTCCACCCAACCTGGCTGCTCCGAAATATATTGGAGATTTTAAGGCATCAGATATGAAAGAATTGCTGCCTGGAAGCTCACTTTAAAACACTGATGTGAATTCAGCCCTTCAGTCTCCAATGGAGAAAACATTTTTGGTGGCTGTACCTTTTCTTCTCAGGCTAATGGCAGCTCTCAGGGGGAGAGCAACTTGGGTCAAGACTATAGCGCAGAGGAAAATGTTTAGACACCCCCCACTTCCACACCCGATTCCTCAGCTCTGATCCAAATCTAGTCTTTCATGGTTGGTTCTCATGGGGCTCCCACATCACTTTTGTTTTGATCCTCAGCATGTATGTGAGTTTATGGAAAAGAATTTTGGTACAGTATAAACATGTTTGGTATGTTTAGTTTGGAGAAGAGAAGGGGAAATAAGACACCATCTTAAAGTGTCATATGGAAGGAGAGAAGGACCTACTATTTGTGGTTCCTCATGGCAGGACTAGAATAAATGGGTTGAAACAGTAAGGAAGTAAATGTAGGATAAAGAATACCCAAACTGTAAGAGCTGTCTGGAATTGGAACAGTCTACCTTGAGCAGTAGTGGACTCTGCCTTGTTGGAGGTTTTCAAACAGAAGCTGGGTGACCATCTATCAAAGATGCTGTAGTTGTTGCTTGCACTGAGCAGGGAATTAGACTAGATGACCTTCAGGGTACCTTCCAAATTTAAGATTATATAATTTAATGATTCTATGAATTCCAATCCTGCTTCTCACCTGCATAATCATTTAATTGCCACTATCACCCATGCTGCAAATACAGTGGGTATAAGGGGGTGCCACAAATTAGTAAATTGATAAACTGTTGGTTGATGTTGGTGGGGACCAATTTTATTTAGTGGGGCAGCTTCAGGAGTTTGGCAGGCCAAGGTAAGGAACCACTTCCTGCATGACTAGGGCTGGTGAGCAGAACAAAGGAGGACAGGCCATTCAATCCAGGCTATAAATATAATATCCCATCTTTCTTGTCCAAGGCAGTTTACAACATTTTTTTTTGAAAAGAATCAATAAATATAAAAATTATAAACACGTGAGAAACCACTAAAAATAACTGCAGGAAAACAAAACAAATAAAAACAACCCCAGATTCAGAAAGATCAGCAGCTGAGTAACTTAAATATAATATCACTCTATGAACAAATAAACCAAATTTTGATCACACGCCAAAAAGAATGAAGAGTGGGAGCTACCTGACCTTTTGAGGCTGCAATCCTATTCACTTCATTTTTAAGTGAGACCCCTGCACCCTTTGAGGGAGCAATCCTAAAGTGAGTTAGGCTGGCATAAGCTAAGTCAGCAAAGTTTAGCCAGCCCAAGGGCCACTGTAAAGTATGTTTGGACCACTCTTGGAGTCAGAGAGGCCAGCACACAGACGTAGGCCATCCTCCCTAACTCGAAGAGTGGTCCAAATGCTCTTTATGGCAGCCCTTGTGCTGGCCAAACTTTGCTGACTTAGTTTATGCTGGCCTAGCTCCAGTTTAGGATTGCACTCTTAGTTAGATTAAAGAAAACTAAAGGGTGCTGCTATGAGTGTTATCGCTTCAGGAAATTTGGAGCTTATTTTAAACACACACACACACACACACACACACACACACACACACACTATAATGGTTCAAATAAACAATCAGAAAAGACACTAACACTGCAAGCCGGGCAGTGTAATCCTATACCCCCTTGCGCCGGCCAAACGCTATCACAAACGTGCTGTAAAGCGCATCTGTGATGGCGCTGTGTCACTGGCTGGCGTGAGCAGCAGTGCCGGCGCTTCGGTGCCGCCGCAACCATCGGCAACACCGGCCATGCGCCAGTCAAGCGTTGGCATTGCTCAGCACAGGGCTTCCACAAGGGCGTTCCGGAGGCGTAACTGGGCGGAGACAGTGGTTGTGACATGGTTGTGACGCAGGACAGCCATAGTGCCAAATCCTAAAGCTTGTCCCTGGCCATGGCGGCCCCGATTCAGGCCACTCCCGCGCACTCCCGCGCAATGCAGCAGGCGCAGATCCGAGCAAGCCCATGGGGGTGACTGGAGCTTACACGGGTGCAAGGGGAAAACCTCCCCTTGTCCTGGACGTTGCTGCTGCTGCCTCCTAATGGGCTTTAGGATACAGTCCTGCTATGTCGGCCATACTAGGCCAGCATAGTATAGGATTGTGCTCTAAGTTTGTGTACTCTGACGTAAGTCCCAATACGTTCTATGGACTCCCAGGAATATTTGTATAAGATTGCATCCAAAGAAACCTGGATCGTTAAAAAGAGCAGTCAAGGGGGCTATAAAAAGGCAAGGGAATAATTTGAAAAGATGTCTTGCCCTATAAAGCAAGTAAAAAGAGCACACACTCTGGTAAACCAGGTCTCACCTGACAATTTGTCAAGCTAAGAAGGGATTTGAGAAGACTGCTAGATGTAGAAATGAAAACTGGATAATTAAAATGCAAGTGCCAGCAATATAAGAAACCACCAATATAGGAAACACTGGAAGAAGGCAAGCTAATGTTTTCCAAGGAAATTTAGGGATTTACTCGGAAATAAATTGGGAGAAGAGTCCCTCTTATGGTTTTGTAATAGGCTTATTACTACATGTCCTCAGCTACATACACTCACATGCACTCTAACTCGAGAGCAAATTGGGTTGTAGCTTTTGGCTCATGGCACACCCAATGGATATTGATGCTTTCATAAGGCGAGACAGACATTAATTCTCAGGGGAATAAACGTACAATAGGGAAGGGGAAAGGAAATATTGTCCTGCATTAAATGAAAGCCATGTTATTAAAGGTTAAGTTACTAACTAGTGCTATTGTGGAGACACTGAGGAAGGAAAGGCAGGGGATGATGAATGGAATATCAGAGGGATGAGAAGAGGATCGTTAGTATTGCATGCAAAATTATTTGTCTACCCAGAATTGTTGCCATTGGCTAAGGGGAACCATGCATGTCATGTTAGCTGCTGGGGTGACTGTGTCCTCCCAAGGAGGGAGTGGGGCATCAGAAGGGTTACCTGTGAACATGGTGCAGGCTCAGTATCTCAACCATGATGACATGAGGATAACAGTGTGGAACAAGGGTTTATTGAGGATATCCTTCCACCAGATACTTCACCAGGGGGAACAGACTCAAATAAGGTCACACAGAGCCGGACAGTTCGGTGGAAAGGAGAGCTTCTGGAGTTCTCATCGACAGGATACCGATGTTGATGCACTTGGCCAAACCAGTCCAGGTATGGCTCCGGTACAGGGCAGGAGATGAGGTCAGTGGGGCATCTTTCTTCCCCATAGGCTAACTCCCACAGGTCTCAGATGAGGTTGGTATCCCCAGGCTGGAGCAGTGTGATTCACCACTGGTCTGCCAATCTCTATGGAGGGCTGGCGGGATGCAGACTGACACTCTGATGATCCTAACGGTGCACTCCAATGGACTTCTTTGGTAGGGTGGGTGAATTATGACGATGCTCCTCCCAGCCAGGTCCTGCCTTGTCCCTGGTCTGGCGCTTTTTTGGTCATGGAGGCCAGCGGGCCTGATAAGAGATCTGGCACTGATCCTCTGACTTGTGCAAGCTCCCTCCATGCAGGACCAGCCCCAGCACCTCATCGGTCTCTTGGCTTGGCCTGACAGAGCATGAGGGAGCTTGGGGCTGGGCTCTGGGCTCTTGCCTTAACCAAAGATGGATCCTAGATCTAAGGGCCCAGCCTCTCCAACTTTCCAGTGCTGATGTTTTCTTGATAACTCACTTAAAAAGCCACAGTGGTCTCTGACTGAAACCTGATATGGCTTTTTGGAGCCAGAGAGACATCAGAGTGATCCACATCTCAGCAGTTCTCCTAAAGCCTTTTCCAATTCTGCTACTTCAATTACTTTCATCAGAGATGCTGGGAATTGATCCTATGGTATTAAGCATGTAGCCCTTGAGCATTTTCTGTGCCAGAGATGTGCAATTAGTAATTTTGTCACTAGAGGGCGTTTATTCAAAATATGAAATAATAATAATTAGTAATGCTCTCACTATGTTCTGTGGTGCATTATTAACATGTGTTAAAAGCAGCAGAGTGGGTACACTTGTTAGAATATGTAGCTGGGTCATCAGAGGCGATGGATTCAAGTACTCTTTGTTACTCTTAAGTTGATTCAAATTAATCAGACAATAGCTATTTATTTATTCATCATTCTGTCAGGCAAGCACTATTCACTCTGCCTCACCCATCCAGCCTCTCAGTGAACTCATGAACACGGTGAACTCATGTTGTAATTCCATGATGATAATAGTAATTGTCTGTTCAGTGTGGGAGTTATAAAGAACAGGGAAGTTATGATCTACCTGTCCCAAGCTCACATAGTAAAGTTGATCGCAAAGCTGAATACAAACCTCGAGTGGTATCTAACAGGACTGTATCTTCAACTAATCACTGCAGTTCTTCATTGCAAACCCCAAAGAATTCCTGTGGTACATTGGAGCGCATAAGCAGCAACTGACGGGTGAAGGTAGGTAAATCTGACTAATCTTGTGGGTGGGGGGAGACAAAGGAAAACAGATGCTGAATCAAAGGGAATTTGAGGGACAGTGTAGGCCGGGGTAATGGGGTCTGAAGCCTCAGTTATGGGGTCATGGCAACAGTCACTGTTAGGGTCCTAGGAGGGGAGGGGGCAAAACAAACAGTTGGGCCTCAGTCTCATCCTTTTTTTTAAAATTTGGATCATGGCACAAAAAGGTGGTTGAAAACTACTGGGCTAGGTGAAGGAATGCCTCACCCTACTTTCCTCTCTTTTAATGAATGGAAGCTTCTACTAAGCTAGCAGATAGCAAAGGAAGATTACAGCTGTTTACTACTGTTTACTACTGTTTACTACTATTACTCTCTATTGAACAAAAGGCAAGAATCCTATTTTAATTTCTGGAAAATATCTTAAAACGCCAAAATGCGGTGCTTTGTGTTTTTACTCAGATATTTTAACTGCCAAAAGGTAGTTGTTAATGCCCCAAAAGCAGTTTTCAACAACAAAACCCACCCCTAGGCATAAAATTTTACTGTGTAATATGCATAGAATTGTTACTGTGCTTATTAAATTTAGATTGTGAGCCCTTTTGGGACAGGGAGCCATTTAACTTTAATGTTATTTGCCTGTAAACCGCTTTGTGAACTTTGTGTTGAAAAGCGGTCTATAAATACTAGTGATTGATTGATTGATTAAATGCAGTAGTGCAATGGTCTTAAACCTTTTTAACAAATAAATGACATATATAAGGTATGAGACTGGGGACCCCCCATCGATCCCTCCTTCCTCCTGGGACCTTATTAGCCCCTACCTGTCCTCTTCACTGCCCACTCCCTGCCCCATTACTTCCAGCACTGTTCACTGTAACCAAATATTCTTATTAAGAGACAGCAGAAAAAGTTACCACGAAGCCTGGCACTAGTGAAAAATATGTTAGCACAATTTCAAGAACCTGAGAAGGACTGCAACACCATCTTGTTACCTGAAGGGGTATATCATATGCCTCCCCCTTTACTGGGGGGTGCTCTCGTCCAGTGTTCTTCAACCTTTTTCCTTCTTTTGTGACCCCAAGGTTGAAGAACACTGCAGTAGTGTATGCTACTATCTCTCTTGAACTTTGGCAAGTGTGAAACTGTCAAATCCCAATTTCTTGATGATAATGCTCTTGTTCCAGCCCATGAAAGATGAGAAGTCCAAGACTCCTTGTTGGTGTAGACATCTCCTCCATGTCACAACACTGAAAATCCCAATTGGACCCTGAAAATAAGATGGCGGCCTTCATAACTGAGAACTTCCGCTTCCTCTCACTCTTCTTCAAGAGCAAGGATGTAATGATTTTCAATGGCCTGGTGGCCCTGGGCACTGTCGGCAGCCAGGAGCTTTTCTCTATGGTTGCTTTCCACTGTCCTTGTTCCCCCACCAGAAACTACATCTATGGGCTGGCTGCCATTGGTGTACCAGCTCTAGCCCTGTTCCTTATTGGCGTCATCTGGAACACGCACACGTGGAATCTGGTAGCTGAATGCCACAAACGCGGAACCAAGAACTTTTCAGCAGCAGCTTCTTGTTTGATCTTCGGCTCGGTCATGGGGAGGGCTGCAGTGGCACCTGTCACCTGGTCAGTGCTCTCGCTGCTTCGTGGAGAGGCCTATGTCTGTGCCTTGAGTGAATTCAGAGATCCCACCTCTCTGGATAAGTTTCCTCCTGGCTATGGAGCAGATACCATGGCCAGGGTCCCTTGTGATGATCTGCCAGGGAACTTGACAAAGTTTAAGGATGAAATTACAAGGCAATTAAAATATGAATCTCAGGTATTGTATTATACTTACTTGTTTATTATATGTAGGAAAGACTATTGATTGAAATATGGAGAAAAGAGCCAGGACATCAGTTTTTATGTCTAAATTTTGAATTCTTGATATATATCAATGCATGCTCATGATGCCTTATTCAATATTACATTCTTATTAAGAATTCTCATTAAGTATCATAGAATTGGAAGGTACCTACAAGGTTATCTAGTCCAGCCCCCTGCCTGTAGCAGGAAATCCTCCTAGAGCAGTGGTTTCCAAACTGTGGGTTGGGACCTACCTGTGGGTTGCAAAGCCCCTACAGCAGCCATATTGAAAATATGGGAAGATGGGATGCGGGAGGGCGGTGTGGTTGTTTTGCTTGTGTCAAGGTTGTAAATAGGCTTTTTTCTTTCTGATTTATTTTGCTATTGGAAAATGGCTGAGAATTAACACACTTATTGTGCATTCTCGCTCTGGTCTCACAATGGCGGCACTTCCAGCCATGACTTCTGGAGGGTCCCAGATTGATTCTAAAAAGTGGGTCCCGGTGCTAAAAAATTTGAGAACCACTGTCCTAGATCACTTCAGCAGATGCCTGTAAAGCCTCTGATCCCCAGGGAGGTAGACTCCACCTTGGCAATCTGTTTCATTGCCAAACCACCCAGGCAGTCAAGAATATCTTCATGATGTCCAACCAAAATTTCCTCTTTTGATTTGTGCCCACTGGATCTAAAAAGGTAAAGGTAAAGGTTTCCCCACGACCAAATGGTCTAGTTGTGACCGACTGTAGGGGGCGGTGCTCATCTCCGTTTCAAAGCCTGTAGAGCCGGCATTTTTGTCCGATCATGTGGCCAGCATGACTCTATGCCGTAGCTCATGGAACGCCGTTACCTTCCCACCAAAGTGGTCCCTATTTATCTACTTGCATTTTTTAGGTGCTTTCGAACTGCTAGGTTGGCAGGAGCTGGGACAAGCAACGGGAGCTCACTCCATCACGCAGTCTCGAACGCCCAACCTTGCGGTTGAAAGCCCAGCAACAGCGGATTAACTCGCTGCGCCACCACGTCCCTGGATCTAGTTCCAGTTAAATTATAGTTAGCTTAGTATTTATTCAGACCTGATCAAATGGTGAGCTCTTGGTGTCTGGAGCTGCATAAAATGACTAAAATAGAGGGAGGCTGACAAATTGGAGCCCATGACTCAATATACTACGTTGCCAACAAGTGTTCTGTTACCATTGTGTCTTTCCCTCCAGCTCTTCGGGTGGATGCTCATCGGCGCGGTCGCTGTTCTTGTGTTTTTGACTAAGTGCTTGAAACACTGCTGCTCACCACTCAGCTATCGGCAGGAGCTCTATTGGAATCAGTACCGCTCCAATGAGACCAGACTCTTTAACCGCACTGCTGAGGTACACTCCAAGATCATGGCTGCCAAGAGTGTCAAAAAGTTCTTTGGCTTTGTGTACTTGGATAAGGAGGAGAAGGAATTAGTGGAAGAGTTCACTGTAGAGGATCTGCAGCCCAGGACTCAGTGGGATGCCATCTCTGGTGTCTACATCTATCGAGAGAATAAAGGTTTTCCTCTCTACAGCCGTCTCCATAAGTGGGCCAAAGTTGTGATGGGTAACAGCTTAGGTCCTGAGAGCCAGGAAATGGCCTTCCTTGCTACCTAAGGAAGTAAAGAGCATTTCGGCCTTTTTGGTATCTCTGTGCTGTGACTCCATTTTACCTAGTCGCCAACTTCCCAAGATTTGGTGTGAATTGTCATCCAAGTGACACCAATGTCCCACAGCTCAGCTCTGGAGTTGAAGGAAAAATAAAGACCAATTGCAACTAGGTCTAACTATGGAGCCCTCATCCAAAATACCACCACAAGCTTGCGGCTGTGACAGAGAATCATAATGCACCTAAGTAGGTATGTGAGCTTATCCATTGGATGGGGACAGGTAGTGTTGGATTTGCACCCAGAGAAGTCCTTGCACTGATATAGTACTACGCACAATGAAAGCTGGGCGATGAACTAGATGTCCAGTCTCTCAAATGGTGATGCTGCAGTATTGTTGTTGCTCATTTTAATACAACAGGGACAAGACAAGATTGTTAAGCTGCCTTTATCATGGTCACCATTACTTTAACTTCTACTTTTTCACACACATTTCCTCCAGAAGGATTCAAAACATTGAACAGACATCATGAAGAAGAGGCCATTAAGGATCAAAATTAGATGTGGGAAATGTCTCAGGAGCTTTGCTGTTGCTCAGAGATTCAATTTTGGGGGAGATGGACCTGGCTGACTTCTGCCTCAGCCAAGTGGCATCTGTACTACTACTCCACTATTATTATTTTAAGATGACTGGATTGTTCTTTAATCAACATGGCTCTACTTTGAAAAAAGAAACCAGAAGTATTGCACAGTTGTATCTGGAAACCTTCTTTGCATTTGTGGCCCTGACTCGTTACGTACCTGTGCTGCACTTTACATGAAAGAAGCACAATTACCTCCCAATATACCGTAGTCTTTCCTTATTATAATGGTAGAAATATTGCATGCTTCATATTACACGATGTCCCCTACATAAATACCAGTTAGGTTTCAGGGTTCTGTACACAAGTTTCAATAATTGTAACCATCTATGTGGCTCTGGCCAGTCCAATGCCAGCAAGACTGTGAAAATCCACACCCAACGATGTACTATGCCTGGGTGACAACACTGACACAGCCGTCCATAACTTTGGGTGCCCGTAACTTGGGGAGCTGGTATAGTCTAGCGGTCAGTCTTTCATAATCAAGAACATATGCATGTAATGTGATTGAAGGGAAGAGAGAAAGTGAATGAATAGCTCCAATCAAGACACTACTGTGGGTAAGAATGAGACATGGTAGTAACCAAGCATCTTTATCTAAAGCCCGATT
This sequence comes from Lerista edwardsae, assembly GCA_029204185.1. Classification (NCBI taxonomy): domain Eukaryota; kingdom Metazoa; phylum Chordata; class Lepidosauria; order Squamata; family Scincidae; genus Lerista; species Lerista edwardsae. Next base: position 22,915,415 of record JAJKFI010000002.1, read on the forward strand.
TGAATACACGTTTGTGTAACTAGATTCTCGACCTAATCAATTGGAGATGTATCAGGAGGCCAAAACTGTATAGAATCCCTTCTGCTCCATTGTATTGTGTGTACGATGGGAAGTCATGGACTGGACCATACTGGTCTCCTAATTTTATAATTGACTAGCTATCTTCGACTCTCGTCCCATCCCCTGCCTCCAACTGCAGGTATCAACCATGTCCCCATACAGAAATAACCTTAAATAAAGCTGCAGCTAGAAATCCAAACTATGTTTTGAGCTAATTGGAATACTTACATAGGCAAACACATTTCTGTTTCTTAAAAAATGTGTAGCTCCCCATTTGTTTCAGGGCTAAATGCAAGATATTGGTTTTGACCCAAAAAGTCATACAGCCCAGTCCTACTGTGTGCTGGAACAGGAAGGCCAACTGGACTGCGCTGAATCCAGTGCAGGGCGGGAGGTGGCAGCCCCACAACTCAGAATAAGGGAACTTATTTCCGTCTAATGTTGTGTGGCAACCAACCCTACGGGCTACTCGGATCTGTGCCAGTGAAATCTCTGAGCAGCCCAGTTAACGCTGTGCTGGCTGTGAGGTGATTAGGATACCGCCTAAGTCAACCAGGCCCTCCTGGGCATAGTCTGCCCTCAGCTCACCTTCCCCCCCAAACATGCCCCTGTTCTGCCCCTGCCACCCTCTCCACACATACAGCCCCTGGTGCCACAGCCTAATTTGGCTCTGGCAAACTTACCAGGTCCAGGTGGCGCGAAGGCTGAATCCAGCCTCTGTGAGCCAGGGCACACCCTTGCGCGGGCTCAGCCAGCTCCTAAGGAGGGGCAAATACGCCTTATGGCACGTTTGCGACACTCCTGGGTCAGGCCAAGGGACTTGCGCCAGCCCAAATGGCTCCCAGGATTGCACTCTTAAATGGCTATAGATCAGCAAGTAAGAACCTCTTCGCTCACACAATCTACTCCTTGCTTTTATAGGTAAGGGCAGGCGGCAATCTGTGATACAGGTGTCTACATTTCAATACCAGCTGAACATATTTTCATGCGCACAAGGCTTTCAGATTTCTGCTGTCTTATGGAATGTTTTCATTTAGCTTATTGTTTTTCTATTGCTTTCTTAATGCTGTATTTTTATATGACCAATTCCTGTTCTATTGCTATTGAATATGGCTAAATATGTTCTTTTTGTATTTTAATATTTGTGATAGTCACTCTGAGAAACTGTGCCTAAAGAACAGAAATTTTCTACAGAAATAAATTTAACTGCCTTTTGAAATAGTTTTATATTTGGTATGATAGCAATATTTTAACAAAACTGTGTTCATGGTAATCCAAAACTCTCTTTTTACTTATATCAAAAGCTTCTTTTAATTTTGATGCATTTAATGAGTAGCGTCATCTCTACAGAAAATCACAGGGTAATCACATGGGCTGCTTTCTGACGGTTATTACATTAGAAATTAAGCACCCCAAAATAGCATTTAAATAAAGCTTCAAAATCCTTGTAAGAGTCTTGAGAAGGTACAAAAGATAAACATTTACAAAGGGCTTTGCTCTTACATAGTTCCTGATGGGCATCTTGATCTGGTCCTGACCAACTCCGTCTACTATCAGGAAATGCAGCAAGGCGGGATTCTCTGCTTGCTACAGCTCAGAGCCAACCAGCAAGACCCCAAAGTTCATCTGCTCAAGAAGTTAGCTCTCAGCAAGACTGCTTTTGGATTCCACGTATTCCAGCGCTGCTGCCTTCACAGACTGGACTGTTTCCAGTGTACCGTACTTCTTCTCATAGTCCAGGTAGCGCTTAAAGAAGAACTTCATCTTCTTTGCTGTTAGGCTTAGGTGTATGACTCGCTCAAAAATTTCACTGTGAAAAAAAAAATCCACATGGTACACATCACACACCCATGCATCAGAATGTTGTTTTACCGTACAACTGTAAGATGAGTGTTCTGGTTAGAATGTACAAACATTGAGCTGGGGAGGTCCCACTGTTCCATTCTTTTAAAGCCAAAGATCATTAGACTATCGGAGCCTGAATACTACTGATGAAAAAGCAACAGAGAAGGCAAAAGAGCTGGGAGAAGTTGGGCTTGAGTTGGAAGCTTTTTTGCCACCTCCAGCACTTTACTGGCAGGGGGAAACAGAAAAATCCAGGAGTCTGCACACTTGTGCCAAAACCCAGATTAGTCTAGCTCAAGAAGGCACAGCATGCAGGTTCAGGGAAATGTTAACATCTTCAGCATCAGGCTTCAGAGCCTGGAAGGCTCTGTTCCAGGTCTGTCTGCATGCATGTTATCCTTCAAGAACCACTGCACAAGCGCTGTGTATTACATAGCTCTCTTTGGGAAAACCTGCTCTGCCAGACATGAATCACACTTGAGGCTTCAGAGACCTCCAAGCTTTTTCCACATGTGGCCCCCGCTATCAGAGATAGACAAGTGTGATCATTTTTAGCCTCAGTGCAGGTTTGTGAGACTCTTCGGGCGCTGCAACGCCAAACTGGTTTGCCAAAATTGGCCTCTTCTCTCTCAATCCTTAAGTGGCAAGAAGTACAGGGATCTGTTCAAGCAAATGTTTGTACTTAGAAGAAAAGGGCGTTTCTATTTTTTTTTTAATGTTGATTAAAGAGCAAGGAAGGGAAAGTAACAGGAAGCACAGTCAACAGTATTTTCTGCACACTGGTTTCTACAATCACACACCTTTCCCCACCCTACACTTCTCTGAATTGTCCACCCCAAACATGTGTTGAATGTCTGGCCTACGGTTCGATTAAGTGTCGAATTGCAATAGGTCACTGCCATTTGACAAATACATTGTGTCTTATCATAAAACGTAAGAATCATGGCTTCAGTGGCCACATGCTAGGTCTCAGTTGCCAAGCAAGCAGGAAAAGTCTCTTGAGGAAATACCACACAGGACGCCAAAGATAGACTCTTAATGCTTAAGTCCCTTGCAGTGGCACCTTTTAATTTTGTATTTTTAGGTCACAAAAAAATGTAGCCCACCTGCCCGCCCACCTCCCACTTGCCCTCATTTCTCTTGAATCCAAGAGCTGCATGGCATTCCCTGAGTCACATTTGTACCCCTTCCTGGAAAGTTCATAAGTCTTGTATTGGTCTTCTTTCCCATGCAGCTACTTACCGAATTGCCTTTTGGCTGCCATGTTTTATCAACATGTCTATGTAGACTGACCAGATGTCTGTGCGTTTTGGGTATGTGCTCAGGGTGTTCTCAAAAATGGCCTTGGCGTGCTCTGGATCACCAAATTGAAATTCCATCTGTGCCAGCTTGGAAATCACATCCACATCTGCAATAGCACAAAACTGCATTTGAAAAACATTCCTTCCACTATACTATCTCAGTTCAGGGTTTGAGGACATTGCCAAAATAACTGCAATAACTGCAATTTAGTAGGAAATTCTGGATCCCACGACCGGAAATTCTAACTAAATTATGCAAGTTTTTGGAAAATTTCATGCGCCATCTAGGAAGGACATCGTTATTTTGAAAGGGCTTGCCTATTAGAAATTCTGAAAATTTCAGAAAAATTCTGAATTTTTTTAAAAATATGTTTGGGATTTCATAAGAAAGCTATTGAAAGGGAATTTGCTTATGATGGCTATGGAGATTTTAAACCACCTTATGCATACCACCTTTTCTATATACACAGACCAACACACATTTTGCCATCTTAAAAGTTAGACCGATACCTGTGTATATTTGGGGTTCTGATTCCAAAAACGTCATCAGTTTTGCCCTGTCCCATCTAGTTTTTGAGATGCAGCATATCCTTGTTAGTGAATGATTTAAGCAGCTTCCTGAAGAAGAAGCCATGGCATAAGCTTCCTCACAAGGAAGCTACTTGAATCATTCACTAATGAGGCTATGCCGTATATCCAAAACCAAATGTAATGGGGCAAAACTAACGCCATTTTTGGAATCAGCAGCCCAAATCCATATACAACCACCATAAATTAAAAAACACATTTCTGACCCTCAATTTGAAGGCTTGTGATACTAATCACAGCAAAGATCCAGCAATAGACCACCAAGAGATGAGAAAAAGAAATCCTTACGTTCTTTATTTGGCAGGCCCTTCAATGCACGTGGAAGTAGCCTATGAGCTGCCTCCAGCTGGCCTCTTTTCAAAAGGAAAGAGGCGTATTTCACCCACACAGATTTTTCCTGACGAAAGCGCTTCAGCATGGTGTTGTACAGATCATCAGCTTGCTAAGACAACACAGGAGAGAGGGGGATAAAAAAGAAAATTCTACATCACGGAGAGTGCAATATCACAGACCCTGTAGTTCTCAAGGGAGAGAAAAGCACCATTATTTACCAACACTGACAACTTAGCAAATAAGAGCACAATCCTAACCCACTTTCCAGCACTGACACAGCTGTGCCAACGGGGCACGTGCTGCATCCCGCAGTTGAGGGAGGGGCAGTCACAGAGGCCTCTGCAAGGTAAGGGAATGTTAGTTCCATTACCTCAGAGCTGTGTTGCCTTTACCCCAGTGCTGGAAAGTTGGTTAGGTTTGCGTCCTAAGTCTCAAAACATCATGCAGGTCAGAATCTTGACTAGAATTCAGGACACACTTCTAAATCTGTTTGTTTGCCAATTACACACACCAGGCATATTCCAAAATCTGACTTTTGCAAATAGTATTTCCTGGTTTCCAGCCACTTTGGATATTATTATTGACTACTCTTGCAACTACAGACTGACAAGCAGTAATATCCAGGGAATTCAGCGGTTCAGACTGTGAGGCTCAGCAGATGACATGGACAGACACAGCTTGCAAACCATTTCCTTCCATTTCCTCAAGTTTCCAGTCTGAAGGTTCCACCCCTTAGATGCTTTCTCTAGTTTCCGTGACTCAACATGTGCCTCAGGAATGCCAACTGCTATGCCTAATTGTTTCAATAAATTTTGACTTTTGCAAAAGTTTAAAAAAAGCTCTGCATCTAGAATGACAAAAATGAAGCAAAGTGTACTGAGCAAAGCATGCTGTTCTAATATCTTCTGACTGCAACTTTTGCGGTCTTGGAATGCAACACACATAGGTCCTACAGCACATCATGTTGAATACCCCACAGCAGTGCCCAGCTACGTGAGGAGAGCCAGGTAAAGAATAACCCGCCTGCTTGGAATAAACTGGGGCCATATCCCAGTCTGATCATTGCAAGAGTAGAAGGAAGACTAGGACTGAGTTTAGACAGGTTCTTTTTCAGAACAGACAAATCATTGTCCGGCCACACTGAGTGAGCAGCTCAGTGAGTGGGCCTTACCTGATATTTCTCAGAAGCAACATAGATATCAGCCAACTGTTGGAAGACCTTCAGAGGTTCATTGTACTGAATGGCTCTTTCAAAGACTTTCATCAGTGCTTCCTCCGTGCCATACATGTTCTCCAGGTTCAGCAGGGCTACCCACACATTCAACTTCTCTTGCTCCTCCCTGAAAGTGGAAAAAAAGACTCATTGAACGTGACTTTTGGTTGTTGGCAAAAACCTAAGTGACTTTATTATCTTATAAGGCATCACGAGGCCTGGGGATGCATACCTGCAGATAATGAGGGACTGCTATATATCCTTAACATAATGGCAACCACCAAGCTTAAATTAGGAAAAAGAATCACAAGGTTCTCTCTCACCTATAAGAGAGACTCTCCAGTGGGAAGAGTACTCACTCCCACTGTGCTGGGGCAATGGCTGTCTAGCAAATGGATGAGTGAGATGGGGCAGGAAGAATGGCATTACCCAACCCACTTAGTCCCATGTCTTTCCTACGAGATAAAACCAAGCTGAAACTTGGCAGCAACAACCAGGGAAAGACAACTCGCCTAAAAGAGATGGTTTTGAGTGCCCTCTCTGCCACAGCTCTGGCTTTCTCTATCTCTGTAGCCTGGAGATGGAAGGCCATGTACTGCAACCAGAGGATGGAGCTGTCCGGGTTGCCAAGCAGCAAGCGGTCAAAGTCATCTGCTCCCTGGGGCTGCCGGTTGGGGTCCATCAGAGCAGCTTCTAGTTTGGAGAGTTCCTTCTCTGCCTTCTGCTTCCCCAGCTCTTTTTGCTTCTTTGTCTGCTTCTGTGTCTAAAAGAGAAGAAGAGAATGAGAACTGGAAAGTGCTATTATAAGGTATAACAAAGTAGCATACCCAAACTACTCTAAGCTATTCTTAGCTGTAGACATTCAAGGTCATGTGATTTTTCCAGAATGGCCCTAGCTTGTGGGACACTCTGGACAGGATCACACAGCAGACCCATGTCCCCATGCCCTGCTACCACTCAAGAGGATCTTTACACACCTATTTCAGCCATAGGTCACCCTCCTTGCCCTACGCTGCTTGGCCTCCTGGGTCAACCACCTGGCTAAAATAGTGCTACTCCCTCCCTTCCTCCAGTGTGTTTGTTGCTACTCTCACCATGCCACTCAGTCACAAGTCAGCAAAAGGGAGTTGAGGGTTAAGGGGCAGAACGTCAATTCTTTATCCAAAACTTTTAGCGGCAGATACAAACACATGTGTGTTATTTCCTCTTCAGAGCATCAGCATTCAAGCAGCCAAAAATGATCAGATCCATGTCTCAATACACAGGCAAATGTTTGCATGAGAGAACTCCCGGATGACATGAACCGTGAGGGAAGGAAAAACCAACTCTGCTACAGCTGTCGTTATTTTCCCTGGCTACGTGAGAATCTCTTAATTGTACACACAAGGCAATATTGACACTCTTTCTGGGTGAGCAAGGCAGGTCCCTTGACAAAGTGAACAGTTAACAAGATGGGGTACGAAACGAGATACTGCACCATGGATTGCGTATCTTCTTCTTCCTCACTGTCAGAGCTTTGCTCCTTCTGCTTCAACACAGCTGCGTCCAGCACGTGCAAACCCTCTTCCCAAATAAAGCTGGATGAAACCTTCAGTCTCGGAACCTCCCTTCCCTGCTGAAGCAAAACAGATACATATTTAAAACAGAGATGGCAAGAACCCCACTCTGGACGCCAGCATGGCTCAAGCCATGCCCAGATATCCTCTCCCTTCTTTAATCCTTCACCTTAGGTTTCCTCTGACATTTCTCTTCCTCCTCCTCTTCCTCCCGACAATAGACCTCAACACCACTATCATCCTCTTCAGTGCAACGGACTCTCTTTGTTTTTCGTTTGACTTCCTGTCATTAAAGCAAGAGTTTAAAATACAACCACATTTAAAAGTTGAACAAGCACATGGGTAAGGTTTTTTAAAAAATAAATATCCACACACAACTACACAATGTGATTTAACAAAATTGCCCGTTTTTCTCCAGCTCTGGCAGACCCAAAATCCCTTCAAGGATAACTACCTCCTCACTTTTTCGCTTTCTCTTGAAATTTGCACCCATTTCACCCCGTGGCACACCCAGGGACTCTGGGATAATGCTCGGCTTCCCGGTGTCTGCAGGAAGGACTGAAAGCTCCACATGGTTCTCTTGTTTATCTATGCTGTAGAAACAAGGGCAAGGCAAAAGAGAAAAAAGTGGCAGGAAAGAGACCGTTAAATCTACACCAAGCTTTGCATTCCTCATCTCCTTTAGCCTCACCACAACCCCAAGGTAAGGAATTATAATCAATGTTTTATAGTTCAGGGGTCTCTAAACTTTCTGCAGGAGGGCTGCATCATATATCTGAAGCTGTATCGAGGGATGGAATATAAATAAGAGACAGAAGAGGGGGAGTAGATTTTGAAAAAGGATCAGGCAGAGCAGAGGGCAAAATTGATTTGCACAAGAAGAGGTGGGAATGGATTTTGAAAAGGAAAATTAATTTTGGAAGAATGAATTTTTGAAAGGAGAAATATGGTAGAAAATCAGTATTTTTAGAAAGACTTTTTTGAAGGGGAAATTTTTTGGAGGGACTGGGGAGAGAATTAATGTGTTGGGGGGGGGATAAAGGGGGGACCATTGAGTAATAAGGCAGGTTGGGAGAAATCTGAGAGATTAATCTAAAAGCATGTTTAAGAGAAAACATGCTCTCGTGTTGGATAGATGGAACTGATTGGCCAGTAGTCTGATCAGGGTATTGAATGTACCTGGAACTCCTTCTTTCAGGTTTCCAAAGAGTGTGTTATAATTCGGGGAGTTGGGAATCAGGCAGAAGTTACTGTCTTTCTCCCCCCCACCCCCCACTTGATAAAAGGTCTCTCTTCTTCTGGTTAAACTCCCCCCCCCAACATGCCACAAGCAGAAAAATAATCTCTGGAAGGCCAGATGTGGCCCCCAGGTTGGAGTTTGTAGACAAACAAGAGAAAACAAGACCCAAACCTTTTGCTCAAAGCCAGCCTACAACCAACATAATATTTGAACTTGGGTCTCTCTTTCCTAATCAGTTTCCCAGTCCCTCCCACCTCAAACTCACCACTCTATTTGGGAACCATCACACCTACCTGAGGACCTTGGCAGTGAGAAGCTGGCCTACATGTATGTATTTTGCATACAAGGATTGATCTGGTATGAAGCGGGAACTGATATATTGCAATGGGATTCGGCCCACGATAGAGTTGGACAGTCTGTCAACAAAAGACAACAATGACTTCTATGCTTATACACAGTAAAAACACCACAACTCACTACTAGGCTTTCCAGCTCTAGCCTGAAACCAATGCGTTGGATTAACGTCTCTCTCTCTCTTTCCAGTATGTATATGTGTGTACACACACACACACACAGAGCAAGAGCAAGAGCGAGAGCGGTGTGTTTACACCAGTTGGGTAGGCAGAGTTCAAAGAGCATAAAGTAGGCTTATTTGTAGCACTGGGAAAAGCCTGAATTAGAGTCTAAGCTTGGAATGGTTCAGCTCCTGCTTTGCATGCAGAATGTCCCAGGTAGAAACCTGTAGAACTGGGAAAGTCTCCTCTCTGAAGGGGACTTTCTGCCAGTGAATGTAGATATTAGTGGGTAAGATGGACCAATGGTCTGACTTGGCAGGACAGCTTTCTATCTCCACCAGGTCTCGTAAAAAACATTGGTGCCATCTAGCAGTAAGAGGTATCACAGATTATGGAGCAGATGTGTTCAGGCATAATATTATAGAACGTATCAGTACAGCAACTCTTAATTATTTAATATACCCTTAATTATCATATATGAGTGGGCTACGTTTAAAATCAAGATGTCCCATGAATGCATAGAACATCTTTAATCTTTACAACTTGAAAATGCTTGGCCAGATCATTCCTTTATCAAGATCCTGCCTCCTAGTGAGTGAAGAGAAGAGTAGTACAGCCTTTGCACTGCAGATGCTATTTCTTACAACTTGAAAACCTGTTGGATTTCTGCCCCCCTTATGAGTGGTAGTGTAGGCAAACCTCTGCCATTCACTGGTTAAAGTGTTGTAGGACTGTAAGTGGGTTAGACAGAATCCAAACACTTCACAATTTAGTCGGTATACAGTACCCTTCACTGTACTCCAGCTAGTGTTTATAATTTAATATAGTGTATCTCAAACTGTGGGTTGGGACTCACTTGCTGGGTCACAACATGATGTCAGGTGGGTCATGGAAAGCTGAGAGCATCTTGGATGCTGCAGACTTTATTCCTGCTATATTCCTTTTGTGAGTGTTAATTTAAATTTTCAAGTGAGTTATTTTTTAAAGTTTAGTTCAGTTCTTTTACATAATATTTTGTCCTAAACTTGCTTTGTCAGGGATGTTCCATGGTTGTGCAATTGCTGCAGTCCAAGAATGCCAACTTGCATTATAAGAGTGTCATTTGATTACATTACAATGATGGCGCTTCTTGCTTGATAATGTCACTTCCAGCTATGACATCACTTCCAGGTTAATGATATCATTTCCTGGAGGTCCTGACACGAGTGCTAGTCTAAAAAGTGGGTCTTGGTCTAAAAGGTTTGAGAACCACTGATTTAAAACACTGCATTTGTTTTAAAAGTCAGCACTCAAAACTCACCCAAAGAAGACACCTAATGGTGTGACAGATTTGACGTAGCCCTTGACAAGCTGACCCTCCTGAACATTATCGAGGCATGGAATTTCTGGGTCTTCCACTTTATTGTGGCTCTTGGGATTTATCCTATAATAAAAATAGGGTGAGAGCACTGAAGGGTAAACCTGAGCAAGGCAGCAAAAATACTGGGAGCAGCAACAGTAGAATCTATCGTTTATTGTTGAATTCATTGCAGCCTATAAAATACTGACTATCTCCCATTTCCACTTTAAGATGAAAATTTTAAAAAGCTTTGTCTTTTCTAGCAGAGGAGAAAGGTTTACAAACATGAAAGCAATGAACAAGATCTCTTGTCTCTGGCTTAAAAATTGGAATAGAAACTGCCCCCCCCCCCAAGAAATTAGTTGACCCAAAACTGTTCAACTTGGAAAGAAACAAGCAACTTAAAAACTGCAATGCAATTAATTTTTACAGTTATATTTTGAGCCCAAATGTGAAGTTTCCCCACCACCTCATCACAAATACCAAGAATAGAATGTCTGTGCCAGTGTTAAACATTTGTGCAACAGGCTGCCAAGTTAAGGTTTTCAAGAACTTTCTTCCCTTCTATTAACCTATGTTTAGCACGCAATTGGATTCTGTACCTGGATTGCCGGAGGGACACTTCCACTGCATTGTCTTCAATTGAAAGAACACAGCATCTACATGTACAAAAAGAAGGAATGTGGACCATTTGTGCAAAACAATAAGGCCCTACTTCAATATGAAAGAAGGGTAGAAACTAATGAATGTTATAGGTGTTTCTGGTCATGGACTTTGGGAAAGGGGCATAAAAAGATTCATTTAACAATATTTATGCACGCACGTGCGCGCACACACCCCTTTATTGGCATCAACAAAAGCAAGTCATAATCAAACAACCATAAGCAAATAATGCAGCTAAATGGATATGTGTATACTAAAGCAGATGGTACAACAACTGCATTTAAACATTTGATAAAAAAGATGCATTTAGAGTGTACAAGTTTTATAATTTAGAAGTGGTTAGCTGTAAGTCTTTTCAGTGTTTAAGAGAGGTCACACTGAAATAGTCTGCAAACTGAAACACAGTGCAACTTTCTCCAAGGAGTCCAGGATATCCTGAAAAGGAGGTTAAAAGGAGTTCTCTTATCCACGGAGTATCTCTGCAAATATTTCTTACTTGACAATTTTTCCTGTGCTGAAGCTTTCCAGGGGCTGCTCAACATATAAATCGCTCAGGTGGAAAAGGCTGACTTTGCCAGTTTTTCCAAAGGGAAGTGAAATTCTCAATCCAACATGAGGAGTCACTTTTTTCACATAGCCGAGTGTGATGGTTCCTTTCTCCAGAGAGTGAATTCCTGCTCAGAGGTGAGGAGATTCAAACAGAACGAGTTAGACAATGCACATCACGCTCTCCTATGAACTGCTTAGGATGTTGGGCTTGTTAAACCAAAGGTAGCATGAACCACTCTCCCGGTCGCCACTGGATATGAAGTCCTAGCAAGTGACATTGTGGGTATTTTGTCTCCTTTAAATCTTTATTTGCTCAACAAGCAGTACTGGGTTCAGTAGTGGGATTGACGCGCTTACAATTCTCCCAGTGGCTAGCTCCTGCTGATTGCCTTTTTCCCTTTCGAAAGGACCAGAAAATAATCCTGTAGGCCAGTGTTTCTCAAACTGTGTTTTGGGACCCACTTGGTGGATCGCAAGCTACGTTAGGTGGGTCATGGAAATCTGGGAGCAGCCATCTTGGAAGCTGCAGACCTTACTCTTGCCATATTCCTTCTGTGAGTGTTAACAGTTTGAATTTTCAAGTGAGGGGTTTTTTTTTAAAAAAATTTCTTTTTAGTTCAGGGCTTTTACATAATATGTTGCCCTAATCTTGCTTTTTGTCTGGGATGTTCCTTGGTTATGCAATTGCTACATTCCAAGAATGCCACTTTGCATTCCAGTAGTGCCATTTTATTATGTCACAATAATAGCACTTCCTACTTGGTGACATCACTTCCAGTGGGTCCCAACAAAAGTGCCATTCTACATGTGGGTCCTGATGCTAAAAAGTTTGAGAACCGCTGTTCTAGGTATTCTAAAAAAAAAAAAAATAGTGCTCAGCAGGAGCTGCTAAAGGACTGTAATGAAGAGAAAATAAGTTAGTGCACCCTCTCTTTCTGGGATTTCAAAGCAGTGGATTTTTGTCTTAGTCATACCTGTCAGTGACAGACCGAGCTTAGTCTCAGTGATGTCAGAATTAGTCACTGTTGCAGCCAAAGCCTGTCCATTTTTGAAGTTTTTTTCCACATATTTCAAGACCTGAGAGGAGATGAAGATCATCAGAAGAGATTCCTTGTACAGTTAAATTATGCTTGTGAATTTGATGAGGTATATGATACATGTGAATTGCCACTAAACTGGAACATTTTGAGGGCAACTTCTCTTAGCAGGTCGACCCAAGAGCATGAGCTCCATGAAAATGTTCTGGGAGCATCAGGGTTGAACCTAACCTTCAAGTCACACTATCTATTTGGCAAGGACTCCTGTAACAAGTTTTAACACTTTCTACACACTAGTCCCTGCAGTTGTTTCAGAGGGAGAGAAATCAGGATTGACCCATGAAGCTTCTGTGTGGTCAGTTCTCACTACAACAACCCCTGGTACAAGGCAGGCTATTGGTTCTGTCCATATGCCTTTATATATTCTTATAAAATATATAGAATTCTTATAAAAAGTGGATGTAACTAGGACAACACTTCCCAAACATTATAATGATGTCTTTCTCTGCTGTGTGAAAGGTTTGATGTTTTTATGTGCAGCCTTCCGTTTGTAAGAGCCTCGTGTCCCTTCATTTCTCAACAATTACTTACCTTGGGGTTAAGGGAAAGCAGCAGCTGTGGAACCCTCCCTTTAATATTAGGGGAGATCTCCACCTCCAATCGTTTTTTAATGGCGTTGTACTAAGAATAAAAAGCAAAAGAGAGAACACACACTTCAGTATTTCACTGGAAAAGGGAGTACACGCATGATCATGATTGTTTAGCAGTCTCCAAACCGTGAGTCCATGGCCCATGACCCAATTTTTTATGGGTTGTGAAATGGACAAGGCAGATTAGGCTATGTGCATCAAGGGTTAAACAACCTGCTACTTGGGGAGAGCACTACTGCTCTATCATCATTACAGCCACAGAGGCTTGAGCAGCTGATTTACTTTCTTTTTAAGGTGGGTCCCGATGCTAAGAAGCTTGGAAACCACGGTGCTAGCCTGTAGAACAGGTCCTATAAGTCCTTGCCAGCCTCCACCTCACTTCCCCATCACAAACCCAGAACCTAGACAGTTAGGAAAGTTGTACCCAGCTTTAGAAGACAACCAAGAAAACTCTTAAGCCTTTACAAGAGCAATAGGTGTGATTCATGCATCTATCCAGTGCACTGAAAAAGATTTCATTCTCTGAATCTATGATGGCAATTGACCCAAAGTAGTAGTGGCTTTCTTTAAAGAGCTTACTGCATGAACTTTAAGAAATTTCAGACCTTACCTTCTTAACGAAGCATGTCACCTTCTGCCCAGGTTTAAATTGTTTCAACACCTTTTCCAGATTGCCAACTTCACGACCCAGGTCTGTGTTGCTCTTCCCATTTAGCTCACTGATAAAAGGAAAAAGGTGAAGCAGTTATGTCTCTAGTTTCTCTAGAGGCCAAGTACAAATGGGAAGGCTTTGATTTTTCAGTGGAAGCCACTCCAATTACTGCACTCTCATCTCCTGCTCAAAATGCAATTTCTCTAGTTAAGTCTAGTACAGCACTCCCAGGAGTTCCTTGTGACAATCAAAAACAAGGGCCACAATGCACAAATGTATATATGAAAAAGGCATAATAAAAGTTTGAGTCAGAAGTGCTGGGTATTTGCATACACTTGCCCAGTTTAAAACAACAGCATGTGACAGCAAACCTTTGAATGCTATAATTCTGCAACAACGAGGTATGTTTTGTAACTGATAAACTGTTGCAGAATTGTAATCAGGCAGTTTTGAATAGTCTCTACAGCTACCTATATATGGAAGAGCCATTCAGCAGCTCAAGATTTAATTCCCGGCCTCTCCCACCTATTGACATGCCCTCTCCCAATAACCAACATTTCCTGACCATAATGCTTCTACTCCCCCTCACTGAATACTACTCTGTAGCATCTATCAAGTTCCATTTTCTACAACAGCCATTTCGCATTTGAAGTCAGAATGATTAAAATTTGGCAAATTAATTTGGGTTCAATGTATATGTAATCAATACAATTTTCTCATATAAGTTGGTTCTCCTAGGTGCACAGTCCTAGGTTATACAGTATTCAAAACTCCACCTTTTACTCAAGCTATCTAGTACTAATGCAAGAAGGAGAGAAGAACCAATTTCTCCTATTCCCTCTTCAACCTCCTGAACCCTTGAAAATCTGCTCCTGATAGTCCCCAGCTCCCAGGAGCAAATTTTTAGGAGGGGGGCAGGTTGATGGAAAGGAAAAGGGAAAATTTGCAAACTTCCCCTCCCTCCACATATAAGCACATTCAAAAGATGGATATTGGAGACAAGCCGTTCGATTCCTCTTGTATCCCTGGCACGCAGTACAAGTGGTAAGCGTTTAGACGGATTTGTCAGTATTTTAATGTTTGTTAATGTAAAGTTTTGGACCACTACGCTAAAGGCTCTCCTTACCTTGGTCGGACACTGAGTTCAGGGCAGGTATGGGTGAAGTGGGGATGGGTGATGGGCAAATACCTGGAAATATAAAAACAAATGAGCACATCAACCTTCCTCTGCAAACCTGGTATAAAGACACATTCTTTTGTACTATTTGCAGAATGCAAATCCAAACAACACATTCAACAGCTTTTGTTTTCAATTGTTTTTATCGAGGTCAGCATGTTTCCATGGCACATACTCTTCGAACTAATCGCATAGCCCCTTGAAAGATAAGCCACAAGAGAATTTTAGACAAGTTTACCCATCCCAAACCAGGTGTAAAATGATACTGTTTTGTTTTACAAACCTTGAGCGTTCTAGATATTGGGACAACTGCACTGCTTTCAGGAGATGAAGGAAAAATGGACATCAGATCATTAAAACCTTGTTTCCCAAGTAACCAAATGTCCATAGTTCTAGGTTCTCTCAATTTGGAATGACAATTTGCCCTTTTGAGAAGGTCTGTCATAAATGCAAAATCCCATCTTGCAGCTTCCATCTAGTCCCATCTACTCCAGCTTCCTGTCTCTCACAGTGGCCTGTGAGAGTGGCCCAGTTGTCTCAGGGAGCACACAAGACAACAAGATACTTGCCTCTTGTTGCTACTTCCCTGCATCTGGCATTCTAGTAGGTAGCCTACTTCTAAAACAAGGAGGTTGCACCACCCATCATGGCTTGTAGCCGGTGATGGACTTTTCTTCCAGAAATCTGTCTAATCCCCTTTTAAAGGCACCTAGGCCAGACACCATCACCACCTCCTGTGGCAAGGAGTTCCACAGACTAATTACCCACTGGGTAAAAGAGAATAAATGATATGCAAGTGTTAGGAAGGCAATCAGATCCCATCTGAACTCTGGTCCTTCAGCTTATGTTTTCAAGTTTCTTCTGCTCTTATATGGAAATTATTGGGCAAGAACAGAGAGGAGATTGTGCTTCCACTGGTGATCTGAAGACGGAAAGTTACGGAGTTATAAGTGTATGAGAATACTTCTGGGAACAGGACATAGATGTAGAAAATGTTATGCTAAGGAAACACTGAACAACAGTAATGAAAAGAAACAACAAACACAAATATAAGGAAATGTGAGAAAACATATATAGTTAAACTTGGGAAGTTTTCCTCACCTGTGAGTTTTAATGTCTCTGCCGCCGATGACACGAGCAGTTACCTTCTGCCCAACTTTTAGCTTTGATGTTGGAAAGGAGCCTATGGGAACGTCATCCAGGATCTGGGATGCATGAATGGCACCTGTTAGGTCATCCTTAATTGCCACTAGGACATGCGTCGGTTTGACAGACTTCACAGTTCCATGGACCTCATCTCCTAAGCACAGTGAGTGTTTCACAGTGAACAATGTCTCCTCTTGTGTCTCAGACTCACGTCGTGACCTAATGACAGCCTTCCTCTTCACTGCATTTTTCACAGCAAGTAAGATCCCATGGTCACCGGCCTGTGTGGTTTTCAGAACCACCATGACCGAATGTCCCACCTTCAGCTTTTCAGAATCAAACCGGAATGTGTCATTGAAGTGGGAGGCCACAGGGATGGCAATCAGCTGACCTGTTCCTACCAATGAAACAACTGCATGCTCTGTCGCTACATGTTGCACAATGGCTTGGTACTGAGAGTTCTGGGTGAACTGGAAAACAGAGAAATCATTACTTTCAGATAATTATCTATAGACAATACCAACAGCACTGCCTTGTCAGGAAGCACAATTCCTAAAATTAAAACATTCCAGACATGTTTTAACCTCATCGGAAAACCTTCAATAATGGACCTACCACAACTTTTCTAGGCAAGACTTGAAAATTATTTCAACTTCCCAGGATCCAACATTTTAAAATTGGGATTTTCTCAGTCCATGAATTTTTTGTGACAGCTGACAATTCTTCCTAATGGCCAAATAAAACCACAGGAAGAGAACAACTGTTCCCCCCTTTATGCCTCCAGGATACCTGCTCTTAAATATTCTCTAGGGCAGCGATTCTCAAGCTGTGGGTCAGGAAACTGACAATCTGATAGTTGTCAAGGAAAATGAATTGAGCCCTATGGAAACCAAAATGGAGCAGCATGTGTGTATTTACTCATGAGTAAGCAAGCATGCACTGGTCCACTTGGAAGGGCGGGTCAAAGGAGAACGCAACGCTACCAGACAGGTCTCAATCTAATGAACACAGGCCCCAACAACCTGTTGAGAAGAAAGTCCCCCCCCCCCCAAAAAAAGCTGACAAGGAAAATACCGTATCTGCCATATTGAGCCATATGGGTGCATTTACTCACAAGTAGGTGACAGTGACATGGATCTTATCAAAAGCCAGGCAAAGGAGAATACAAGGCCTCTCCTTCAAAGGAGAATGGTCCTGATCCGATGAACACAGAGCTCAACAAACACTCCAAAAGGTGGTTTCCCCCAAGCCTGTTGAGTGGCTGGTAAAGTAACACTTTTTTTAAAAAAATCTTGTAAAACTAGGTGGGTCCAGGCAGTCATTTTAAAAAGTTGGTCCAAGTGCTAAAACATTTGGGAACAACTGCCCGAGGGATATCATGTTCCTATGCATTGTCTTTACACAATCCCCAGTTCAGCAAAACCTATGCATTTCTCTGTGCTCCATTTTTCTTTTCCTTATCAGGTAAACATTTAGTTATCTTGATGCTGCAAACCAAACAATTTAGGCTAATCATACCTTCTTGGGCTTGGGGGACAACAGTTCATCTCGAAGAGATACATAGACCTCTGACTTCAGGGAATCCACATGGAGGACCACAGCTTTTGCTTTTTCCCCCACAACAATATTTTTGCCTTGAAATACAAACATATAGTGGAAGATAACATGATTACTTTAGTACCTTGACCAAAACAGAGGAATCAAAAATATTTCCTCACCAAGAGAACTTGTATTAGCAGCGTATTAGAGTTACAAGAAAAATAAACACACACTCACTCCTCTCCGTTGTCTATTGAGAAAGATGCAACTCTTTGAACTCAATGTACAGTTTTACACTTGAGATACAATTACAGGAGATCAGAGTTGCAGGAACAAGAAAAAAAAGTGACACTATTCCTACCTCCAAGGTGACTGTGAGTGGCCATTACAGTCAACCCAGAAACACAGGAGCCACTGAACAAGGCAGAACCACCAGCCTCGACTTCCTGCACCACTAGTTCCAGCCTTTCTCCAAGCTTTAGTTTACAGAGTTTCTCAGCCACAGCAGAGTCATCTGAAGATGCGGAGAAACAGAATTAAATCTTAATTTGCATAATGCTTTAAGGTGCATCTTTAGCCTCGTAGAAGGATGAAGCATCTTTAGCGTCCGGGTTCTCTCCCTTCGAGGCAGCCAACTGAGGCACCTCCACTTAAAAAGACACAGCAAGATGATGAGGTGGGAAGAAATATTTTTTAGTTTCGGTCACCACAACTCACAACAAAACCAGCCATCCAAAGAAGCTGCTAGTCAAAGAACTTTTCAGTTATCTAGCTCAGGGCTTGCTAGATTCTGGCCCACAGACCGGACCTGGCATTACGCGAAAGCCCTCTTCTCAATAAGCAGCACCTACCATTCTGCTGCGATGCTACTTCCATTTCCCCTCAATCTATGCACAGGGATTGACTAGGCAGTCATGTCTGCCTGGAAATCCTGGTAACAGAGCCATCTGGGACAATGATAGAAGCAACTGCCCAGAGTGACCTCCTTGCCACAGGAGGTGGTGATGGCATCTGGCCTAGATGCCTTTAAAAGGGGATTGGACAGATTTCTGGATGAAAAGTCCAACATGGGCTATAGGCCATGATGGGTTCTGCAACTTCCTTATGTTAATAGTAGGCTACTTCAGAATGCCAGGTGCAAGGGAGTGGCAACAGGATGCAAGCATCTTGTTGTCTACTGGGCTCCCTTAGGCACCTGGTGGGCCACTGTGAGATACAGGAAGCTGGACTAGATGGGCCCTTGGCCTGATCCAGCAGGGCTCTTCTTATATTCTTATGTGTCTCTGTGCATAGATGGGGGGGGAACAGAAACAGTGGCGTACTGGAAGGGGAAGCACTGCTCGGGATGGGGATGCAGTTTTTGAATGCACCACTGTTTTGGAGACCACTGTTCCAGCTAAACAAATTCATCAAGCATTTGAATATACGGAAAGTCAACTTGTATGACTAAACGTTATATTCAAGACAGAATCCAGGGATCTCAGCTTCTCTTTTTAAAAAATGGGGAAAAGTTTCTGGACCTTATGACTTTATAGAAGATTTCGAGAGAACGAGTGCCCCGAAACAACATTTCACATATGAAGTCACTGTGATAGTACATGGTCTGTCAGAGCCTTTGAGAAGTCTTCTCTTTTATCCTCAAAGTCTTACCTCTTTTGCACATGATGTTCCTAATCTCCTGCAGTTCCTGAAAGTACTGATCCAGCAAAGAGAAGCTTTCAGAAACGGAATCTCCAGAAGAGCAGTCAGACAGCTTCAAGGAGAGGAGGATGCGCTGCTTCTCCTCATCAACGCTGGTCACCTTGGCAACCACAGTCTGGCCTATCACAAAATGGTCCTTGGTGTCTGTCACAAACTTGTCGCTCATTGCCTGACATGATTAGAAGACAGAGCTTGTCAATATTGTTCTTCATAGTGAATCCTCAGCTGCAAAGTGTGCAGGAGAAAAGCCACACACGCCAACAGATATTTACAAGCAAACGGCAATCCAAAGGCCGACTCAAAGACAGCTCTACTAGCCACCGCTTCACTTCTCTCTCCTCCTAAGACCCCTTATTTCCTATTATTCAACAAACGTCAGAATGAAGCAAAAGGAGGCAACAACATCTCCTTTGGTTAACTTCTTATCTCCAAAAGGTTGCAAGTTTCAACGTTTTTTTTGAAGAGCAACACCGATATCTTTGTTCTGACTCACACAGCCCCAACAATCACCACAACAAGTATTTAAATAATAGTTTCCGAGGATGCACAATACTTAACATGGAATATCTTGATGTTGTCTTTACCATAATTCTGTAAGGCCAGTCTTACTATCCCCATATCATCACTGGAGAGCAGAGGCTAAGAGAGAGTGTTTTGCCTAAGTCCACCTCATGAGAATTCATGGTGGAGAGGAGATGTGCATTGTGGGTGTTTTGCTTTGCAGCTTAGTCTCCTTAAGCACTGCGCTACATTGGCTGACCACAATCTGATTGCCACAGTTTAAGGCCTTTGCTGCAGAATTAATAGAAACAGTGCAATTGTGGGCAAGAATGTATGACTTTGGGCTGTCCCACACCTCCACGCACCTCCCCCCCCCCCCCAATCCTCATCACAAAGTTTCTCCCAACAGGAGTTTTGAGTTCTGAAGGATGGGGCAGTGCCAGAACGAGGGAGAGTTTCAACTTAAAATGCCTCTCTTTCAATATCTTAGAATAAACCAGTTTTTAGTAGGGACACTGTAACCAGCCTTACCGACTTGGGTGCCAACCCTGTCAAGCCGCAAGGGAACTCCACAAATACTCCATAGGGCATGACGTTTCTCACAAAACCAGTTAGCAGCAGCCCGGGCTCCATGGATTTCACTACTTGTTCCTCCTGTGTTGCTGCAATCAATGCTGGCTTCCTGCTCAGGATCTAAATAAAGCATCAAGGAAGAGAACAGGGAAGAGGGGCAGATCTGGGAGTCTCTTGGGTATCCACAAGCTGGCCACCAAACCCTATCAAAGCAGGCAAGTAAAATGCTAGCATACAAAGGCAGCCATACACTCCTTCCCCCATATGTTCATTATATGGCTTTTCACTTGTCCAAGCCATGCATATTACAACTGTGCTTTGTTATCCATTCTGAGACTTTCACTATAAGGTCCAAGACAAAAAGTTAGGTAAAGCAATAGTGCCACCTGCTGGCAAATAAGAGAACTAACAGCACAAGGCATCTGAATACTCTTAGTTTGAACAAAGCTACTTGAGCTGCTGAGTGATGCACTGAGCTGCAGAGTTGCCTATAATTTTGCTCCTAAGTTCGTTGAGCGTTACTGTGGCTATACTAGCAGCGCTCCAGGACACTCTCCCTCTTGGCCCGCTAGCTTCTTTTTAATTTGCTCCTGTAAGAGAAGCCAACAGAGTGCTGTGAGGAAGTGGTGCCACTGCCTACAGGACTCAGCCCATCCAAGCCCGAGTGCACAGCAACATTTTTCTGCCATGGAGGTATTCCAACATAGCAAAGCTTACAGAGGCAGGCAGCAAAGCTTATAAAGAACGTAGAATTCACATTTTGCATTGTCAGTCATTAGCATTTTACAGTATCCCTCACCAGCATGTCCCACTTCCCACTCTTCCTCCTCCACCTAACACTATCACTTTATTGATACTACATAAATGTTGTTAATTGTTATTTATTTTATTTTATTTTATCATGCCACGCAACTTTTTCCTTCTGCGAATATCCTTATCTGGATTCTCACTATAAGGGCAGTTTTCAGGAATGGATTAGGTATGGATAAAGAGGGAAGAGTGTATTGTGGCAGACCACAGATGGTGCTGCAAGAAGGTTAGCTTATAATGGAGAGAGACAGAAACTATGGCTGGACAATGCAGACATTAAAGGCTAGCAAACCTTTGCCAGCCAAAGCAATCAACAACAAACAAATGCTGCTGCACAAGATATTGCAATTTTAGGCTAAAAATAAAGAGATGAGGGGCTTAACCAAGGGCTTAGAAGGAATCCCAAAGGATACAATGTTGCTTCCCTTATCATGGAGGCACATCACATTGTGAAGAACATCATTTTCTTTGAGCCAGTGCCACCACAATTTGCAGTGCGAAACATGGTCCGAGAGATGCATCGTGGGAAGGTAGGCAGCAACATTGTCCGGGAGGACCACAACCTCTAGGCCATCTTCCTTCTTCTTCAGAATTTTCACATCAACAACCTGAGCACAGACCAAAGAATGGGAGGCATTTTTAAACACAGGAATGCCACCCCACAGTGCAAAATTCCCAGAATCACAATGAAGACATTTCTATCGAAGAGAGGTGGCTTAAAAGCAAAAATGCAAAAATCTCTACAACAGAAACTAAGGTCCAAGATTGATTATTTTAGGTATATGTAACACCCAAAGATTATTTAAACCAAATAGCACTATTCCATATTTATATGTAATATACAGTACTGTTTTGAGGGCTTCTTAAGGTTTCTGAATCAATGTCTGATATGTTAAACTTGCACCAAAAAATGACTTCCATCAAATGTCCATCACACGTTTCAGAAAGTCCTACAGAGATGTTTTTCTGTCCCCTTTCAAACATAGGAGATTAAAAGCCCCTATCATCAACAGTGGAAGGTCAACATTCCCCAGAAAGTAAAATCTTTCAGAGTAAAGTTACCTGTCCAGTTTTATATGTTGCCTCTCGCTTCCTTGACATCTCTTTTCCTGGACCATTCTCAGCAAGCACATTATCTGTCAGCTTGAATGACAGCAGCAGTCTCTCCTGCTGAGGCTCACATTTTAAGACAATCACTTTGACCACCTGATTGACAAAAGAGGAAAACAAATGCTTTTAACATTGCATATCTTGACACTCACAGGCTGGTCCATCAACACACATTACAAATACTGAAGTCGCATAGAATTACTATGCTTTCCTTAACATTGGCCCCATCATCTATTTTGCCCCTCACCTTGCTCTTTGGCATCCAATCTGTGCCCTAAACCCTACTGCATTTGGACATAATTTGGAAATGTTTTAGCTTTCTGTTGAATTATCTTTATTATTATTTTTTGCCTGTAAACCGCTTTGTGAACTTCTTGCTGAACAGTGGTATACAAACACTGTTGATTGAGATCTCTGTATTAATATCTGTTGTGATTTAAAAAAAAAATTGTACATGTTTTCTTTCTTTTACTTTCTACCAATGTTGCTCTAATGCATCATTGGTAGAAAATGGTTTAAGTCATTTTATTCCTAGAAATTTGAAACATTGCTTAAAACAAATGGTAAACCACCACCACAAAACTTCCTATACTTTCATAATTAGGCATACCAGGGGCTTGAGTATTCTGTACTAAGATTGGCTTTGTGCACAATTTGTGCACAATGGATGCCTATGGGCAGAAAGGCCGGATATAAATTAAATAATTAAATAATTAAATAAATAATAAATAATTTGCATTCTAAAACTGAAAGTCCAATCCTGTAAACCAGAGTCAATGCAGACCCAAGGAGACCTCCTTCACTGCAAGATGCAGTATATGCCCTGTTGGCGAGTCTGCATCAGCGCTGGAAAGCTGACTATGGCTTTTCCCTTTCCTGAAGTTTCTCTTACCCTAAACCTGAGCCCTTTGGTGCTATATAGCAAAGCAGCGGAAAGTTTCAAGAGGGACAATGGTGTCCCTTTTCCTCCTAAGTCTCCTTCCCCAGTTGCTGGATGGAACCCTGAATAGAGGAATCCCTGGGACCCAGGATAAACTGCAGTGTATTTAGTTGCACCTCTGCACCTGTCTATAAAGAGAGATCAGGGAAACTTTTTACTATTACCCAACACTTACTTGGCCTTCACTGAAGGCTTCTTGAGGATTGGTCATCGGACCAATGCCAGGATCATTCTTGGGAACCAGGCCTTTGACATCATTGTAGAACTTCACAATGCAGCCGAACTCCTTTGCACACACAACAAAGCCATGAGTGATCAGGCCAGGCTTGGCATCTTCATAACTGGCAAGAATAGGGAGTGAGGAACGAACAAGTGTCCTCTTAAGAGTCAGAAGGAGCTTCCTTGCTTCAGGATTGGAAATAAGCACCTGGGATAAAAAGAAACTGGAATGATGACCTTGACTAGAAAACGGTTCCCTAAGTCAAGAAGAGAGAAACTCTAACATTGTTAATTCTTGTACAGAATTGAAATTAGTCAAAATGCAGCTGAAATGACTCACTGATTTAGAAAAATAAGGCCTGCTGACAAAGCTGCAAAAGATAGTTATGCTAATTGGATCCTTATTGTGTAAAAAAAGATAGTCAAGTACCACTCTCTGAATATGAAGAACCTTAAAATGTAAACTGTTTGCCTTCTAGAAAATGGGGACTGCAGCATTCTTTTGAGAAGCATTAGTGACATAAGAAACGTTCTGCTGGATCAGGCCAAAAGCTCATCTAATCCAGCACCCTGTTTCCTACAGTGGCCCATCAGCTGCCTCCAGGAAGCCCACGAGCAGGAGAAAAAGGCATGTGCCTCTGTAACCGGAATTCAGAAGCATTATGCCACTGAACCTGCAGATAGTGCAGTTCCCATGACTACCAGAAACCAATAGGCTATCCTCCCTAAATCTGTCCAATCCTCTTTTGAAACCATCCAATCTAATGGCCATCACCACATAAATCTGGCAACAAATTCCACAGACTAATTGCATGCTGTGTGAAGAAGTACCTCCTACCGTCTGCCCTAGATCTCCTGCCAATCAGTTTCATCCCATGACTCCTGGCTCCAGAACGATGAGAAAGTAATACAAAAACTTATCTATCTTACTTTCTCCACATCATGTGCATTTATAAGTTCCATTCACTTTAATTTTCAGAGGACACACTAAGATTCCCGAAATCATTTTCAACGAATGGTCCATTACTACACTTGTGTTCGTAACATCATAAAGAACTACCTGCTAGGGTAGACCACTATGGAGTCCATTCAGCACAACATCTTATTTTCACAACAGTGGCCAGCTGAGCCCTTCCGGGAAATCCACCAGCAGGCACAAATGTCTTTCACTGATGCTTCTCCCATTTCTGTCCCCTCAGTTGTATCCAGTTCTAAGTTGGCAGTTCAGGGCGGCATATATGGGGTTTCTCCTTTTAGCCTCTCAACATCTTTGTGGGTAAGTTAGGCTAGGGACAAGAGACTGACCTAAAGTGAGCCAGCGAGCATTATAGTGGTAGAGATTTAAACCTGGGGTTTGTGCCCCCTAACCCAGCATTTCGGTCACATTTTTGTTCTGAAAAGCACCTCATGTCTGAGTAACCCAAGTCCCTCATTAGAACAAGCTAAGCTTTCTTCCAGCGAAGACTTACCCGGCATTTGACAGTGGAGCCCTCTTTATATTTCTTCTCTGGTTGCTTCAGAAACACATCTGCCAGATGTAGCCGAGGCACCAGGCCCTTGATGTGTTCGGTCACCTTTACTCGCATGCCAAAGGGCTTCAGAGTCATCACTGTGCCCTAAAGCCCCAAATAAAGACAATGCATCAGGAAACAATGCTATAATCTGGGGGTGGGGGGAGAGACTCACACAACAATACAGCACATATGTGTAGAATTCAACACTGCCATATATAATGGATTCACCTTGTGGAAGCCACTGATTTCTAAACTAGTCTTCTACCTTTTTCGTGCCACAACCCCAATACACACACACACACACACACACACACACACACCCCAAATATGACACTGGGGACCCACCATCTATCTCGCCTCCCTGGGAGCCTATTTGCCCACTCCCTGCCCCCACTACACCCTTCCACCACTAATTACAGTAAGCAAATATTCTTATTCGAGTGAGCAGAGTTACCTTAAAGCTTGACACTAGTGAAAGGTATTTTAGCACAATTGCTCAGAACCTGAGCAGAACTGGGAGCTCACCTCTTCCTGGTACCTGAAGGGTACACCAGATGCCTCCCCCTTTATTTGGCAGTGCTCTAGTCCACTGGTGTTCAACCATTTTCATTCCCGTAAGTTGCTGCAACCTCACAACTGAGGCTTCGCAACCCCATTGGGTTCCACGACCCCAAAGTTGAAGAACACTGCTCTAAACTATAGCTAAAATGGGTGTTGTTTGGTTATGCTGAAATTAACAGTATTGTTCTACTGATGTCCCAGAGGATTAGGCTAAAATGCCATCCAACATATAAGCAAGCAGGAACTTCTTTAAAAAATAAGACAACTTCAGAGGAAAAATACAGAGGACTTCAGAAGTACTTGGTGAATAAAACTGGACAAAACTCAGATTTGGTCTGGGGAAAACCTGGTGACTAAGGACTGTAAGTACACTTGATTTGCAGCACGACAATTCTTTTTCTCCCTTGAACTTACCATTACCACTTGCCCTGTATGAATATCATGGTATCGAAGAAACGGAGCGTCAAGAATATGCCTAAACACATTTAAAAACAGAAAAAAGTTGGTCTGAGTTAGATAAAAGGGAAGCACAAGAAGTTGTGCTGAAAATAAAACTTTCCCATTTCTGTTCTGCCTTTCTAATTGGGAAATTGCATGAAGAATACTCCCATGTTGTTCTGAATTAATTACCTGTACATACTGTTATTACATTTCTGTCAGGGCAGTTCTTGCCTGCCTCGCTCTGGCCTTGTCTGTTTTTATCCTCGCCACAGTCCTGTGAAGTAGGTTAGGCTGAGAGAGCGTGACTGGCCCAACATCATCCAGTGAGCCTCATGGTTGAGGGGGACATGATTGAGACATACAAAATTATGCATGGGAGGGATAGAGTCGATAGAGGGATGTTCTTTTCCCTCTCTCACAAAACACCAGAACCAGGGGACATCCACTAAAATTGAGTGAGAACAGATAAAAGGAAATATGTTTTTACCCAGCAGGTAATTAAGCTGTGTAACTCCTTGCCACAGGAGGTGGTGATGGCATCTGACCTAGGTGTCTTTAAAAAGCAAGTGGACAGATTTCTGGAGAAAAAGTTCCTCGTGGGCTATAGGGCATGATGGGTTGTGCAACCTCCTTATATTAGTAGTAAGCTACTTCAGAATGCCAGGTACAGGGGATTGGCAACAGGATGCAAGCATCTTGTTGTCTCGTGTGTTCCCTGAGGCATCTGGTGGGCCACTGTGAGATACAGGAAGCTGAATTAGATGGGCCTTTGGCCTGATCCAGCAGGGCTCTTCTTATGTTCTTATGAGTATGGGTCTGAACCTGGATCTCCCCAGTCCTACTGGAGCTCATTTTAGGCTGGAATCCCAGGTATATGCCCTGGAAAGTAAGCTGAAGGAAGGAATTGGCTTAGTGGAAAATATTCCAGGTTCAATCCCTGGCAACTCCAGGTAGGGAAGTGAACATTTCTGACTGAAATCCTATACAGCCACTGCCAACGGGTGCTGACAATAATGAGCTGGACTGACCAATGGTCTGACTTTGTGTAAGGGATCCCATGTCCCTAAGAAGGAAGTTTCACAGCAGTTGGTGGATTACTTTAGAGTTAATATGTTTTAAGGCCTGGGTTGTTAGTGTGTGATGTGGTCAATAGTTCGTTGTGTCTCCACAAGCCTATTTTTTCAGGGTGGGCAATTATTCTGGGGGGTATACACACACACCAGTTTCTCAAAAAATGTGAGAGTGGGCAAACTGCTAGCTCCTCTATTTATGGGCCTGCTGCCCCATCAATGCTGCAGATGAAGTTCCAGCTGCCAGCAGAGCATAGGTAAATGATGAAAGGCACAGGGAAGGTGTCAGGAGGGTGTGGAGGAGGCATTCCAGGGTGAAGGGAGGGCGGAATGGGAGGAGCCCAGAAGGGGGTGGGACTGGCAGCAGCGTCCTCTGCCAAATCCTATCCCATATGTCGGGCTTTCAAGCATGACACAGGGCTTTCTCTAGTCTGCACCAGCGAATTAGCAGGCACAGACTCGAGAAGCCCCATTTAGCAGGCTGGGGCTTTACTTAGGGTAAGGGAATGAATGTCCCCTTCCACTGAGGAGACCATCAGCCTGCTTGGATCCAGCAGGAGCTGTTTGGCACCTGCTGCTCCTATGCTGGATAGAATTGGGCTGTAGGTCCTTTTGAAATCAATAGGATTTAAAGCAGATTTCACTGAGCACGGAGCGATGCCAATTATCTGGGACATTTCAACTGCTAAAGGGAATGGATAAAATAGGCTTCAGTATCATCTCATATAGTCTGTGAAATCAATACATTGACTTGCAAAAGGTGCTCTGGAGTGAGACAGGGAACTTACTGCTTTAGAGACAATAGTATCAGATCATCCATAAGACTATAGTCAATGATGCGGCATCTATGCTTGCTTCCAGGTTGAAATGCCTCCGGCTTGAAAGATTTTTGAGAATCTGAAAGATGTTTCATCTATTAAAGTAAAAAAAATACATATAGTTACAAGGATTAGGTTCTAAGTCAGTGCTTCCCAAACTCCTACAAGGGAGTTGGGCACACTGTAAGTGCTGTGCGCAGGGGAGGGGCTATGGATGCAGTGCGATCTCCAAGATTGGACTGGTGTGTGTGTGTGTGTGTGTGTGTGTGTGTACTGCCTCCAGCCTACTGGGTGACCATATTCTACCCAACAATATGCATTACAATGTGACACCAGGCACTACTTTGTGGCTTCTCTACCTGCATTGTTGCTATATAACCACTGTGTCAACACACTACAGGGGTATCTACTAAAATTTCCCTAGGTTCAGGGTCACAATTGCTCCGGATCCTCCATATCCCAGCACGTATTTATTCATATAAAACCATGAATGTTCATGGCACTTTGCAACAGATGAGAGGTCCCCAAGTCAAGAAGTTCACAATCTATCACAGAGCACACCCCTTAACCAAGGCACGTCCAACTTGCCTAATATAAGTAGCAAGATTCTGCATGGGGCATGACATGCATCTGCTGCTCTCCAAAAGAGAGAAACGATGGCCAGGGGAGTCTTCCCAACGACATGAAGGAATCCACATCAAGCTACTTACGCGTGCAAAGGCTACAGTGCCATCATCCAGCCTGAAGGTAACACCAGCTTTTTTGTGGAGAGCCATCACTTCTGAGTCTTCCACTACCATGCCGATCCGATCGCTGGAGAGTTGGCTAAGCTGGGTACCAGGCCGAAGGAAAACTGGGCGCAGAGAGAGGCGTACTGCCATGGTGGTGGGTTTGATAAAGAGAATACAGGCTCTCACCTTAAAGGCGAAGTATAAGAGAGAACAAAAAAATGTTAAGAGTGAAAAAAGTGTCCCAGGTTGCTAGACAGATCCAGGAAACGTGGGTCTGAGAATCTCTTTAACAAAAACTCTGCCCCCCATGAATATGGAAAAGAGTTTAGGGGCACAATCCTAACCAACTTTCCAGCACCAGAGTAAAGGCAATGCAGCTCTGAGATAAAGGAACGAACATTCCCTCACCTTGAGGGGGCCTCCGGGTCCACTACTCCACTGCAGGATGCAGCACATGCCACATTGGCACAGCGATGTCAGTGCTGGAATGTTGGTTAGGATTGCACCCTCGAAATAGTTAGAACTCATCCATTTCATAGCAGCCCACAGTACAACTTGAGACTCACTTACCGTTTGGTTGGGTGTTAAGTTCCTTGCTTTTGCAGAACTCAGGTGCATAATGTCCACCGTTCCAGTAAAAGAAGACAGAAAACTCAGGGAAATACCCAAGGGCGTGACCTAGAAACATTCATAAGGAAACAAAACGTCTTCTGCTTTATTTTGCATCCCATAGGATGGTTTTCCCAATAGCTGTAGATGAAGATGGAACTTGAAGATGCTAATCTATGGGCTTCAGTGACACGTTCGAAGACACTGGTGGCAGCAGAAAATCTATCATGCAACTATCATGTTTTGGAAGCTGCTTGTCAAAATTAGTGATGGCTAACTGCCAGCCACCTGCATCCACTACTGAAAAGAATGGACCTTCCACAACAGCAGAACTGGAACTACAAAGTGATAAGAACTCAGTTTGTTGATCAAATCCCAAACCAAGCTTTTGGTTTCTAAATGAGAATGGCCTTTGCCTGCTTGACAGGGGCAGCAGATCTCACAAGGAGTGGGGTGGATAGAGAGAAGAAAAATCTGACTCACTCTCACCCGAGATGTTCTCACGCAAAAGCTCTGTCAGCGCACAATCCTAAACAGCGCTGGATTAACGAGGCCGGCTGGCGAGCGCCAAATCCAGCGCTGTTCAGGAGGGGCTGGAGCCTCCCCGTGGCAAGGGAGCATGTGCTCCCTTACCGTAGAGGAGGCTCCAACCTCCCCTATGTGCTCCTCGGATCTGTGCCCGCTAAAGTGCAGGCGCAGATCCGAGAAGACCATGTGGCCCAAATCGGGGCCTCACAGCCTTGCTGATGAGCTTAGGAAGTGGCCATATGGCCACCTCCCAAGCCCGCCCAGGCCCCGCCCAATTCCCTCCCACCAATCTCCGTCCTGAAACAGGACAGAGAATCCCTTGCGCCGACCATCTTCGGTCGGCGCAAGGAAGTTCTCTCCGTCGGTGCTCTGAAGCTGACGCTGCAAGCCGTGTCGGCTTCAGAGTTGGAGCGCCGACGCGGGGGTGCTGCTTGGCACCTGCGCGCCAGCACTCTGCCCCTTGCATTGACGCGATGACGTCACGTCGATGCAAGGGGCGCACTAGGATTGCGCTGTCAAAATGAAAAGGAGCTGTGCATAAGCACAATAGTGCCCCTTTCCTATTTATTTTGAGAAAGTTTTCCGTCTCTTCCAGATCTGGTAGGCAATACGCAAAATTCATTGAGTTGGCTCAAATGTACTGCCAAATCGTGGCTTGCATAGTTTAAACTCCAACAATACAATTAGTTATGCCCCAGACATATACAGTACATTTTCTCACCTTTCTTGAGAATCCTTAAATGCTACCCCACAGTCACTTCCTAGGTTTGGTTTGTAGGTTAAGATGTATCACCAAACCATTGTTAGCATGCAACAGTAGCATGCAAACCATGGTTTCAGATCTCACTTTGACAGCCACTTACAAAACGATGATTTGGTATTACATCTGAACCATTTCATTCTTGCTGTTTCTCTTCAGGAAGTAATCAAGCAATGTATTTGCACGTGTGAACTTGTCCTCACAATTAAATGCACATAGAATTGTTAATAAATAATGAGGATTTGTACTGTACTGTCTGAGCATGAAAAGCATTTCAACAACCCTACAAGGTAAGTGAATATTATCCCCATATTGCAGTTAAAATTCAGAGTGATTTGCCTAAGGCTACGTAGTGAGTTCATGGCAGATGTGAGATTCATACTAGGAAATCTTGATGAGTCACTGTTTCTTAAAGCCCAATCCTATGCATGAAGTAAGTCCCATTGTAGTCAATACTGCTTCTCCCAAGTGTGGATAGGATGGCAGCCTTAGTTACTACACTGCATCAGTTTTCACTAGTGGGTTCTAGTGTCACCACCTCTCACGGAGTAAAAGACTTGCACAAGACATTCTCTTCCTCATATACTCTCAAAAACAATCAGTTTAGGCATATATACTAAGTGGCTAGAGATCAACAAGCAGATGCTTACTCATTACTCAGACTCTTCACTAAATAGGTGAAATGTTCTTAACCCCAGCACTGTTGGATTGTGGAATTCCATTGCAAACCAGCAAAGAAAACATACCCAGAGAAGGCTGTCTTGACCTATCACAACAGTATTTTTATAGCCAAAGGTTTACCTCCTGAACCTGAGCTTTCACCACCAGCCCAGGTAGCAAGTTGCTGAGCACCCAGTTTTGTTCCTCTGTTGCAATGGCTGCAGCAACCTCAGACTGGTTGATGGACATGCGGACTATCCTCCCGCTATTCTTTACATCATCAATAAGACAATTCAGGTATTGGCCTATCTTCAGTTCCGTCCCTAGGAAAACAGCATACACAACCATTATTTCTCATCCACAGATCTTTGCCACCCAGTTTCTGTCAGTAGGACTGCATTTCCTTGTACATTCTATTTCTTAAACAATGTCACTGGTTCCACACATTCATCATGTAAAAGACACTTGGGTAAGCCATGTTTCAAAACTTCTAAAACAAGGCACGTTGGGCAACAAAACCAATACGCTAAAATAATTTATTTCACAAATATCTCCACTGGAGTGAAATACAGAATAAATAAAATCCACCCAGAAACACGCTAGGGAATGAAATCCTGATTCAGACAACTTCAGAAGCACTAAGGTACTGTGGCTTTGTGAACCACTGTTTCCAGCCTTGCAGCCAACATAACTTAACATTATGTTCATTATGTTAACATAACATTATGAACATTAACATAATGTTCTTAGAACATTATACCTTTGTTGGTTGCTTGGAGATAACTCTGGGCTTTCTGACGAGGAAGAAATGCTTTTGCTGCCTGGATGCCTATGTCAATAAGGTAACCATGATCTTCAACACTGGAAATGCATCCAGAGAGCAGCTGTTTGGAGAAGAAGGGCACATTTAAGACCGAATAAAAGGCATTCTATCATCAAACTGTGCATTGTGCCTGCTCCCTCCAGAAATGCTATGGCACAGTATCTTTCAAACCCATGTCTCCTACCATGCCTGGTTTCAGAGCTGTAGTGTTCAAAGCCTTGTTGACCTCTTTGGGATTAATCGTTAGCTGTATGCTTTGATACCCTGTAGCAGTTCTCTCCACAGCAACCACAGCACATCTGAGGAGCATTCCTGGCAAGAACAGGTCTGAAAGAGGGTTCAAATCCTGCAAAAGATACTTTATGTTTAGCCCCTTAAACAAGATACCCAAGCAACAATTGTGGTATCTAATCATTAGCTTCAAAAATAGACTAACATGTTCTGCCCTCAGCAATGTATCGCCTTGTTTGAATATGTCAACTTGCATATTGTAGTTGCACTGGAACAGAAGCTGCCAGTCACATTAAACGATCACCTTGCTCCCATATTACAAAGAAAATTTGCATAACTGAATGGCTGCATCACAAACCCCTCTGTCATCAGCATTCTTCAAGGCATATTTGGTAGTGTGCTGCAGCACTGAATTCTTTTAATTTACGTTTTATTGCTCTATTTATTTTAGATCTTTTTATATGATGCAAGGACCTTAACAGTCCCAGGGGTGGGGGTGGGGAAAAAAGCAGGATTAAAATATATGGAAAAATAAATACAGCATATCCCCAACTTATGTCCTGGCTCTATTCTGAAATTCTGTACCAATATTGGAATGGACATAAGTCGAAACAGGGCTATTGCATCTGCGCAAAAGCGTACAATGAGACAGACTGCCTCTGTGAAAAACCACAGAGGCAGTCGTTTGCAAGTCAGGGGATTATCAGTACACTGTGTGTGAACTAAATACAGGGTCTTTTCAGCGGCAACCTCACAAATCAGGAATGTCCTCTTCGAAGAGAAGTAACAGGCCCCCCCCCCTCCACTTTTAGGCTATCACTGAGAAGGTTTCCATTTCACAAGATTTTTTTAGATTGTTGTTTTATGGGTCAGACTGAGCTCAAATGTTGCTGTTCCAATTTATGGTGTATTTTAGGGTGCAATCCTAACCTGGAGTTAGGCCAGCACAATTTGGCTGCCACAAGGAACACCATAAAGTATATTTGGACTGCTCTTGGAGTCAGAGAGGCCAGTACACAGACATGTGCCATCGTTCCTGACTCCAAGAGTGGTTCAAACGAGCTTTATGGTGGCCCTTGCGCTGGCCAATTTTTGCTGGTCTAACTGTAGGTTAGGATTGCTCCCTTCATGTTTATAATTTTGTTTTTTATTCTTTTAATAACTATGGACTCACTTTGTAAAGCAACCTATAAATCCAACAACAACAACAACAACAGCAGCAGCAGCAAAGAAACATGACACATTGACTCTGCAGTGACCTTGCATGGCAGAGGAAGCAAAAGGATGGACTTGGGCTGGCCTATGAACAAGAAGAAACTGCTCGGTTGGTACATGCAGAATTCACCATCAGCCCACATTATTTCTTACCTCTAAGTGCCCATCTGTGGCCACCTGCTCAGTCAGCATTTTGTTATAGGCCTCACATATTCGTGTCGCTTGTACA
The DNA here is from genome assembly GCA_029204185.1 of Lerista edwardsae. Lineage (NCBI taxonomy): Eukaryota > Metazoa > Chordata > Lepidosauria > Squamata > Scincidae > Lerista > Lerista edwardsae. Next base: position 22,948,862 of record JAJKFI010000002.1, read on the forward strand.
AATCCAGTGAGCCCGTTTGGCAAGCTGATCACCAGCTCAAACTGATTAGATTCTTTCACACAACCTAACAGCAGCATCCCCTCTATAAGAGCCTAAAACACAAAGGAATGAGTGATAGAGACCCCCTTTTTAACCCAGTGGGTTGCATGAACATGGAAATGTATTAACTTAAAGAGAGAACATGCTACTTCTAAGCAGGCCTAAAAAAAAAACCCCTAAGCAACATTAGGAAAATTATTTCACTGTACGATAAGAGTCTAGATATCTGCACTATTAGCTCCCAACACCACTATGATGTACAGTCTGCAACTGACTCATACAGTACAATTTGAAATAAAACTTTTTGGTACATGACAGCAAACAAGACAAACCTCAGAGGTCAGAAGTTCAAAATCCGTAGTATTGGTTTTAACAGTAGCTTTCTTCTCAGTCTTAAATATTTTTGGCTTGACTTGATCTTGGTGATTTCTCTTTCTTTTCTGAGTCCTGACTTCATCTTCTGTCTAAGACAAATTGATACAAAAGGACACACACAAGAATTTGAAATATTCTACAAAGATGAACCAACGGTGTGACTCAGGAGAAGACAGCTTCATATGTTCATTATCTACATACTTTGAATAAATTATCCTGGTCTATCCTTGGCCGTCTGGCTGCAGTGCCTTCTTGTGTCTTCTTCTGGGTACCACCTCGAGGGAAGTTCTCTTCTACAGATGACATGATTGCCTTTCTGTGAGGAAAGCCACAAAATTAGTTGCATTGACATACGCAGTTGACCAAATACACACAAACACACCCTTCTATTTCCAAAATGAAAATATTCTCATTCTATGAGTACAGTGAACCTAAAAATAGTATGCAATAGGACTATAACATAGCTTGATAGCATCTTGTTTGTAGGATTAAGTTAATTGACGAGTCATGACCCACAAGTGGATTGCATCCTAACCCAAGATGGGTCAGTGACACCACTTATTTAAATAATTTGAAAACAGAAAGACAGGTGTAAAGGAAGAAAACCTATCCACACTATAGACTAAAAGCCAAATCCTATCCAGTTTTCCAGCTCTGCTGCAACTGTGCCAAGGAGGCCACGAGCTGCATCCTACAGTAGGGGGGCAGTTATGGAAACCTCATCATAACCACAACCACACAGGGACTTGAATCAGGATTTCCCCCACAAGCAAGCACAGCAATTTCCCCATATGCTTTTGTTGCATAAGGCAACAAGGTACAGGGTGGAAGTGGAAGAAATGGGAAAAAACAAGTCAAGAGACAAAAAGCAACAAAAAGGCAGGAACCACAAAGAATGGCTGTGATAGGACGAAAGACTGCTGAGGGTGTCACACTCCCCCATCCCAACTCCAGGGGAAAACAGCATCCGATAATGCAAAAAAATCAACAGCACAGCTACGATCACCCACCCACCCACCCACTCAGCCATCCTCATCCCTTTGATTTTCAGGACTAGAGCTTTCACCACAATAGTCATAATCTCTTTGAAAGCTTGCAAGACCACCAATGTAAGGAAACGAGAGCAGCAGCACTATGGAAAACGTAATTTAAAACACCTTCTCTAAATGTACGAGAATGATGATAAACTTCTCAATAGGTTTCAAGCAACACAAGAAAGGGCATCTGGACGACAAGACAGCCTGCAAAACCCCAAAAGGGATCCGAGTGACCTCCTGTAAAACTGTGCTATTCGAAAGGCGCGGATACCGTCATTTCGTTCGATTAGCGCTTCTGCACTTGGGAGAAATGCTGGGGAAATAGAAGCATCTACACTCAACAACAGAATTGTGGGTGGGGTGAAATAGGAACAGGCACCAGGCCGCAACCCAAAACTCACATGCTTGGGAACAAGCCCCACTGAACACACTGGGATTTAGATCTGAGCAAACTAGCACAAGATTACGCTGTAAGTCTCCATTCAAGTGTTCAGCATACGTACATGACGCCACTTTCCGATCAGACATCTGTCCTTAAGCCAAACGCACTCCCTCTGTCTCTCCTTTTCTCCCTTTTTCCTAGCTAACGCAGGTTGCACGCACCATCATCACCACCCGACGTACTTAGTTCAGTCGCACACGTGCTGCAGAGACCATTTGCTCCCTAACCCGGAAATCAAAGAGAGGGGCTGGCAGATCATAGAGGTAAGAAAACTCCAGAGTGATCGCCCGTCTGTCTCCATAGGGAACTTCCGAGTTAACACTAAATTCATAGGTGGGTGTGATGAAGATCTTTTAAAAAAATTCCAAAAGCCATGATTCTTTTATTATGCAGTATCTAAAATGACACTAAGGAAGGCAGAGCGCCGAAGAATAGATGCTTTTGAATTAGATCCAATCGGTCAATCCGACAGGAAGTCAAGCCTGATTGCTCCCTGGAAGGACAAATCCTGAAGCTGAAGCTCCAATACTTTGGCCACCTCATGAGAAGAGAGGACTCTTTAGAAAAGACCAAAAAGGTTAGATTGACAGGAGAGGACATGCCTTAACAAGAGATAGCAGCCGAATGAGGCCAGGGGGCGGGCTTAGCGGCCATGTTGTCTGACTCAAAACATTGCTCATTCCAAGCATTCCAGATTGCTTTTCTGGTACTGTTTAGGGCTGAGTAGTTTACTCCTGAAGTAAAAACTTACCAAAATAACAACGTGTGATCGTGGAGAAACATCATTGGTAACCTGATTATGATTTAATATGCACTTACAAGGTTTAATTCCGCATAATTATATTACTGAACACACCGGACGAAATGCTACTTGCTGTCTATTTAAACTCGGATTGCACTGTTTTGACAGACTTATTTTTTGAAATCTACACAACCAAAAATAAAGTGTGAACGGGAAGGAAAGAAAAAAAGGGGAGGGTGAGCAAAAATTAGATAAATATGTAGGAAAATTACATTAAAATCTCTCAATGTATAACACAAGTAGTTGTCAATATGAGAGTAATTCTTTTGTACTTCTAGACTATTAAGAGTATTTTTTTAAACTTCTACACTCACCCCCCCCCATAAAACAAATTCTGTTAATGTTCAGAATTTTGAAAATATTACAGTAGAAAATGGAAGGCGGGAAAAAAAGTGTAAACGGGAAGGGGGAAAAAGGGGGGGAATTTTTTTTTTCCTTCTAGACCATTAACAGTGGGTGTCAGAAAATGGTGAATAAGACTGCTAGGAACAACAAGAAATTACACAGCTTCAAAAATAATGCACTCACTGAACGGTTGTTTTGTTGAACCGATGTAATGTGAATACATGAATCTTTCCGTGGAAATTAAATCCCATTTTTCGTACAACGATTCGCACACCCGTATGCAGAACACGCAGGCATTATTAACGAGGTAGATATTAACTTCTACAGACGTGCAGGGAGAGTTTTATTAGATAATTCACGGCAACCCTCCTCCTGGCGGGAAAGATCTGAGTCAGCCATATTGTCTGACTCGGAAGCTTCAAGATACTGATGTCATGTCCTCTCCTGTCATTTAACTACTTGGAAAAGACCCTCATGCTGGGAAAGATGGAAGGCAAAAGGAGAAGGGGGCGGCAGAGGATGAGATGGTTAGACAGTGTCACTGAAGCAATGAACATGAAATTGGACGAACTCCGGAAGCTAGTGGAGGACAGGGAGGCCTGGCGTGCTGTGGTCCATGGGGTCGCGAAGAGTCGGACACGACTTAGCGACTGAACAATAACAAAAATGACACTGTGAGTCTTTTTCATCGGACGAAACAAACCAGATGGGGCACACACACAAAAAAACACGCCATGCCCCCCATGCCAAGCAGCTCATAGAAATCGATGAGAAATCCAAGGTTTTGTCGTAGGTGAGATTGCTCAGTAGTCTGCCCCACCAGCCTCCGCAATAAAAGGTCATACTCTTTCCAAAATTCATGTTCTTCTTTATTCAAGTCTTATTTCGCGAAGAGACTGTGATTGTTTTTAAAATTTAGTCTACACCGTTCATAGAAAATCATGGCAACGACTTTCATGTTGTACTGAAAGCTCTCACTATGATGACTCTAGCCTTTTTCTATCTATGGGTTGTCAAACGAAGGCCCATAGGCTGGGTCCTCCATGGAGCTACGGCACAATTGGTTGTAATTATGGAGCTACGGCACAATTGGTTGCTATAGAGAGGAAGGAAAAGATAATAGCTAGCAAATCAATTGCCCAATCAGATGATACAATTCAGTGGAAGTTCCGCCTTATCCGGCTGCTGGCAACTCAGCCAATCAGAGGCAAGTCGAAAAGCTTTCCGGCTGCAACGCCATCTTGTAAGCGAAGGGCATTGAATGGGGGTTTTAGTTGGAAGGAGAGAGTGAGCAGTGAGTTTGTGGGGGTTCCGACCTAAAAGGGTATTGTCTTTATATTCTCGGTCGTGTGAGTCGTTTCTTTAAAGGAATGTATGTGTCTTCTGGGGAGTAACTCCCATGAATTGCGAGGTTAACAGCAGCTATGTCCGAAGTGATGCATGTCCTAAGCGCATAAATTTGGGGTCAACGTTTCTGTTGTCTTGTTACTAAGATTTCTCCGAATGAGAGTGGGAGCTATGCCGGTCCTTCTCGGGTCTTGCTATGAATATTAATAGCATACGTAGTAAACGGTTTATGAATAGGCTGCTGTTTATCCAAAGTATTCTTTAACGTCAATTTTTTGTAACTACAAATTGTAACAGTTAATCAGCACATCTTGTTGATGTGGGAATGGGAACACAAAAATCCTATTCTATTTTTTTATTTTAAGGCCTCTGTGTAGCTTAATCAGTAACTGGGCAGGCTGTATCTCTTTTTTGCCAATAAAAATGCTCTGTATCATGACTTATTACCTAGTTAATTTTATTCAGTAGCAGCATGCAAAATGGAATTATTTCCAGTTTCCTACCCTCCCACCTGGGCCAGCCTGGTGTTACACTGGGCTGTTTGAATCTGCCAGTGATTTCACTGGCGCAGATCCAAGTAGCCCCATTAACTGGGATTAACTGGGACATTACTTGAGGTAAGGGGACATAAATCCCATTACTTGGGTTGCACCCCGGCCACCTTCTACCCTGCATTGAACAACTTGCACCTGAGGTGTCAGTTGATTAACCAAGAAAGAGGTCTTGGTAGATAGCTCAATGAAAATGCTGACCCAGTTTAGATAGCTGTGAAGAAGACAAATTTTTTGCTGGAGTCGTTATAAAACAGACTGAAGATCAAGCTTTATATGTTTATGGGAATTAAAACTTTAATGTTTTAATCCCCATATACAAATCTGTGGTGTCAGCGCACCCAAAATACTGTGTACAGTTCTATTTGCCACATCTCAAAAAGAACATTGTATTGCTGGAAAAGATGCAGAATTGGGAAAGCAAAATGATCAGGAGGTTGGAGTGGTGTACTTATAAGGAGAGGCTATAATGTTGGAAGGGTTTTACAGTTTTCAAAAAAGTGGCTAAGGACTTATTAAAATTTATGTATGGTGTGGGTCTCGATGCTAAAAAGTTAGAGAACCACTGCTGAGGGGAATAGGACACTGAACTAGATGGGGTTTTTTAACTGATCGAGCAGGGCTATTGTGTTCTTAGCTTTGACTGTGTGTGGCTGATAGGTTTGTCATGTGTAGTTTTGCTTGTTGGGGTATACTCTGTATTTGCCTGAGGATGAGATGGTTCCATTTTTTTCAGATTTACAATATTAAAAAAAACTTCCCTCTAGACTGAATCCCGTTGAGGAGGAACTACCAGTGTACACCTGAGAAGCATTTGGTAAGTTGCTGTTGTACTAGACTCTGTTCACTTTCTCTGCTGGAATAATGCAACTCTTCCTTTGCACCTATAGCAGTGATTGCAAACCTACTTGAAAAGGATTTGCGTTTGCCTTCTGTTAAAGTTTATGTGCCTTTGGCACAGTAGTCTGAAGACCAGACTTTCTGGGTAATGGATGTAAGGTACAGCAGGCCACAGAAAGAGAATCTGTAGATCTGGGTATTATTAGGGCAGTTAATATCAACTCTGTTTGAGTAATGCTATATAACTACTTCATGTAGTATGAGTGTGCTATAATTCATCTGGGCAAGAAAACGGGAAGGTTTTGCTTACCTGTGAACTCCCCTTCTCCGTAGTTCCAGTCAGGGTCAGCATGGTACATCTGGGGGAAGCTCCTCCCTCAGACAGGCAGGTCAGATTGACAGAAGACTTGCGCAGAGGGGGAGGGGCTCCTGGATTCATCCAGTCTGACCTAGCCTTGTGGCTGAAGTACTTGAATTTTCCAACCTAAGACCTATACATTACAAAATTGAAAAGGATAGTTAAAGCTGTAATGAGAAGCAGGACCAGGTAGGAAAGTGGCTTTGACTGCCAGGCCAAAAATTCTTCTGGAATTCTGGTGTGTGTGTGTGTGTGTAATATGCTGTAGTCAAGATAATTAGTGTATACTCAGAAATGCTTTGAAGGATATGATTTTTCAAGAAAAATAGTGTGGTGTTCTGACTTCAATGCAGCAAAATAGACTGCATCTTTCAGTAGAATCCCCCTGTGTAATGTTAGTTCTAGTGGGTAGTGGTCTCTTCAAAGGCGGAACAGTTGGACTGCTTTGGCAATACAGAAGATTCTGTACTATATCTTTAAAGTCTGAAGTACTGTTTGTGTTTTTCTAATTTAGGACCAGTAGTGATGGCAGGGCATGATGCTGGCTCACAACACCAATTTACAGGATTTCAGAAATACTTCAATTCTTACACCATAACAGGCAGAAGGAACGTAAGTATGCATTCATATAACACAGGCCTACAAAACCACACTTTTTAAAAAGTTGCCAAGGAACGTATTTTTTTGGATGCCAAATCAAAAAAATGACATTTGTTTTGCCTAATTGGCTCTTGTTTGTGTATGTGGGGGGGGGCTGCTTGAATCAGCATATAAAATGGCTATGCTGTACCCCCAAAACTAGAGCCAGTTCGGCAAATCCAATACCATTTTTTGATTCAGCACTCCAAATATACCCAATAATTATGACAACAAAATGTGTGTAGGCTTGTGTAATAGTGTATTCAATATGCTTCTGAAATACGTTGGATTTGATTCTTAACATGCTTTTCTGTTTTTAGTATGTGATAGCCACATATACAGGCATTGCAATGATGATCTTGTATTTTAAACTGAGGCCTAAGAAGCAACCACCAGCTGTGATGCAGAAATCAGAAACCAGCTGTAAGTATCTACCTTATTTTATTAGAATTAGTTCTCTAGCATGTAAAGGCTTAAATCTAAAGTAGAACCACCTCCACTGTATTAATTCTGATGTCAGTGAGCTGATACCCATGTATATCTGTGATGTACACATGCAATCCTCATCGAATGTATATCATCACTTGAGGATCTTAAATTTTTGTATTATAACATTTCAAATAGCTGTGCTCTCTTGAGTTTTGAGGAAAAATTGTTTTTAGTTTCTTTGACAAATATAGTGTGATATAATAGTGTGTACTGTTTAGCTAGAAAATGTTAGATGTGAATGTGTGGACTGGAACTAGGTTATAGAAGCAAGTTAGTCTAATGCAGTGGTCTCCAGACTGGAGGCTGCTGCTGCTGCTGGCAGAAGCTTTCCAGCACGAACAGCACTTACCATTCTGCCAGGGAGCTGCAGGAAACCTCCTCTGATTTCCCCCTGCCCTGATAGTTACACTGGCCAGCCGTGTCTGCCCAGAAATCCAGGTGCAAAGCTTGCTGGGGTGGCAGAACCTGGAAGCAGGTGGTCAGCGTGACTATCAGGGATTATTGGAGGGCTTTTCTGCAGCTCCCCAGTGGAAGGGTAAGTGGTGTTCGGGGGGTGGGGGAATGACAGGCACCGGATCTGGCCTGCAGGTCAGAGTCTAGAGCACCCTGCTCTAATGCACACCACTTAATGTACAGGTTATGCTCTCATGGGTGATTCTACACACATTAAATAGCACCAGCTATTCAGTGTACATTATATATTTGTTCTGCATTGTTCAACCAGGTGTTTTGAGATCTGCAATTCCTCACTGAGTGGCATAATTATACCTTCAGTTGTGAGCCTTTAAGTTATGTCCTTAGTCTAACCTTTGCTCCTCCCATGTCAGGAAACTGTACATAACTTGATATAATGTATGATGTGGTGACTGAATCTTTATTCTCTTGTCAGGTCAGTGACATGGAACCTTCCAGGTTGTATTGCTGCAGAAAGCAGAAGCTGATGTACAGTTCAATAAATCATGAACAATGATGGGGTTTGTCTTCTGTACAGACGTAATATCCCAAACAATATAGATCGCCTGTCTCTAAGCAGTCAAATGAGCACACATCTCTACTCCCAATATGACTATTGCTGATCCATTTAGTACTAGGAGAACAAACTATTCCTAATGCTTTTTATTTGAAATGCAGTATCTAAATGTTAATGCTTGTTTTTGCTTATTGCTTCACATACTTGGGCCAATGCATTAAAACAAATTACATGATACTTGAGTTGCTATGGAGAGCAACGCTGACTGAGCTTTGGCAGTAGTAGTCTGATGTTTATACTCAAGTCGTACTGTGCTCATGGAAACTGTCAAGCACATGAACGTAAGATTTTAACTTGAAATGCAGAGTGTGCTATCCAAATTTTTTCTGTACAAAACTACCGTGCTTCCCAATTTCAGTAGAGCTTAGGAAGCTGGAGAGTTCAACCTTTTGGATGTCAGCTAAATTAGGCATATATGGCTAATGATGGCATACTGACTGAAGTCCTAATGCTGAAGAATCTCAAACACCAGGCAGGCCAGAGAAGCTGAACAAATACACACCACCTTGCTGTTGGAAAACATTCATGTTACAAAGGCTTCAAAGTAGCCTGCTACTCCGTGGCTTCTGTGACCATTTGTGGTGTCTTGATTAATCTTATAGAGTTCTACTAAAATTATTCCTATTGAACAGCTAACAAAGAAACATGTACAGAATAGCTTTTATTATCAAATATCAAAAGTATAAAACTGTACAAAATGAAAAATCATGGCAGTCTTAAACTGAATAGATCTGAGCTCGTTTTACGGTGGATTTCAATTGCATATAGCTGAGACATTGAACATGAGTGATAGCAACTCATTGCTATTCATTGGCACAATTGAAACCTTCCCAGATCTCTTTCCTGCCAAACAGTTATGGAAAATCTGGACCAGCAGGTAGGGATGGCTACCTGTTTTATCAAAATATTTGCTTGAAAAAAAAATGCAGGTATCTAGAGTGTTAAAGAAGATGAACTCTAAAATGTTTCAGGTCACATCTGTAAAGTCTGTCAACCAAAATGCTGGCCGCTTTAAGTGTATTTGCTCCATCTGTGTCACTTTGAAGAAGTGTCTCTTGTAAAATCATAATTTAGGCCTTCCTTGTGCCATAAAGAGCACGTAACTACTGTGCGGCAGTATAATGAAGTGTTGATGGAAAAAAGTATTTCAGTGGTTAAAAACTTGCTAATTGGCAGAACTGGGTGCTTGTAAATGGTTTTCCAAATAGGCTAAGCTTTGCTTATGCAACTGACATTAAAATTTAGCAGAGACTGTTGCCATTTTCTTGAAGATAGTCCCATATTTTTTATAAATCAAAGCCATGCCATAATATCACATCTTTTCTTAAGGCCATCATGACATGATTTGGCATGTGCCATTAGGAGCTAAAACAGCAGTTACTGGAGGTGGTGCTATACACACATTTTACACTATCCCAGCTGACAAGTTCAGTTCGTTAGGATCACTGATCCTGATTTTCAGTAGACACGTTCAGTTCATTAGCATCCCTTATCCTTGTCTTCAATAACATAAGTTATTCTAAAATCTTTACAAGACTTGCACAATCAAGTCTTGTGGTTTCATGGTTTACTGGGGAGCATATGCTCCAGCAGCAAGAAGCAAGTTTCTGCGAGTAAAATGGAGATGGGTGACAGGGGTTGACTTGGTCATATATGTACCCAACAGCAAATCCTGGCAGCTTTCAGGCAGATTTATATGTCCAGTAGCTGTGGTAAAGTCATCTGTTTCTAAGTCCTCAAAAGCTTTCACCGCATCCCACAACTTCACTGTGTTATCCATTGAACCTAACAAAAAAAAAAGAAACCTTAAATTCACAGTTCTCAAATTTATCATTCATTGTAGGATATTCACCACAATCATCTGCTTAAGTATAATAGCTGGAGTACCACTATCTTGTAAAATTAACTGGATTATGCAAGCATATAGAGTACTCGGTTAAGTCAGCAACATGCCTAACAGTTTGCTGCCTGAGGGCAGAAGGTAGACAGAGAGTTCCACATAATTGTAGCCTCTACAAGATCATGAGTCTCATATGCTGTGCTAAAATTTTCAGCAAATATTTTAGCATAAACATTGGAAAACCATGCCTCTAGGGCAGAGTTTCCCAAACTGGGTTGCTTTAAGGAAGCAACCAGAAGCAGCTTCTGGTTTGCTTTTGCTGGCGTTGTGAGATGCAGAGGCCAATGGAGTGGATCATGGGCCCAGTGCAACAGACAATAGCTGGAAAGAGCAAACACCCACCATCACCTCCCATCTCCACTGTTGGCATAGCCAGCCTCCTATCTGATCCTGCTTCTGCACAAGTTTTTTAAGATGAATTAACAAACGCAGAGTGCACTAGGATTGCTCCCAGCATGCACCACATTTCCTGCTTAATGTCTGAACAGGAGGAGGAGCCAGGTAAAGGGAGCATGAGGTTGAGGGTGGCATCACACAGGGCTGAAGTTTTGGACTATCTCAGGCAGCCCTGCAATGACAGCACACAGAAAATATTCAATACATATTTTAAAGAGCTAGTTATCCATTAAAGATGCTTAAGCCTTTAAACCAACATGGGAATTAACATAAAACTGAGCCTTCCATTCTCATTATAATTGCACCACTTAACACATACCTGTTGCTAAGATCTCTCCATCTCTACTGAACTTGAGGGCATAGATTGTGTCTGTGTGTCCTTTCAATTCTCCCACCATCAAACCATGACCTATATCCCACAGAAGCACTCTTCCATCTGTAGCTCCAGTTGCCAAGAATCTTCCATTAGGAGAAAATGCTAATGAATGAACAGGTCCCTGAAACAGCAAAAATAAATCTTACAGGATGAAATCCCAGTTTCTTGTACAAGAAATCTTACTGTAAACAGTTGCAACTAGTTAAAATGTCAGTCTTCAAATCTTAGTAAAATGTACAAGACACATTAGTATCCATTGCTAGTAAAGCCTAGAACCCATCTCTTTAAGAGTGCTTATCCTTATTTCAATGTTGCAAAAACAAAAAAGCCACTTGTTTCAAATTATTAAGACTTTATTGACTTCGCTCAATGGCCCATCTGAACACATTTTCAGCACTGGCTAGTTCTAAATACGAATTTAGTATTCCATTCTCCTTACCTGACCCTGTGCTAGAGTGAATACACTGCTTTGATTGGTGTAAAGCTAACCACAATGTCCAACTTCCATTGGCTGAAAGCCCAGTGCAGATAGCTATAGTTTTCCACACCAAACTTTTGACTGGCTTTATGGATTTTAACCTAGCCTTGTTAACACTGTAAAAATTAAACTGGGCACCAGTTGTTATAATGAAAGTGTTATTAGTAATTAGTGATACAGGAGGCATTCTATTGGAGAAATCATATTTAAGAAGAACTTAAAGCACTCGGATCAATTTTTATTTTTTTATCACAGCAGTCAAAAAAGATGAATCAATTTAGTTAGTTGTTCAAAGTTGTTCAATCAATGTTAGTTGCACACAGAATATAATGAAGTCAATTGTCGAATTTGATAAACATTTACCTTATGCCCTGTGAAGATTCTTACACAATTTCCATTCAGAACATCCCAAAGCCGTACAGTCCTATCTGCTGAGCCTGTAGCAATGTAGTTGGAGTTTGGATGAAACCGTGTAGATGTGATATCAGCAAGATGGCCAGCAAAAATCCGCAAAGGCTGGTAGTGATCTGTGGCCCATAAGCTTAAACCAGAACAAAGAACACTTAATAAAAGCAACAGGGACCAAGAATGTTGTATTTTAAGAATAAAGGAGGCAATGTTTCAGAACTGTCTCTAAAGCTGATAAAGGAGTTAACAGACAATGTTTTGGAGAATAACAGTGCTATAAGGAGTTCTAATTATGACCATGGGAAAACAAAATAATTTCCCAATTAAACACTCTAATAAAAATATTTAAAAGGACATTAAATAGAAATATTAATTTATCCCTAAGTGTCATGCACCTTTATTTGAAGGTATGACTATCAATCACCAACATGAAGAGTTTTAGCCCATAAAACAAAACTGCAGGTTTATATTTAGGTGTAAACATCATACTGATTCTTACCGAGCCACTCTGTCATGACCACCAGATACAAAGTAATAGCCATAAGGAGAGAACTGTGTGTCCCACACTGGATAGTTGTGACCTTTGTACCCCACAAGACAAGAAAAGGTTAAGAGACTCCACAATCTGATAGTGCCATCCTCTGAAGAAGATAGCAAGTAGTTTCTAAAAAATAAAAAGGTAGGAACGTCAAAGGAAGATAACAGATCCAATACTAAGGCTCTATTTCAGAGCAAAGTATTTGCGATGATACTTATATATTGCTATTGAAAATATATCAGTAATCCTTACAACAGCCTACACAAAGTATTCCAGTTGCAGCTTTGCTGAAAGCAAATAGTGCTTTGCCAAAGGCCATCTACCAAACTTGGAGATGTGGAAGCTTTCCAGTACACATGGAAAGCTACACTGACCAGCTGAAATATGGTATTTTGCTGATATCTGACTCATATTTATGAGTAAGCAGTTTTTAAAATACAATCCCCAATTTTCTAAATCGTAAACTGTGCAATGAAACATATTACTCAGTAGTTTAAAGACTATTTTCTTCACCGTCTTTATGTTTACATTTTTTGTAAACATTTTTATGTTTACATTTACATTCTATACACAGATTTTGAACTACCAGTGTGGTATATAGAATAACAACACATTCATGTGTGTAGAGGCCTGCTGAACTGCCCTGTCTCTCCCAACCCCCGCATATTATTTACTTGTTGGAGTACACATAGAGAGGTCCATGCAGAGAGGTCCACAATTAAGAATGCTAGATTAGGCTTTAAAGAAACAAAGTCAAGATTTTCATGAATAAAGATATACATTTTAAATCAATGTTATTCAAACTGTGGATCGGCACCTGTGATGTCAAGTGGGTTGCGGAAAGCTGGGAGCAGCCATCTTGGAAACTGCAGACCTTGCTATATTCCTTTTGTGAGTGCTAACAGTTTGAATTTTCAAGTGAGGGTTTTTTAAAAATTTTGTTTTTAGTTCAGTGCTTTTACATAATATTTTGTCCTAATCTTGCTTTCTGTCAGGGATGTTTCTTGGTTGCGCATTTGCTTCAGTCCAAGAATGCCAGCTTGCATTCTAGGAGTGCCATTTGATTACATCACACTGACAGCCCTTTCTGCTTGATCATGGCACTTCCAGCTATGACATCACTTCCAGTGGGTCCCAACATGAGTGCCATTCTAAAAAGTGGGTTTGTCTAAAAAGTTTGAGAATCCACTGTTTTAAATTATCCATACACAAAAACATTAAGTTCAGTGATTATGTTTGGCATAGATGCCAGAAACCACCAGTTCAGTTTAGCAATATATGTCCATCATTTTGACTCAAGTTGAATCTCTCTCTCTCTCAAAAAAAGACCTTTTAAAGTTAATAGGTTACATCGCAAGTTATCCATTTGCTCATGTAAGTGGGTGTGTGCACCCTAAGAGATAGCACAAGGTTCCTGTGCACAGAAATCCAAACGGAATCCTACTTTGGCTATACACCTGCACATCACAAGGACCTATTTTTTGTTGTTTCAGGGACTTGTGCAAGATGTCAGGCATAAATTGTCAACACCTCATTGTGCAATTTCTTCTGCAAATGCTCGCACAACAGCACAAAATGCTACCTTATTTCCATTTGTTATCTTTAGGATAACATCCTAATGTTATTAGGACATCCTAATGTTCTATTTAAAGAATACAATTAAAAGTTAGTATGTTCCCCTCCCCACCTCAAAAAAATTATTTTACCTATCAGGGCTGAAGCTGGTACCATAGACAGGTCCACTGTGACCATATAAAATCTTCAACTCACTTGCTGTTTTCTCATCCATGATCCTTTCTAAGACATCATCTGATTCTTTATCTATGAGACTAAGATCTGGAAGAAATATTGAAAAATCACATTTATACAGTACAGATTTCTAGTAACAGCCTCAAAGTGCAAGTAATATGTGCAAGTAAAAACATAAGAGTTTTTCCCCAGAATAATTCCATGTCTCTAAGGCAAAATTTGCTGCATATAATTCAAAACAGAAGTCTCTCTTAAGTATTAGCTATTTAATTAGCATAGTCTCTCATTATCCCATTGGTCTTCAGTTTGCTTGACTAACAGGCTCAATCACTTTCAATATTTCTGTCAATAATCTAACATTCCAGGATTTTCTCATCTCCATACTCTTCCAATTTTAATTCATTCTTTTTTAAACATGCACTATCTGAATGTAAAATACAGTGATATTCTCTAAAGAGTGTAAGTTCTTCCCTAAACAGAATACAGTGCTTCAGTTTTTCTATTAGTAGAGACAACCATAGTAGAGGCCCAGCAGGAATGTATACCACATAGAAAGAAGGGCTCAATTTGGTCTAGGAGGGTGCCTTCATGACTAATGAGGGGAGCTAGAGAAGCTGTAAAAGGCAAATAAACTTCCTTCCATAAATGGAAGTCTTGCCCCAGTGAAGAGAATAAAAAAGAACACAAACTCTGGCAAAACAAATGTAAGAAGGTGATCTGGGAGGCCAAGAAAGACTTTGAGGAATGTATGGCCAACAACATAAAAAGGAATAATAAAAGCTTCTTCAAATACATTAGAAGCAGGAAACCTGCCAGAGAGGCGGTTGGCCTGCTGGATGGGGAGGGAGGAAAAGGGGAAATAAAAGGGAGATTGCAGAGAAATTAAATGAGTTCTTTGCATCTGTCTTCACGGCAGAAGACATCCTACAGGTACTGCTGCCTGAACAGCCCCTCCTGACTAAGGAATTAAGTCAGATAGAAGTTAAATGAGAAGAGGTTTTAGACCTAATCGACAAAATAAAGGTCAATAAGTCACCGGGCCCAGATGGCATCCACCCAAGAGTTACTAAGGAACTGAAAAACGAAATTGCCAATCTCTTAACTATAGTATGTAACTTGTCCCTTAAACTGCCACGGTGCCAGATGATCGGAGAATAGTGAATGTTACGCCCATCTTTTAAAAAGGAAGGAGAGGGGACCCTTTTTACCCAGCGGGTAATTAATCTGTGGAACTCCTTGCCACAGGAGGTGGTAATGGTATCTGTCCTAGATGCTTTTAAAAGGGGACTGGACAGATTTCTGGAGGGAAAGTCCATCGCAGGCTAAGGCCATGGTTAGTGCAACCTCCTTCCTTTAGATTTAGGCTACCTCAGATTGCCAGACGCAGGGGAGTGGCAACGAGATGCACATATCTAATTGTCTTGTGTGTTCCCTGAGGCATCTGGTGGGCCGCTGAGAGATGCAGGAAGCTGGACTAGATGGGCCTTTGGCCTGATCCAGTGGGGCTCTTCTTATGTTCTTATTCCATGTACACATATACAAAGAAATTTCACTATGAACTGGGTCCTATACTATACAGTACCAAGTATTCTCAGAAGTTATGTACAGATGGAAGCTGAAATTATTATTTTTTGAAATTAAAAATTTTACCTTATTAGTTCAGGACTACTGTTGGGAGAGGCTGTAATAGATGTATATTACAGCCTCTCCCAACATAAACCCCTCTCATGTTCTAATTATTAAAGTAAGTAAAGCAATTAAAGTATTATTACCTACTGCCGATTTCACACTACGTAATTTTTTGGGTGTCACAGACCATACTCTGACAGTGGAATCAGCAAAGCCTCCTACAATCATGCTAGAGTCATCCGTAACATCCACTGCTGTAAGGCCCTGTATAACCAAAAGACATCATTTTTATTAGTTTTTGTAGGAGGAAAACTTGAATCTCTACTCACTCTGGAATTTCAAATTCCAGAGGCTGGTCCAGGTTTGGATAGTTCCCGGGAGAGCCAGACCACAACATATGTTAGTAAGATGTGTTGGTATATAGAAAAGGCATAAGCAGAAAAAAGCTTATAACATCCCTCGTTCAGCCAACTGGGAATTTCTGATGGTAATAAACAGATGCCAAAGGAGTAAGTTCCAGGTACAACTGCCATATTTGTTCACCAGGGACAGGTATCTCTCAAGGAAACGTCTAGGAACTGCTAAAAGCTCTGGAAAATTTATAAAAGCTTCTAGAAGCTCTGCTATTGTAAAACGTCTTCCACAGACAGGTCCCCCTCCCCAACGGATCTTGCATATATCTAAAATATGCAATAAGAACTTGTGCTAGGCACTGCTCAGCAGTTATAGAAAAGCACTGCTGTGGGCCTGCAGCTTCCAAGCCTAAGCTAAACAAGCAGGCAAGCAGGTAAACTGTGAAAATTCACTAGCTCCAGGCTTAACTGGGCTGGCAGACAAGACAAATTGTAAAGTTCCACTGAAGTCCTTGAAATAACAGGCTTCCAATATCCAACCACTACAGCCTGGAGAATTAGGGCCCAATCCTATTCAACTTTTCAGCGCAGATGTAGCTGTGACAATGGAGTGTGCAGTGCATTCTGAGGTGGGGATGCAGTCACGAAAGCCTCCTCAAGTTAAAGGAACGTTTGTTCCCTTACTTCAGGGCTGCACTGGCCCTGGAAAATTGGATACGATTGGGTCCTTAATCACCCTGAAACTAAAGTTCCATATGAAGTCAGAATTACCAGATTACACAACTAACAATATACCAAATACTTTTCTGTTCCTTTCTGGATCCTTTGGTGTATAATTCTTTTAAAATAAATTAAAGTCGATGTAGCTAAGCCTAGACAGAAACAGAAGACGTTCAGCAGGATCAAGTATATGGTTGAATGAAGGAGACTTACTACCATTTCACCATATGAATGCCCCCAATAAAGCATGAACCAGAAAATTGTCATCTCTAGCAAATTATTATCAGATATTTTAATTATAGTACATGCACATGGAGTGTGCCTGCTATCAGTCAAATCACCAGACTGATTCTAAACACATTTATGTGGCATTAAGCTTGATTCATTTTAGTAGGATTTAATTTTTAAAAGGTTAAGGATTAAAGCCCGTCTTATTACAATTATAGTCACCCCATTTGTTTTCAACTGCTATAGTTTATCTTTAGTTTTCCTCCTATTTAAGAGATTGTCATTATATTTACATAAGCTATAATGCAGTTTTAGATTGTCTACAGGTTTATCAACTCAAGAATTATGAACTTTGCTAGTGGAAATTCAGTAAGTATTTAATAAAAATTAGAATAAAAATGCAAGGTATCAGGTTTGCATTCCCAGTACAAAACTATTGTGTGATCTGGGCCAGTGCCCTGACCCACACACTAACCTGGTAAGCATTAAGGAATGTGTAGAAACAGATGGAAGGCAAGCAGTCTGGACCAAGACGCACACGCTTAGTGGCTTCCTTCATATTCATTATTTTATCCAGTTTGTCAGAGTCTTTTAGCTCAGGAAGAGGGATTCTGTATGAAGAATACACTTCTGTCAGAGCAAGAATGCTTTCATTCTATGGACTTATATGTGGTATTTGAAACAGGGTCTTCGCAATTTACCTATTCTGAGGAGGAGCATTTGGATCTTGCTTTTTACTTTTTGATCCCATGCTGTCTTTTTTTGGCTTTTTCTTCTTTGGCTTGCCCTCCTCATTCTCCCCCTCATCATCTTCATCATCCAAAGGCAACTCAATTTCAGGTTCTTTTAGTAAGCCAAAAAACACCTGCAAGCAAAGGAGAAATAGGCTAATACATTTAATATATCCTTAAATTATTTTTTAAAATAGATTTTCCTACATCCCCAAAATACTACACTGACTTCAAATGTTCACATTGCAATTACTGTAGTCATATTTTCAAATAAGAATTGTAAATTAAAATTTTAAATAGGAACGTTAAATTCTTATTTAGTATCAAAATGCCTACCAACAATTATTAAATTCCATCCTGAGAAATGAACCTATAAAGTCTTAAGCATCCTGAATGCCTTCTATTCTCTCCAAAATCCTACTGAATTTCTATTGACCAAGTAACGCTGAACACCTAACTAGGTAAGGTGATGCAAGAAATGCAATTCTTAAGACATGCACTAAAACAGCTAAATACCTACCGTACAGAAACAATGTAACTTCACGATTCAAACAAACATGCACCAATATGCATGAAGATGGACTGAGCAAGCTACCACTACTTTCATTCAACTCCGGTATTAAATTACCTTTTTACTTGAAATAATTCACATTTGCCTGCTAAAGAGTGATAATTATTCTAAGAAAATATGCAAGTATGCACCAGAAGCAAGTATGCACTGTTATGCCAACTGTGGAACAAGAGGCCAAGAATTCTTACTGTTGTCCACAATATTGTGTCCTATCAAACAGAACTGTATCAGCTTCATACCTTTGCTTTATTAGCCTCCCGTTTAGCCTCCCCTGCCAAACTTCCCACCATAGCATCAATCTGTTGTTTACTGCGAGGCATTCCATCAAAGATATCAATGTAGAGATGTTCTTGAACAATATTCCAGATCTGGTTGTTCTGTTTTTCCTGAAGGTGTCTCTTTAGGAGCTGATAAGAGTCACGGGATATGCGGAGCACAAACTTGCTCGTTCGGAAATCCAGCATTGTCTCATTCCCTCTCATGTGTTCCTTTTTAGTTAAACTTGATAGTATTCGCAAATCATCTTGGTAGTAACACTCTTGATCTCCATGAAACCTACAAAAGGGTTAGATAAGCTTTAAACATAGCTTGGGTACAATGTCCCAAAATTGAATTAGGTGTTTCTCAGCAAAACATCTGAAAGCCTAATAAAGGTAATATGTCCTACAATGCTGTAGATAGATACATTCCTGGAAAACAGAGTGCTGTGCAAAGCTATAGGAGATAACTATAACATTTCACAAAGGAAGTTTAGTAAATTATACAATTTTTCAACATAACTCGCACATTTTCTTTCAGCCCTGAATGACTGTCTTGAAAAAGTAAACCTATATAATTTCAGAAAGACGTTTTTGCACCCAACTTCACCACATGGTTTTAAATTAAATGAGAACATTCACAATAGTTAAATGTTTAGGTGGCTAAATGTATACATGAGGAAATACAAATACCAATTAGGTGTATAAAATTATATATTACTTTTCAAAGAAGGATTTTGCTTCATTTTCGTGTCCATTGTAAACTAGCTCCAAGTACATGTGTACAAAGAGAGGATAAAAAAGCTGTGACAACTCAGCTCGATGACAGTCCAGAGCACATTCAATGAAGTGTTTCAGTCCACTGTAGTATTCTTCATAGAGTGCTGGGTCTCCCTGCTGGTTGTAGGCAGACAATACCGCACTCACATCTGGTTGATCTTCCACAAGAACTCCAACTGCAAAACATTAACATATCTAAATAAATAAGTACTTTCACTTCTGCGTCTCAATATTTCAACATTAAACTGTAAATTCCTCATAACAAAAAAAAATCTGAAGAGATTTCCAAACGTAGAAATGGAACAATCAAAGGAACTACGGCCCAAGTTTTATGCCAAGTTTTAGGAACAGTATAAATTTCTTGAAATTATCCACTATCGTTAGGATACTGGAAATGCTGACAGATAGGAAATTCGCAGATAACGAATCATTGATCCGATGGTATCCTGAATACTGCAGAGACCTTCTAGAGGCTGCAGGATCTTCAGAGTGGCACCTGCTTCTGTCAGCCATTTTAAAGGGGTCAGTGCTGGTTGCAGGTGCCATTCTGAAGGTCTCTGCAGCATTCAGGATCCCATTCAGGATAAGGAGGAAAGTTGCAATAATGCCCATCGCAGATAAGCGAGGTTGCATATAAAGAGGATCGACTGTAGTATTATACAGTGCATGGTTTACCCACATTGCAGACAAAATGCAGTCACACAGATGATTCCAAACATGTTCAGTAGCACCCTGTTTTTCCACCACCAGTATATTGTACAGTCAACACAATATATGTTAGGAGCAATGGGATGACCATGCATGATTTCAATATTCTCATCCAATTCTCCCTCACTGCTCGGGGAAAGATATTCATGATCCAGACTATAAGTATATGAGGCGAGGAGAAAGACTGAATGGGGAATAGAAGAAATACACACAAACCACCTATTATCTTCAGTGTCATATTGTGATGCCTGCACTCATGCTTCTGCATGCATGTATAGTAAGGGAACAGAGAGAATTCTCTCAATCACATGTACTTTTTTTTTATACTAAACCTTTGGATGGGATCAAAATGTGGCATTCAGTGCATATAGGAAACTTATCAGCTTCCCCATCTTGGTGGCAGCACTACATACCCTACAAGCTTAAACATTCCCGTGTGTGTGTGTGTGTGTGTGTGTGTGTGTGTGTGTGTGTGCAGAACCGCTCTGAATGTTCATACAGGCTTCTTAGGAATCCAGATTTTGTAAGCTACTTTGCTAATTAAAATGGCCTACAAGTTAATAAATCAAAACCCAACATGGGGAATTAAGGGAGATAGTGAACACAACAGACAGATCTTTGTATGCAAGAATGATGGAGGAAAAGAGGAGGCCAACATCTGGGTGTTAGTGCTATTTCCAACATTTCAGTAAGCCTCTTTAATTGCAATTTCACCATCTCCTACTCATTTGCCATGAGAGGCAATTATACTGAAACAAGTAGCTATTGTGTACACCTTTCTCTCTCGAGCGCACGCACTCTCTCTTTTAAGGGCTAGGAGGTTCTGTATACAGCTACATCATCATGCTGCTGTTTTTGGCCTGAAGTTCATTATTTTGAACAGCTCAGTACTTATTGAGAGTACTGTATAAGCATTTTAAACTGCATTTATAACATTTCCTTAAAATGAGGTTTTTTTAAAAAAAGCAGCCGCAGATTAATTCTTCTTTTATTCAACACAGTTTTGTGGAATGTTGTCAGAGGACAAATGTATATAAACTGTTTCCCCTGGAGTATAAGAACCCACAAAGACTGCCCACTGTAAATATCCCACAAGAACTAACTTTAAGGGGGGCTGCTACAAAAACCACTGTTGAGCCTCTCTTATAGGAAATGGGATAAACTGACTAACAAAGATGACAAGTCTCACCATACCATTTCCACAAAAAAATCAAGGTTTTTAGACTGAAATGCACATTAAATATATAATGTTTTAGTAAAATTCCTCTTCCTCCCTGTACGTGGTCCCAATCATCAGCTGCAAACAGCATAATGTGGTTCTTCAGTCTAGTGATTTTGGAATTCCAACAAATCTGTTCTTTTTATTCCTTTGTATTAATTTTTTATTTCCAAACAAGCCCAGGTAAAACCAAATTGTGGGTCAATAACATACTGTTTAGTTCTAGCTCCCATATCTGGGACCAGGAAGATTCAGGTTCAAATCCCCAATCGGCCAAGAAGCTTCTTGGGTGACCTTGGGCCAGTCACTACCTTTCAGCCTCACATATCTCACAGGGTTGTTGTGAGGACAAACTGAGAACTATGTACACCAGTGGTTCCCAAACTGTAGATTGGGACGCACCAGTGGGTCGTGAGCCAATTTCAGGTGGCTCACGAAGGTTCTAGAGGAGCCATATCAAAAATATGGGAAAATGGAATGCTGGAAAGAGGGAGGGCTGTGTGGTTGTTTTGCTTGTGTCAAGGTTGTAAATAGGCTTTTTTTCTTTCTGATTCACTTTGCTATTGGAAAATGCCAGAGAAATAACCCAACTTATTGCTGCATTAACAGGAAAGCAGCAGGCTCTGGTCTGGCGTCACAATGATGGCACTTCTGGTCATGACATCACTTCCGGTGGGTCCCAGACAGATTATCATTCTAAAAAGTGGGTCCCATGATGTACACCACTCTGAGCTCCTTGAGGAAGAGTGGTATAAAACTCTGAAATAAAGACAGTATATGGGCAACAGCCGCAGTCAGTAACTGTGCGAATGACCTTTCGCCCCTCACCTTTCGCGGGTGCGCCCAAAGGCACAGCGGGAGGTGGTGCGACCGCCACAGGCGCGACGGGCGCCCCAGACTGGCCAAAGGTGACAGAGTTGAGCAGCACTTCCCCCGCTCCTGAGGCGGCAAGCCCAAGGCTGGGCTCTTGTCCTTCCCCGCCATGGGCTGCCTGGGCTGAGGGGCTGGGGTCAGCCGCGACCTCGTCAGCGAGCAGCCGAGCTTCCCGGCGGAGGATCTCCTCGGACTCCCGAAGGTTGCTGCGCCGCAGGAACTGCAGTACGGCCAGCAGCGTCTGCCGATCGGTGGGCAGCTGGGAGGCGGCCGGTGCAGCGGTGGGCGCCACCAGCGGCTTCGAGTCCACTCCGACCGCCAATGGCTCCACTTCGGTGGCGGGAACGGCGGCTGAGGGCGGGGGAGGCGCTGCTGGGGCTGCCACCGCTGCCGTCGCCGGGGACTGAGGCAGGGTGAGTGGCGGTGCCGGGGGCGGCGGTGGTGGGGGAGGTGGCGGAGCTCCTGCATCAGGGTCCGGTTTCACCGTCACCGCTTCGGCCGGCTCCTCCGGCAGCGCCGCCATACTGGAAGTCAAAAGCCTCCCCACCCACTCAGGCAGCCCGCGGATTTGCGACAGTCAGGGCACAGCAACTCAGAGTGAGGCCAGAAGCCTTGACGACTGTGCGGCTAATGCTTTACGGCATTTCCGGCTTCCGTGATTTTCGTGGACTAAGGAGAATACAGTACTGTATAGAATCCAACGTTGTTTATGGAACGGGTTACCTTTCAAAAAACTTGTAACACGGCCTTAAACACGTGGCTTGGAAGTTGTGCGTACGTAAGAACGTGTTATAATGTAGTGCAGTGCACTTTCCTGAGAACACACAGTGGAACTTACTTCTGATTAAACCTGCATAGGACTGCACTGTTAAGGATGTAAAACTAAATTGAATTCCTCAAAAAGAAAATCGGATTCGTTAGGTGAAACATAGAAATCAGATAAATATCGTATATTATACCAATGGGAATTGCTATTCAAGCAAGCATAATTTTGAGATTTCTGGATAAACTCCAGTCGAAGACTCAGTCGGACCGATCCGGGCTGCTTAGATTTGCGCCTCCGATTTCGGCGACGCACATCTAATCCCAGTAGCCCTATTCGGCAGCTGAGCTGGGGAATCGATTCCCCTTTCCCTGGGTTGCACTTTAGCCAACCCCAACCCCGGGCTGTAAATGGGATAAGTCGGCCTATTCCAATTCGGGTTTAGGATTGTGCCCTTGATAGCCAGCGTTACCTTCACGAATGTTTAAAAGAAAACGCTGTCCAATCCCGTGCGTGATTGCTAAGAAGTAAGCCTCATTTGTTCAGTGACGTTTATCCCTAAGTAATTGTACATATTTATTAACATGTAAATATACGCTGTAAATCGAAACTCTGTTCCAACACCGTTATAGGAACCGAGATCCGCTGTGCCCCAAAGCGCGGAAGCGGAGAGATCCCAAACAACTCAGTTTCCCAGAACACGTAGAGGGAATGTGAAGGGAGGGGCAAAATGCTGCTAAACGTGTCGGGCGCCAATCGGCTTTGCGCATGCCCGTTGAGTTCGCAGTCACGCTGGTATTGTTTGCTGGGGAGGAGAAGCGAGGTTAGGGGGAAAATGAGGTAGGGCAGAAGGGAGGTTGGGCAGGTTGTTGGGTAACTTGGTTTTCGTAGAAAACGATATTCTTCCGGTGGTTTTTGGTGGTGCTTTTTCAGTCAGTTAGAAGCATGGAGATGGGTGAAGGGTTTGCGGTTGAAGGTACAGGCGAGGAGGAGGAAGCAGTAGCAGCGGAGCAGCCACCCCTGGAAGCCCCTGGCTGCTCCGGAGCGGACTCCGTCTTGGAGAGGGGCAGCTGCTCGGAGTCAAGTGGTGAGGGGAACGAAGAGATGGAAGAGGAGGACGAAGAAGAGGAGGAGGCGATGGTGGAAGAAGAAGAAGAGGAGGAGGAAGAGGACGACGACGATGAAGATACTCTAGAAGGGGAGCCCAGGGACACTTTCCGGGGCTTTGGGATGGAGGAGGGAGAAGTGGATTCCGACGACGAGGATGAGGTACAGTAATTCCCTCGCAGTGTGGCTTTACTTGAGTTTGGTTGAGTTTAGGTAAGGAGTTTGGAGTTTGGTTGGAGTTTTGGTAAGGAGTTTGGGATGTGGCTCTTCACTTGGCTTTAATCACCCTGAGTGCCACTTGGGCAGGTTGTTATTGCCTGCCTTTCCTGATCTGGCTGTTGTGAGAATGAAATGCTGTCCTTCTTGGAAGAATGGAGTAAAAATGTTGTCTCTAGAAAACATGCTCATTTTCTTCGTATTTCCCCATGATATGACATCTGTGTCATATCACAGATGTGTGTTTCAGAGCAGCTCTCCCCATAAGTTCACATCTCCAGTGCAGGAGACAGTCAGTGAGATGACATTTCATTGTGTGGAGCAGATACATGACTGTAGGATGCATTCATTCATATCCCCTGAGTACAGTGTATTTGCCTCTCCTTCTTCCTGAACAGTGACTCTACAGCTGGGTTTGAAGAGTACTTCCTGGAACAAAGCTGACATCTCCCAGATGCCTTATTGGCATCATCTGAGATGACACCTGGCTTTGTCACCAAGGCATCCACAGAGAGTGATGATACTCTATATCTGTATTTATAGCGTGCCTTTTAAAAAAATGACTCTGAAGTACTGTTGCATGGAGTTGTGGTTTTTTTTTCTTCAGGGAACACAGGATGTCTTAAAGTGTGTATAAGTATACAGTATGTTTGCTCCTGGTAATCTTTGATTTAACAAGCGAACCCAAAAAAAATTTTGAAAAAAATTTCTGCTTACAGCGCATGATTAACCTGTCTGAGCTGACACCATATATAATGTGTTCCATATGTAAGGGGTATTTCATAGATGCTACAACTATTACGGAGTGTCTTCATACATGTAAGTACTGTTAAATTCTTGTTCAAAATAACCTTTTATATGTATCAAAAGATAAAAGTATGTTTGGTGATCAAGATCTCAAAAATATGCTGTATTAATTTTGTTGCTGCATGGTGATGTCATAAATTCTGGAAAACCTCATGAATTTATATCAACATATATGACGTATTTCTTATACAGATGTGCCCCAGTATCCACTGATTTAGTGTCCATGGTTTCAGTTATCCACAGATACCGTGGATGCTGGGACTCCTATTAAAAAGACAGGAGATCATTAAACAAACCTCCTTTTTATCTTGTTGCAGCAAAACCACTGATGTTCCCCTATTTTTAAAAAGGCATCCTCAGTACCCACGGTTTCAGGTATCCATGGTGGGGTCCGGAACAGAACTCCAGCAGATACTGGGGCATGCCTGTACATTTGACTTCGCTGGTCTCTCTTAAGGATCAAGCATCTATTTACCGCAAGATGACCGAAAGGGAATGTAATCCAGCAAGACTTTGCCAGGGCTGTTAAAGCTCCAACTCAAATTCATGGGTCATGGAACATGTTTTTGAAACTTTAGCAATACATGAAAGTGAATGTAATATAAAACAACTATTGAATAGTTTTGGATGTCACTGGACTTTTCATTCTTAAAAAATTGTTCTTGTGGAAAGGAAAATAGAACTAAGAAATGCATAAATGTACTTTTCTCTGCAGCTTGTAAAATCAATGTGCATAAGAACGAAAATCTGCATTTAATTCAGATGATGAGCTATGTGGTGTTGGAATGCCAACACCATCAAAAACTACCTTCCTGAAATTGCTCCAAACCAAATATGTACTTTAAGGGCCTAATTCTATCCAATTTTCCAGTGCTGGTGTAGCCGTGCCAATGAGGTGTGTGCTGCATCCAGCAGTGGGGGAGCAGTCACAGAGGCCTCCTCAGGGTATGGAAACATTTGTTTCCTTACCTCAGGGCTGCCTTGTGGCTGCATCAGTGCTGAAAAATTGGAAGGATTGGGCCTCAGTATTTTCACTTCTTTATTTAGCTTTTACTCTGCTTTCTAGCCAACATGTTATTACTTATTCTGTGTTAGGGTTATTGTTGCCTGCTATAAAGTAATATACAACTACTTATTTATTTATTTATTTATTTACTTATTTTATTTACAGTTTGTAAAAGCTGCATAGTAAGACACTTTTACTACAGTAATAGATGTCCAAAATGTAACATCGTAGTACATCAGACACAGCCCCTTTATAATATCAGGTAATCTATCCTAATTATAACTATATTTACTTTGCCTGTAAAAACACTGGTTTTGAAAAAAACATTAATATTTATGTATAGACCTTGCTTTGGGATTATTGGAATTGAAAGAATACTTGTTTTGCGAAAGAAGCCTAGCAGATCTCGCAACAATGAATTTGTTCTAAAGCAACAAAGAAGTGAAGGAATTCCAAAAATGGATTTGCTTCTTGGGGGAAAAAGCTCATATTGGGGATGTCCTTTGTACTGCTTCTTCTCTCAAGTGCTTTGGCAAAAATTGATTGGTGCAACTTCGTTACCAAGTCTTTGGCAATTTATAATCTGTTGGCTAGAACCAGAGATGTCTCTGGGAATTCCTCCAGTATATTCTAACTGGAAGGGCAGGTCATTTAACTTAATCATCTGTGAGTTGTATCCTAAGGAAGAGAATCCTGATTTAGCACCATTGAAATTAATGGGACCATAATTAAGTCCCATTAATTTCGATAGGAATCCTAATTTTCTTAGGGATACAATCCTATGATTGTAAGTCATATAGACTATTCACTTCTAATTCCCTCTCATTTTTTGTTCCTTTTTCACAAGTTCAATGCAGCAGCATATAGCCTTAAGTTTGATGATTAACTTTTAATTATTTGTTTGTTTTAACCTGTTTCTATTCCTTTAGACTGGATCGACAGTTGCAAGACATTGTCTATAAAATAGTTGTCAACTTGGAGGAAAGTAAGTCTATTTTGAGCATCTTGCTGTCAATACAAGAGAGTATATTGGAGAATATGCACTTCTTGTATTAGATAGTACAGGTGTGCCAGCATTATCTGTGGGTTCAAAATCCACAGATGCCAACACACACCCAACTGGTAAGGCATTCTGAGGCCCAGGGAAGCTTGTTTGTATTTTAAGGAGCACATACAGAAATAAGACACATTCCACATGTGCTTGTGCATTGTGTTCTGTTCTATGTATACTTGTACAAATGCACGTAAACATGATTTCGCAGTGATAAGGTACTGATAATGTTATGTATGCCATCTTAATCAATGTATTTAACAGTGTGTTGTCAAAGCCAAATTAAGGTCCTGTTCAGATTTCTGTGTGCCAGAACATCATTATATCACTTCAGCATATAGAAGCCCCCTTATATTATTGGAACCCATCACATTCACAGTGAATTCATTAACAGTTACAATTGATATCATTTACACACCAGTGTTGTCCTAGATCAGCGTTTCTCAACCAGTGGTACTTGAGGTGGTGGCTAGTGGTACGCCCTGGACAGCTGCTGCTGGGCAATGAGACTAGCCATGCAACATGACAAACAGCAGTTGGAGGCTTGGTACAGTGAGCAGAGCTCCAAAGCATGCTTTTCCACACTCAGAAAAGCCCTCCCATCCACCCTGAGCCTTTTACTGGTGTTTGTCATGTTGCATTTGGCTTCCCAACCCAGAAGTAACTGGTGATGATGTCATCTGGTGGTACTTCCAATAGGTGGACCATGCAAAGTGAGGATAAATGTTGAGAAACGCTGTCCTAGATTGTCTACCTTAATCAAAGGCAGTGGGACTAAGCCAGCTAAATGACAACTAGTGGTTTGCAAGTTGGGTTGTACAGTACTAAACTGTGATATTATATACGGGTTT
Organism: Lerista edwardsae; assembly: GCA_029204185.1. Classification (NCBI taxonomy): domain Eukaryota; kingdom Metazoa; phylum Chordata; class Lepidosauria; order Squamata; family Scincidae; genus Lerista; species Lerista edwardsae. The sequence continues at coordinate 22,976,871 of JAJKFI010000002.1, forward strand.
TCAACAACAAAAAATTCACAAAGCAGTTGAACACTTTTGAAAATGACATTATCTCATCAATATATGAAAACTCTTGGTCAGTAATAAAGGTGATTGCTTTTGTCAACATACGTTCCAATATAATAGCTAGACCCATGAAATAGCTATTTGTTGTAGCTTCTATGTTGAACAAAACCAAATATTCTGTTCTGCATATTTTTAGGAGAGAAAAAGCAAATGCATGACTTCTACAGAGAAAGAGGTCTAGAAATACCTAAACCAGGTAAGAGGATAACTACTATTGGGAAATAGTACATCACTGTGTGTATATATATATATACCTATATTGCCATGAATTGTCATGCTGCTTCATGTCATTGTAGTTTGTATTCCTTCTGCAGACTGTGGCCATCCCAGTATATTCATAGGAATATTATCAAATGGGCACAATAGTGACATGCCAGAGACCCCAGGGATATTTCATGTTATGCTAAGTTTTAGATTAAGGTTCTTCAAAACTATGAAATGCTGCTACTTACTCATATTGCGTTGAGTAGGGCCATAATCTCTGGAGAACTGGCACTTAAATTTGCGGACACCTACCTGCATTAGTACATCTGCATTATTCCTTCAATCTATGAATTCAAAGCTGCATGGGGAAGTTAGCACCAGTTTTTTCTGTGCATTTGCAGTGATGCAGCACAGGGATGCAGGGAGACCTGTGAGGTGGGGAAACTGAGCAAATCGGATAGACAAAAGGAAGAGATACAGAGTTGCTGTTGAAGTGGTGGGGGACAGAGAAAAGGGAGGTAACAGATGGTGATGCAAACATAAAATAGATGGGAGCTAAGAGTGGGGCGGAACAAGGCAAATAGAAAGAAAAAAGACAGTAAGAAATAGAGGGCAGTAGCTGAGTGATGGAGGTGAAGAGAGGAGTACTGTGTAGAGCAGGAAGAGAAAAGAAGGGGTGAATGAAGGGGGCTGCTGAGAAAGTACAATGTGTTGTGGAGTAGAGAGGAAAAAAAGTAAGACCCACAAAGTTGGGGCATGGGGGTAGAGCACTCTGGAGTTTCAACGGAGTAAATTGTAATAAAAATACTTCTGTTAACATAGCAACGTGGCCTTCTTGTATTCGTGAATACATAGAAGTGGCTCCCAGAGATGTGTGTGTTTCTGAATTATGTTATACCTCTGTGCAGTGTGTTACTTCATGTTGTGTCCTATTTCAGGTGATGTATATACCATATATAATCATGTATACTGGAAGTCGAGAAATTTATGCCTAAAAATTGACTAGAAAAACCTGGCCCCAACTTATATTGGGGGAACACAGTAAATACCTAAAAGTCACGTGATGGGTGGATGGCTGAGGCCAGGGAGCTGCAGAGCCTTCTGCACATGCTCAGCCTTTAGCTTGTTCAGAAGCAGCTGAGGAAAATGAACGTAGTTCTATGGAAAGTGAAAGTGGGCCACACTGCATGTTTACTCATGAGTAGGCAGCTGTGCCTTGGTGCGTTCGCAAGGGCAGATTGAGAGGAATGCAATGCTGCCAGAATGGTCCCCAAAAACACTCGAGAAATAAGTCCCTCCCTCTAAGCTGAGAAATAATGAACCTAATGGAAAGCGAAACTGAGGTACAGGGTTGCTTTTACTTGTGAGTAAGCAAGTGTTTACTGCAACGGGTGAGCTGAATTCAGCAGGGCTCTTCGACCTCTACGTGTAAGGATTGTGCATTCATGTGTTAAAGGTAAACGGGCTGCTTGGAAAATAGGCAGAAAGCTATTGGGCAAGCTCTTGAGCTTTCTTTTGTGCTCTCTTTTGTTCCAAACAGTTGTGCTGCTGAGGTACTGTGCAAACTATTGGGAGGGGAGAAATTGGCTCTTGTATTACTCCCATGTATTACTCCCAGGCAGGTATTCTGCTCTTCTCTCAAGGCATTTAGGAGAATCTGAGGGAAGAGGAGGCAGCACACACCCGGCCTTTTCCTTGCAAGAACATAAAGAAACCAACTTAGGGGGAGGGGGGTAACCATTATGGAAATTGCAGAAGATGACCCCAAGGAGATAAGAATGGTATCAGCAATGGCCCCTTGTCCAAATCAGCCAGGAATTACAGGGTTAACCCAGAACCTTTTGTCTGCAGCTGGTTCACAGCTGCATCCAATTGGGAATAACCTGGGGATAAAATGAGCTGCTGGAAGAATCAGTGATGTTGGTGTAGAAAGGTGGGAAAGGGTTGGGGAAGGGAAGAGAAGAGAGAAGAGAAGAGAAGAGAAGAGGGAGAGAGTTGAGGCTGTTGGGACTGGGATTGTGGTTGGAACTAAGGTTGCTCTTGGAGACTATGGGGAATTATTGTGTGGCTGCCATGCCCCTGAAGTCACCAACTGGAGGAGGAAGGAAGACCTTTGTGGCTGAGCAGGCAAGCTGGCTGCATTTTGCCTTCTGGGTGGTGGGATTTAGTGGTGCCTTGTGTAAAAGAGGTTTTGGATGATAGAAAGGAAGCTAATTAGCCTACCATGGGTTTAAGACTGCAGAGAGAGAACTTGGCACAACAGCTATCCCTCAGAAGCCAGCCCAAGCCCGTAAAGGGCTCTGCAAGTAGGTAAACTGAGCTCAACAGGGTGATATGGATTCCTTGGTTAATCCAGGCAGATATGCTTAATCAGTTCTGCCCTTGAACAGTTTTGTTTTGTGTGCATTATTCCAGCATGTCTTCCCCTTTGTGGCTAATGACATCTGTTCTGGTCCCCTAGGCTGTCATTTTCAAAAGTGGATCCGAGTGCTAAAAGGTTTAGGACCAACTGGTTTAATAGTTGCTGGCTATATTGCTGTTTTATTTTATTTTTTCCTTGTACTTTAATAAATACATAAACTGTACAGTTCTTAGGTAACAATTACTGGTAGATCATTTGTCAGAATCTGGTGTTGGGTAATATCAGACAAAATTATCTAATTCAAAGAATTGCAGATGCCCCTAAGTTTTCACCTCAACTTATCCACGGGGTATGGCAAATTCCATGATTTTTGGTTTAAAACTTGCTCTCGCCTTATCCATGATATCGGCTTATACATGAGTGTATACGGTAATCCTCACTCCTATTGTTCTCTTTTTGTATCCTAGCTGTGCCACAGCCAGTAGCTGTAGGTAGGGGAAGACCACGCAAAGTAGTAGGTTCAGTATTCCGTATTCCTCCAGAACTTGACATATCGCTGCTCTTAGAATTCATCGGGTAAGTGAACCAGACTTTACAAGATTGATTCTTAGGAGCTGCAGGGCAAGACAGCAAGAAAAAGCTGCGCAGATTATATCAAGAACTCCATTTTGATAAGGCAGTACCAATATTGGATTGGATTTGAGCCTTCTCTTGCACAGGCTCTGAAAAGTTGAGGCTTTATCACCTCATTGGTGTCATGACCCACAAGTTGAAGGACATTGGCCTATATCATGACACATCTTTATCATTTCCTCACAAAGTGTATGTGTAGAGGCTGGCCCATTTATCTAACAGCTTATGTCCATGCATTTTAAAAGTACCACTTTTGCTAAATTAATGGGACCATTTCCAGGTGCCATTTCCTTTTCTGACTGGAGATGGTTAATTCCAAGTAACCAATAACGGGAGTGTGAGAAAGTTGTTCCACAATCAAACATAATCCCTGCCATCTTCTGGGCACATGATAGTAGACTGATTTTCACCATCATTGCAGAATGTTGACCCATTCATGACCCATTCAAAGCACAGGGCTTTGTGGTGGTTCTTGTTAATAAATTCTCACTGCCTTCCTGCATGTGTTTGCTACATGCTTGTGATGATTTCTAAAGAGAGACATGGTAACATACATATTTACAATAGTGTGCACGAGAGCTGTAAAAACAGTACATTTAAACAATATAGCACTTCTGAAATTGGTTCTTCCTATCTTAAAGCACAGACCTATATGCTCTGCATCCATATATGCAGGAGATGGATAGAGGGATGTTCTTTTTTCTCTCTCTCAACACCAGAGCTAGGGGACATCTACTAAAATTGAGTGTTGGGAGACTTAGAACAGACAAAAGAAAATGTTTATTCATCCCATATGTAATCAATCTGTGGAACTCCTTGCATTGGATGTGTGATGGCACTTGGCCTTTATGCCTTTAAAAAGAGATTGGACAGATTTCTAGAAGAAAAGTCCATTACAGGTTACAAACCACGATGAGTATGTGCAACCTCCTGATTTTAGAAGTAGGCTACATCAGAATGCCAGATGCAAGGGAGTGGCAACAGGATGCAGGTATATTATCTTGTGGGTTCCTTGAGACATTTGGTGCACCACTGTGAGATACAGGAAGCTGGACTAGATGGACCTTTTGCCTGATCCAGCTGGGCTCTTATACTGTCTGCCTATTGGCGTACTTGTATAATGAAAACGAGTTGCACTGTACTGTATATACGTCACAGTAAACCTTTGCTTGCCTATACAGAAATTTTGTGGCACTTTCAGACCATGTTACAAAACAAATACTGTATGAGATGTTCTAAATCAGAGTTCTGGTGTCATTGGTATGCTAATGTAAACCTCTCATTGTCATTTTCAGCTGAAAAGCATTTAAGAGTGAAGTAGTATTTACTTGCTAGAGTAGAATTAACATTCAGACTGAATCCTTATAGAATGGAATCGGATGGTGGTGATTAGTGTCCTGCCTCATTTGGGAGGAAGGCTTACCTGTCTAGATGGAGTTACAGACTCTGCAAGCATACTTCTTTTGTGTATTCTGTTTTGTGTTTATGCCAGCTTTTGTAAGTTACATCTGATTCACCAATTGTGCCCCTTCCTAGAACATACTAGTCTTATCATGGGGATTCATGTCTTGATAGTTCTAGGATCAGTTTCTGAACATTGGCTGAGACTACTTTTTGAAGGCTATCTGAAAATCGCAAGTGACATTGAATGTTGACTCTTATCTTCACCAGGAGTTTGCAATACTGAAACCATTGCAGCTGCACATTGCCAGTTTGCTTCTATGATGCTCATAAATTGAGTAGTTTTTATTTTTACAGTATATAAGCCATAGATAATTATATTGTATTGATTTAGCAGTTTCAGCATGCAAATGCACAGGCATCTTCAGGTATTGATTTTGCTGTTTTTTTAATTTCAGAGCGAATGATCTCTCAGGGAATTTTAAGGTACAGATATTGCTAACATTTATCTTCCTGTATTTCATTTAAATGATGTGTGCTTTTAAAATTTAAATGTCTTTTGAAAACATGTGACTCTGTCCTGGAGTACTCTGTGCTTTATTTACTACATTATTACAGGGGATGACAGGAATGTAATATTTTAGCCCAGTGTTTCTCAAACTGTGGGTCAGGACCCACTTGGTGGGTCATGATCTGATGTCAGGTGGATTATAGAAAGGTCGGAGCTGCCATCTTGGAAGCTGAAGACTTTGCTCTTGCTATATTCCTTTTGTGAACAGTTTTTGAGTTTTCAAATCAGGTTTTTTTTTTTAAAAAAATCCTGTTTTTAGTTCTGTGTTTTTTACATAATATTTTCCCCTAATCTTGCTTTCTGCCAGGGATGTTTCATGGTTGTGCAGTTGCTGTAGTCCAAGAATGCCAGTTTGCATTCCAGGAGTGTCATTTTATTATGTCACAATGACAGCACTTCCTGCTTGATGATGTCACTTCTGGTAGTCCTGACATGCGTGCCACATGGTCCCAGTGCTAAAATGTTTGAAAACCACAGTTCTAGCCAAAAGGGCCAGTTTATAAAGCACCATGGGAATCGGCGCCATTAATAGCCAAATTGTTCTTCTTATGGCTCTGGATTAAATTTTGCTCAGAAAGTTCTGGGGCATCACCAAAAGCATAACTGATTCTGAGACCTTGAGGTAAAAGTTTAAACTGTGTAAAGCAGTTAGCTAAAAAGTGGGAATGGGAATAAATTGATAATTTTCACAATACAAGGAAGGAAGCTGTGGGGTCTTACAAAGAGGTCTTACTGCATCTTACAAGGGGTCTTACTGCATTGAGACTGGTGTGTGTTAACTTGCTCATAAATGCCCCGGAGTTTAAGATGAGTATTAGATGGTCACTTATGCAGATGAAATTTAGCTATTCAGAGTAGTGAAAACCAAAGCAGATTAGACAGATCCTTTTAGAGCATTTTTCAAACTGGGGGAGTGGGCAACCAAATAGCAAATGAAACTCATTGCCAACAAGTATAAAGTGATACATATTCAGGCAAAAAAAAGATCCCAGCCATTTATATCCACCTGTGAGTGTATACACACATACACTAGTGGATATTGAGCTTTTGTGAATAACTGGGGAGGAGATTTTGGAGTTGTGGTGTATAGCCCATTGATAACATCAACTCTGTGTGTAATGGCTGTAAAGAAGGCTAATTCTGTGCTGGGGTAATTGGATAAGGGATTGAAAATAAAACTGCTACTAAGATAATACCATTGTTGCATACACATGCATTCATAATTATACAAAACTGGTGTGACCACATCTGGAATATTGTGTTCAGTGCTGATCACCACTCGCCAAATGGATATTGTTTAGCTGAAAAACGTGCAGGGCATCCAAAACTATCAGAGGGCTGGAGTTTAAACTGTGCCCTAGCATTTACTCTGTAGAAAATATATAGGGCTGAGGACCAGAATATCTCAAGGACTGCCTTCCCCATATAATCCAGCATGTTCCCTTCTGATCATGAAAAAGAGCCCTCCTTAGGATACCACCACCGCTGTATGCTAAATACATGACAAGAACATAGCACTTTAATAGAACTATGTAGTGATTCCTTGAAACAATAGCTTGGATAGATGTAGAAGTACACCTTTAGTCTTAGTGCTAGTGCCATAATTTCCAAACGTGGAAGGCTACGTTATGTGAGGTTGCAGTCAATGAAAGCAGGAATAAGGAAGAAGAATAACTGAACTATCAGTTATGATGCACTTGATGAACCACTTAATCTGATTTTTTTCTTCTTGCTGAAACAGTTACAAATAAACTCACTTCTTGATTTCATCCTCAGTAGTCTCAGTTCCTATTATTGTTTATTAGTGTAAATAAGAGTGTATTTCAGTCTTGGCGTAAGAGTGGATAGAGTCTTTGTAAAATATCCTGATTAGAATTTCCCCTATATTATTAAAAACCCTAACAGTCTAAAATCTGCTGCAGCCACTGGAAAAGAAGTTTATCCGGGTTTCGGGAGAGGCAACAGTTGGACATGTGGAGAAATTCCTCCGGAGAAAGATGGATCTTGATCCTGGCTGTCAGGTATGCTATGCTATGCTACTTATTTGCTCCACAAAGTGGCCTGAGGCATACTTGCTCTCTGTCACCCACATCATTTGTAAAAAAATCTCATAATGGCAAGTAGGTAAGGTTTTCATGACTCCTTATACGACATTTTGATTTTTCAGAAAGCATTGTGTAGTTTGGAAAAGCCAAAACCTCTTGTATAAACACATAAAACTTCCCTGGGCCTCAGAAGGCCTTATAATGCCTTAAAATGTTGCCTCCATTTTTTCCGAAAACCAGAAGTTACTTTTAAGGCATTCTGAGACCTCAGGGTCCAGGACATCGCACGCGACCTCCCTGGCCCTCAGAACACCCTCTAGGTACACCTGGAGCAGTCGCATTTGGAGGGGAAAGGTGGCTAGCCCTGGAACACACAGGCCAGCAGAAGTTCCGTGGGCCATATCTGGCCTGCAGGCCATATGTTTGGCAGCCCTGCTATAGACAGATCCAGTAACGTACTTATCCTGAAGTTGTGTCCAAGTTGAAGCAGAACTAAAATCATTAGGACTCATTATAAGAAATGGATCAAGCTTTATCAAACAAATAAAATATTGCTTATAAATACAATATTTCTTTCTAGATCACTTCTTAAAGTGCCATAAAGTTAGGTGGAGACCGACAGAGAGTCATTTTAAACAGTGGGCCCTGTGCTAAAAAGTTGCAGAACCACTGAGATAGAGTAACACCACCTGCTTTATTCAACCATGCCTCTGTTATACTAGCCAGGCTGGGATGTTCATCTGGGATCAAATCTTGGGTGGCAGCTGTGTTTCCCATTTACTAGCAGCCTATCAAGATGATGGCATGTTATGGCAAGCAAACTGTCCTTGCCTGCAAGACAGACTGGAAGAAGAGCAGGGGAGCAGTGCAGGCATGATCAGCCCTCTCTCGCCTCATCTGCTCATTACATCAGTCTTCCACCACATTGTCGCCCCTTGCCTGTTATGCATGCAGCTGGGACACCAAGATCCCTTCCCAGATCTAGAGCTCCGTGTTCTCCAAGACACAAAGCAGTCATAAAAGGAGAATTACAGAAGTTATATGAAATGGTATATGAAATCACAGCAGTCTTAAATTGCCTATTTGGGAAGCAATGAGGATTGCAACAAATAATTCTTTTTCTCATCAAGGTGGCGGAAATGCTCTGCTAGTGAATTACACTGACAGTGCAATCCTATACTATGCATGTCTACTCAGAAGTAAGTCCCATTGTGTTCAATGGGGCTTATTCCCAGGAAAATGTGTATAGGATTGTAGCCTAAGTCTCCAAGATACATACTGGTTCTGTTGCAGAATTTGTTTGGAAGTCACAATATACATAAATCAGTATGACTCATTACTGCAGGGATCTCCAAACCCCAGCCTGGGTGACAGATGCAGCCACTGGAGAGCCTCTATCTGCCCCATGACAAGCCTCTGGTTCCCAATGAGTATCTGGCCCTGACCTTGCTGGCGTGAGCCACTCTAAGCTGTGCTCTGGTTTGTGCAGAGGGTGTTCTGACAGCCAGGGAGACCATGTGCAGCCGCCCTAGCCCTCAGAATGCCTTCTGAAGGCCAAAAATCACGACTTCCTGGTTTTCCCAAAGTCCAGGAACATTTTAGAATTACAGAAGTTATATGAAATGGTATATGAAATCACAGCAACCTTAAATTGCCTATTTGGGAAGCAATGAGGATTGCAACGAATATTTTTCTTATCAAGGTGGCAGAAGGCCTTAGACAGCTTTTTGAGGCCTCCTTGGCCCTCAGAACATGCTTTGGGTGTTTTCTTTCCTGTGATCTGCTGGTTCTGAGAGATTTACTCCCGCACATTTAAGTAAGCTGCTTATGGGTTGGGGAAATGGGAGTACATTAAAGTGTGTGCTATGTATCTGTGTGCTTTTGTGTTGCTGCTTGGAGGAATCCTGGAACTTTGAGCCCACTCATTGATTCATCCAAGTTCTATCTCTAATTTATTTATTTAAAATTTATACTTTATTCATTTTTCTGCCCCTCGACACCATGCCAGATTTTTGATGTGGCCCTCTGGCTGAAAAGTTTGGAGATCCCTGATCTAATGGGATGCAGTTGAAGGGATGCAGAAACTTTCATTCCATCTATCTGAATGGCTTAGTATGTTGAGCCATCTCAAAGTCCTTGTGCTGCTTTCCTATCATGAAAGTGTAGTCTAATAGTATTCTTTGCTTGTTGGGGGCTTTTCCAAAATATTCAGATCTGACTTTGTTAGAATTACTTATGCAGAAGTTGCAAGATGTTGTTATCAGTTTCTCCAAGATGAGAGAGAGTCTCTGAATAATCAGAAGCATCTGCATATAGAACTGAGAGCAAACCTGAGAGAATTCAATTTTGATTGCTGATGTACACCTTGATTCATATCCAAAATGCATGCTTACATTAATCTGCAGCCTCCCTCAAATAGCCTGGTGTACTTTAAAATTAATTCCATTTCCTCCCAACAGTGCGTTTGTGCATCACTTCCAAAATTGCATTGTACCAACCTCTTTCTTAGGCCCCCTAGTGGAGAGAAATGCTGTTTGAAAAATTCAAGGTGTTTCCATATACAGGCTTGCCCCAGTATCCACTGGTTTAAGTATACATGGTTTCAATTATCCATGGATACTGGAATAATTAAAAAGGACTATTTTTACTGGGACTGTAGATACTAAGACTATTAAAAAGATAAAGGTTTCCCTGTGACCAAATGGTCTAGTTGTGACCCACTCTAGGGGACGGTGCTCATCTCCATTTCTAAGCCGAAGAGGTGGCGTTTGGGGCCAAAAAAATCCCCAGAATTTCACCTATAGGTTTATGGGTTCTGAGCTGTCTGATAGCTCAACAGAGAGATCTTGGGGTGCTGGTGGATAATTCAATGAAGGTATCGATCCAGTGTGCAGCAGCAATTAAGAAGGCCAATTCCATGCTTTGGGTAATTAAAAAAGGGGTTGAGAATAAAACAGCCAATATTATCATGCCACTGTACAAATCGATGGTAAGGCCACACCTGGAATATTGTGTACAGTTCTGGTCGCCGCACCTCAAGAAGGACATAGTGGAGATGGGAAAGGTGCAGAAGAGAGTGATGAAAATGATTACGGGGCTGGGGCACCTCCCTTATGAAGAAAGACTGCAGCATTTGGGGCTCTTCAGCCTAGAAAAAAGGCGCCTGAGGGGGGACATGATTGAGACATACAAAATTATGCACGGAAGGGATAGAGTCAATAAAGGGATGTTCTTTTCCCTCTCCCAAAACACCAGAACCAGGGGGCATCCGCTAAAACTGAGGGTTGGGAGAGTTAAAACAGATAAAAGGAAGTACTTTTTTACCCAGCGGGTAGTTAATCTGTGGAACTGTTTGCCACAGGAGGTGTTGATGGCATCTGGTCTGGATGCCTTTAAGAGGGGATTGGACGGCTTTCTGGAGGAAAGGTCCATTGTGGGCTATAGGCTATGATGGATTGTGCAACCTCCTTACATTGGTGGTGGGCTACTTCAGAGTACCGAATACAAGGGAGTGGCAACATCTTGTTGTCTCATGCCTCCCTGGAGCACCTGGTGGTCCGCTGTGAGATACAGGAAGCTGGACTAGATGGGCCTTTGACCTGATCCAGCAGGGCTCTTCTTATGTTCTTATGTTCACTGGTTTGCAGACATGCCCCTGGGAGGAAATGGGTTGATCCCCAAATCCAATGCTGAAGTGTAGCTGCTAAACTAATGTAACATTTTCATGTGTTCTGTTTTTGAATTGCACAATAAAATTAAGGAAATCTTTCATGCCGCAATTTTACTTGAATGCAATGTATTCATGTCCCAAAAATATGTTGCTTAAAAATATGTCCCTCAGGACTCCCAGCTTAATTGGAGTTGGGGCCAGGGGAGTTCATTGCTAGGACACATCCCTAATGAGGCTTGACATAGTCTGTTTCTGTATGCCAACAGCATATTTGTTGTTGAGTTTCGTTCTTGAGGGAAGATTAGCCTTGTATCTGCTGCATAGATTTATAATTGCAACATGACTTTTGAATGTATCAAATTGCATTTAAATGGAACTGCTGGGCTTTTCCTTTACAGACATCATTTGCCTTCCAATTACAGTAAAATGGGTCTGATACACCTAACTTTAGTGTTAGATTCTTACAGATATTGTTTGGTCTGCTTTGTCCCATATTCCTGTGCAGCTCTGCTTCACGGTGAATTTTTGTGTGTGTAATTTTCTGTTGTTGTTTTTCTCACTGTATCACAGAGCCATCCTCAAGTTGATCTAGCACAGAAAGTCCCAGTGTTGATACTGTGGCACATAAAATAGGTTGAAATGGTAATCAGGTGATTGATGTGTGCTTGAGTTCATTGTGAAAAATTTAGAATAAACCATGCCTTCCTACCAAAACCATTGTTTACAATTTTTTAAATGAAATAAGCATGGCAGCTACTTACTGTCATAACAATGTATAAAAATATCCTTTTAAAAGATGGCTATGGTAGTTTTACAGAATCTTCTCAGTAAGCAGCAAGTTCTTCAGATTGAAGAACAGCCCCTGAGGCTTTCTAGAGACATATAGTCATGTGTAGTCCTCTACCAGGGCACTGCATTAGCTGGTGGAGCTTAGAATATACAAGGAAACTTGTAATGCGTTTGGGTAGCACATTTCAGTCTGTAGCTTCTTTGGCAATCATGTTTCCTAAGAGGTCAGATGGTAAGGCACAAAAGCTGGTTGTTCTAGGTCAGGGAATAGATATACGTAATGCCATACAGGTAATTGCTATTTTGTTACAATCCAAAGCACTTGATCCTAAGGAATTAAAAGTCTTCATTGTATTAGTTCTACCCCTCATGTATCATTTTTATCCATCCTTCCATTCAGCAAAAAGCCATTGTTCCACATGAGTATGTGAGTTTTCTGGGATTAAGGAAAGTAATATTTGCATGCAGCCAAATATGGCATATAAGTAGCTTTGTGGAAAGGTGGGTTTTCTGTCTTGATAGGGTTGTAGTGTTTTCAATGGGAACAACTTCATTGCAATATCATAACCTTCCCTTAAGCCAACTAATTCTACTCATGGTTTGCCATGCCAGCTTTTAACATTGATTGGTTCCAGTTGTATAAGTGTAAAATAGATTTACAGCACATCTGCCTAATGGGATTCCCTATACCGCTTTATGTGTAATGCATTTCCTTGTGTGCCAGGGATTGCTATGTATAATCCCTGACCCTATAGATGTAGCTAAAAAAAAATGCTACTGAGAACAAACGTCATTTATTTTCTTTGTACTTCTGCTCCCTTGGGTTATATACTCCTCATCTGAATTCCATCCCAGCAATTAGTATTGAAGCTTTAGGACAACACTGGAGCAGCAGAATTAAGCATTTGGTATTCCAAGCACTTGGAGGATGTAAACGGGAAAGCAGCTTTGCAATTATTTATTTAAAGCTACTGAAACATTTAATGTGTGTAGCATGTGTGAGTGGAGTTCCCATCAGGATATTTTTATTCAAACAGTTACTTCTGAATTCTCTCAAGGCTGCCAAGAGTTGCTGTTGTATCTTTTTACAGCAAAATAATTACATTTTGCCTATAGTATTTATTTGCAAGGTTGGGTTTCAGCTTCCTTTTATGTGCCTGTTATTTTCTGTTTGGCTACAGCAGGTTCTGCAAGACAGTTGATGTTTTAATTTAGTAATGCAAAAAAGATTTTCATAGTTTTCTGTACAACTGGTAATTTGCAATTTAGTTTTTATATTTAATGACTCTGCATAGATAGGAAATGGGCTAGGTGGTACTTTTCCTGAAATGCAGATAAACTTGTCCCTTGAATTTATTTCTTTTATATTTATTTATAGGATTTTTATCCCCCTTTCTACCGCATGAGCACCCAAAGCGGCTCACAACATCAAAATGATCACATTAAAGCAGAACAGCAAAGTATGACAATTAAAACAGTTTAAAATTTAAAATGAGCAGGCCCCTTAGATCCCATAGTTGTAGTTTAAAATGCCAGCCTGCATGTCAACAATTAAAAGCTTGCTTGGGGGGTCGCACAGCAATTTTATTGTTTCAATTAAAAGCTAATTTGCAATTTTAAATTGGTATACAGGTGGAGCCTCGTGGATAAAAAAATATGTGGGTAAATTGGTGGATTTATACTGCACCCTCTACCCTTAACCTGATTGGAGGGCTTTCTGAGGCCCGCCGAGGCCACATGGTTCCTCCATGGCCTCAATGGGCCTCAGAAGAGCCTCTGGAGGAAGGGTATTGGGTCCAGGGGACCTCAATGGGTCCAGGGGTCCAGGGGACCTGTATTTTATTTCAGAACACTTTTACCCTGTTTTTTTCCTCTTGAGGCATCCAAAGTGGCCAACAGGTCAAAGGATTAAAAACAGTATGCAACCATATAAAAACAACCACTACCAGTAGCCACCATCAATTAAATTACATCAAATTTGGACAAAAAAGCCAAAATTAAAAGGCTTTCAGATGCCACCAAAAAACTGAAAGTGATGGAGCCAATCTCATCTTAACAGGGAGGGTGTTACACAATAAAATTATCTTGACAAGGGATGGACTGGAAAAGAGTAGTAAAAGTAGCTACAATTCTCTGGTCAATTGCTTATAGACTAAATTGTTTAAAAGTTTCACATGATTACATTCTGTTTTGCCTTAACTTTACGACCTCTCCCTTTTCCCTCTTTATGTTTATATAGATATGGGGTTCTCTAGGTCAGTCGTTCTCAGATTTTTTTGGTCCCCAAAGCCCTTTACACTTCTTTTAGAAGTGTAACCTCTGTCTCAGGGAGCCCCAGAGCCCCAGCGCATGCACAGAGTGGCATAGCACCAATCCCGACATCTAATACTGGCAAAGAGCCAGATCAGGAGGTGATTGAAGGAGAGTCACTAACACAGGAGACAGGAGGGGCATGCAAGCAAACTGGGCAGGTGGTTCATGGAGCCCATGAAGGGATCTCAGAGTACACAGTTTGAGAAATGCTGCTCTAGGTTATCTCTGCTGTAATTCTACATGGAGTAATAATCTACTTTGACCTGGAGGGGGCAGGCCATACCAAAGTTTTTTCTTAATTTTTTCCTTAGTCCTGTGCGTTTCCTCTAGTCTAGCAATTCTCAAACTTTTTGGTCACCTTAGCCCTTTCAACTCTTAACAGACTTTCAACTCGGGGAGCTCTTGGGCTCAAGGAACACACATTAAAAATGCTGCTCTAGCTATCAAACTCACAATATTTTGCCTCTGCAGAAAGTGGCATGCTTTGTTTTCTTTTTAAGCAGGTGTTTTTTTTTTCTTTTAAAGAGAAGCCAACAATTTTAATTAAAATCACAGAGTCTTTTTAACTTTCTGTTATTGAGCAAATGAATTCCTCTGCAAATCAAATGGTTCATAAGTTCAATTTGGACGTGCCTGCTTGTCCAAAGAAGTACCCTTTCTAGAAGCTATTTTTGAACAGTTAAGGAGAGTGGAAAGAATGACAAAGATGTATCACCATGAACAAATCTCCCCTTTCACAACTTTCCCCTTTTGACAACTTTCTTTGATAGTCGTGCCTAAAGTAGATTAGGGAAGTAGTTCTGCCTACTGTTTCAGGTGTTATTTAGCCATATATTACTTCTTGCAAAACAGACGCTAACGTATTACGTAACTCTTAGGCTTCAGCATGCTCCTTAGAGCTTCAGTTGCTGGATTTTCTAATGCTTTTATTTCTTCATTGAACTGAAGAAACATCAACAGTGTGATTTAAAAAAAAAAAAAAACACCCTACATCTTTACTGCAGCACAGTACCTTGATAGTGCAAACCTCATCTTAGCTACAGGATGACTTATAGGAGTCATTTAATAATAACAATGCCCAGCAAAAATAAATCAGTGCTCCAAATATATCCAAGGTCTAACTTTTAAGCCACCAAAATGTGTGTTGGGCTGTGTAATTATTATTAATAATAATTATTAATAATCCTCAGCCTTGTATTATCAGAAGTTTTTTTGAGCATGCGAAGTATTTTACATATAGTCTTTACAATAATCTTTTAAATATTACAATAACCCTTTGAACCCTTGGAGATAAGCATATCTCCAGTCGCCCTTGGAGGATTCAGGTTGAGCTGAATTTGGCTTAATATGGGCCTCAGGAACCTGCGTTGAGTCAAATCTATGGATTAAAAATCTGTGGATAATTATGCTGAATGTGTATTTGTGGCTTAGATCTTGGATCCCATATCCAAGCCCATCTCAGAGAGAGGAAGGAAGATAATTCAGGAACTTATTAGACCAATTTTTTTGAATTAACGGAAAAGAAGATATGTTTTCTGTCCTTTGCAATTCAGAAGACACAATCTTTCCAAAAAATAACTTGCCTACTACAGCAAAGTATCCTCTGCAAATGCAGGGGATTGTTGCATGTATTAAGACATGCACTCTATTCTTTTGTGGTGATGTACAGACTTAAAGGTCCTCACTAGCTCTCTGCATACGTTGAATGTCCGGAGTCCTACATGCATATACTGTATCACCCTGAATCTTCTGCAGGACACAGAGATTTTGTGACTGTGACACAGAAATCTGCAGCAGATGATCCAGTATATAAAGGTTTCCCTGAAAATGAAGGAGTCTGACCACCACCAGTTATAATCATCTTCCAGAGTGCAGGAATCTCTGAAATAATTTTCCAGTAGTAGAGGATATGATTATGTATAGCTGAAATTGTCACCTGTTCAGTTCCATCAAAATTGTTTTCTGGTGTTATGGATGATTTAGGTAATATTATGCAAAATTTAACATGTAATGCTTGTGCAAAGGGAATGTCTGGCTCTACTTAGCTTCCAGCAAGACATGCAATAGTTTCCCATAATCAGTACCTCTGGGACTTGTTAGTGTCAGATGAGATACAGATTGCAAAATTCTGTTCATAAGTGTGCTTGCCATGTTTATAGCTGCTTATTGCTTGTGTACCTCATGTAAGCAATCAGTTCTAGATGCCTGGGCATAATTTTGCATTTTGAAGAGCGATCTTACCAGATCTTCAAACTGCTTGAACTTGGAGGAGTTTATAATTTTAAGATCCTTGAAAACAACTCTGGAAAGTAAATGCAAGGAAAAAGCCGATTGATGGAACATGCACTCCAGCTGCCACTGAGTTAGACTTTGACAACACCTTGTTTCACAATTTTGATATTGATTTCTTCTAGGTAGACATAATATGTGGTGATCACCTGCTAGAACACTACCAGACCCTAAGGGAAATCCGGCGAGCTCTAGGAGAAAGTGCAGTGCAGGTAAGATTATGCCAGTTGAGAGAAATTTAAGCTTTACATAAAGAATGCCCTTTCGTTTCAAGCATCTGCTTAGCAGTGCTTTCACACATTGATAGCTGCTTGCATTGCATATATTTGTATATCATAAATGCTGCTTGCGGAACCTCATACTATGAGCTAACACTTCCTCAATTTGTGCATTATATTTTTTTTACCATTTGATTTACTTTAATTCTTGGGATTTTGCTTTCATTTAGCAACAAACTGGTATAATAATCACTGTAAGAGAGCTGACTACAGTGTATTAAGTGTACTGTTTTGGTCCACCACCTCACAGCATGGTATTAACAAACAACAGTGTTGTACAGGCATGCCATGGGAGATTTGTTCCAGGGACCCCCAGCAGATACAGAAACTGTGACTGTGGGGAGCCCTGTCACCGCACCCCTCCTCCTCAATATTACTAAAAATATATACATCCCATTTTTCAAGGAAAAAAGTACATGAAGCTGTTTACAGACAAAATCAAATAGCTAATGACATTAAGTCACAGATTTTCTTGGGGATTGGTGAGAAGGGAGAATTCTCTTTAAGATTTAACAACCCTGATTTCTTGTTGGGGAAGATATGCATCTGGAATCAGATCCCACAACACTGATTACTTACTTGGTAGTGCATACAGTGCAGGAACACTGTGCACATAGCAGATGTTACCCTTTCCCCAATGTTTCTTTTTGCATGCTTGGCTTTCATCCAGAAAAGTAGTATGAATGCAAAAATCAATCAATCAGAACCCTTATTGGCATACAATACACAACACATAATAGACAATACACAATACAAGTGGTTTAAATAAATTATAATGTAAAATAAAAATAGAGGTGAAATAAAATATATAAGAAGCTGGTTCTTACCCGGCGTTGCCCGAGTATTTATTTATCCCAAGCTTCTATTACACAGGAAAAGGAATGAATTCGATCTATAGTGTAAAATCGAAGTAATTTTATGTACAGGTAATGAAAAGTATAAGTACATTATAAAATTATAAAGTTAAATCTTTTACCAATTCACTATAATATTAATTTTAACTCAAAACTGGATTATAAACAACATTTTTAGTTTCACCTCCAGGAGCAAGAATAAATAAATTCTTGGGCGAACCCACCCTTGAACAAGCAACATAAAGTTGTCCGTGGGAGAAACATGGCGATCTCAAATCCACTCCGCAGTACTTAATAGACGCTGCCCCTGACTTGTTGATCGTGATAGAGAATGCAAGTCTCACTGGAAATTGCAATCTCTTAAAGTTAAAAGGGAGATCTGTCGGAATGAGTGGTATCCGTGGGATAAAAACTGTTCTGCCCTCTCCCTTTCTTGTCAAGATAGTTGCTTCAATTACAGTACCCAGCATCTTCTTGACACACAGCCTTGTGCCATTGCAAAGTTTTGGTGGGTCAAGTTTCTGTAGTAAAATAATTGGAGATCCCACTGTAATTAAAATACTATGTGGTGGCAATGCAGCCGGATCAAGTGAGTTTAGGAAGTCTGATGGGAAATTGACAACCTCATAGGCATCTACTATGGTATCAATAGACTTGTATTCAGTGACTACAAGTGACGCCTGGTAACATGGCAAGTATTTGATTGGAGTCCAAGACTGGGGCATAATGATTTCTAAAAATTTCCAGAAGGTTCTACAGAGTTCTGTTCATTCTATTCGACTACACTTGGGCTTAAATGTCATCGGGACTGTCACCCATCAGCTTAGCAACCCCGAAAGCTATGGATTTGACATGAATGTCGGTCATTTGGGACATTTTATTTTGCACCCCTTCTCACCCCCCATGCTGATGGGGACTGAATATGGATTGAAACGGCATCGGGAGCATCACTATTCATCTCAGTGACCCCGAAAACTATGGATTTGACACTGATATCTGTAGTTTTTGATGATTTTTAGATATCACCCCCTTCCCACCCCCACCCCTAGGGGTGCTAGGGGTGACTTACCCCCACAGTATTAATTTCCAGAGTGTAAGTCATATGTGTACCACGTTTGGTGTAAATTGTTCCAGGCGTTCCAGAGCTATGCTGGAACATACACACACACATACTTTTTTTATATATATAGAAGATATAGAACGAAAAGGAAACGATGCTAAGATCGCTTGTTTCTAGGATTTAGCTTCTGGTATTTCTCAAGATAGTGTAAAAAGACTGCTGTCTTCTCAACAACTACAGGATCATCTGCTGACAAGGCATTCTTTAAAACAACATGGTCAAGGTAGCTGATCCACTTCCTCAGCAAAGGTGCTAAGAATTTCTTAGGGGGGGCCAAGTGGAGTGGACAGTACAAGACCATATGCAAGAGGGTTTCCACTCTCCCCATCTCGCAAGAGCAGCGTCTGTCATTGAACGGGACTCCATTCCATCTGCCAGACAGTACTGCAGATGGAATAGAAGGACATTACATCTGGCTAGAGTATAGGCCCTGCGTTCTTGTGGGCATTTCAACAGGGATAGATATAATGCTGGGTAGCCTACCCTGGTTGGAATCTGTGAATTCCAAAGCGAACATTATCTGTTTGCTGCACTTAGCAGTTCCTATGCTTGAATATCCAGAAGTCTGCTTTTGATTGCATGATAGGCTGCCAGATGGGTCAATGACCCCAGGGCGTTAATGTCAATACCTATTGATCTTGATTTCTTGAAAAAGTCAGCTGAGCCCACTGGGGCCATTGAGTCCTCCAAAAGGTAATATAGGAAGCTTCTTTGGTTCAGGTTATAATACACCCTTAGCCAGAATTTTGCTGCTCTTAGCCATGCTCTTGTGTCTATCAAATATTGCCCCATTTCTAAGCATAGGGTAGAATACACAACACAATTAGGCAAGTTTAAAATTTTCCTTAGAAAAGAGCTTGAATTTGCTGCAAAAGGTTTTTTTAAAATTTATTTTTTGCTGATCCATATTGGTATGCCATAAAGCAGTTGTGGTGTAATTTTTGCATTAAATACCTGGAGAGAGGCTGGAACATAGGCAGTCCCGCTACTGAAATGAAACTGGACAATACTCTGTGCTGTCAGCTTCACAATGTTAAGAGCCATTTTGTGTTGCTGAGTCCAGGTGAGGTGGTAAGAGAAGTGAATGCCCAGGTACTTGAAATGTCTGACTTGCCCAATATGATTGCCATTAATATTCCAGGTATATTGTCGCCAAGTTTTGGCAGAGACCATTATCTTGGACTTGGCATAGTTTCGTTGGAGTTTTACAGTTAAGTAGTCCACATGCTTAGAGCACAATCCTAACCTGGAGTTAGGCCAGCACAGTTAAGTCAGCAAAGTTTGGCAGGCACAAGTGACACCATAAAATAGGTTTGGACCATTCTTGGAGTCAAGAGTGTTGTTTATTTGGAGTGTTTATAGCAGAGTTGGGGGCTTGTGGACCCATTCAGCGCTTGCCTAGCGCGATCGGAGCGGAGGAACGAAGAGATCGCTACATTTCAATAACAAAGTCTTTTATTGGTTACAGTAGCGATAGTTAGAAAGCGAGAAGTTCTATTTGCCGGTCAGCGAAAGCCGGCGAAGGCTTGCCGCGTACAAGCGGCTTTTCAACGTATGCTGTTACATTCTCAGTTACAGCCTCAGTCTCAGTCTCAGTCTCAGTCTTTGTGCGCACACAGTAAAAAATACAAGTTATATAGGAACAAAGGGGTGTAGCCAGAGCATATCTGGTAGGTGGATACCTGAAGACCCTTGTGCCCCATGTTAACCAATGGGGTAACCCTTTGAACATCATGATCTCATGTGAAAGTGGATGTTTGCTAGCCAGCGCTTCCCGTGAGAAACATTGCCTGCTTGTGTTACACTATCTAAAGGGAGTTCAGCTACTGTGTAGCAGGTTGCACTAACAAGCTGGGAAGCTGACCACCTCAAGGACACGCAGGTGCTCTATCTGATCTGGAGACGAAGAGACGGAATGCCAGTTTCCACTAGTTCTGGAGTGTGTGGTGTGAAACTGCAACAAAGAGTGGCCAGCACACAGACGTGTACCATCCTCCCTGACTCCAAGAGGGGTCCAAACATGCTTTACGGTGTCCCTTGTGCCGGCCTAACTCCAGGTTAGGATTGTGCTCTTAGTGACCAAGCATATAAGGCCAAGACGCGTCTGGGATAGTAATATTGCGTTGTTGGCATACAACAACAAAGGGGTTGTACCAGTGCCTAATTTTGGTGGATGCCCCTCTACCTCTTCTAGGTGGGAAGCTAGATAACTTAAAAATATGTTAAATAAGGTGGGGGCTAACACACAGCAGGCAGGGCAGGCCCGCATTTCAATCCTGAAGGGAGAAACCATGCTGGGCCACAGGACAGAGAGAGGCATGTTGGGAATCTTGGAAATTTGACTGCAGATGACAAAGGTGTAGCAAAAGTGTCAATACAGGACCAGGTTATTTCTCTGTCAACCACATTCCATTATTGGACACACCATGGTAGTTCATGAGAAAGAAGATGATCTGGGTTGAGGAGGAAATGAGGAGAGTTTGAAAACTGGCAATTCTGGTGCTCGTCTAGCTTGTGGTGCAGTTGGTCTAGCTAAGGCTTAGATTTGTCAAGATTTGTGTACTAAAAACAATTCGTATAGAATGTAAATGTATCTGTGAAATTAAAGTATTTGGCTTTGTTTAGGGTCAAAAACTTTTAATATCACGACTCTGTTAAATGGAATTTAAGCTAAGTCTTATTTTGTATATCATAATTAAAGTAGCAAATACTATTCTGACAGTTATTGCCCTTATGCAGCTGTTGGCCATCAGTTCACTTCTTATATCTAGCATGATGACATCATCTGGGCTGAACTCTGGAAGAAGTTGATATCAACCCTGTAAACTATTTATTATATTGTTAGATTTAACATAGAAAACAAAGCAAGTCTGCCTCTGCTGGTTTCTGTTACCTTAGATACCAAGTATGAATGGTACAAGCAGATATCAACCCTGTAAACTATTTATTATATTGTTAGATTTAACATAGAAAACAAAGCAAGTCTGCCTCTGCTGGTTTCTGTTACCTTAGATACCAAGTATGAATGGTACAGCAAAACTTGCCACTAAATTAGACTATAATCAACTTTAACCACATTGTAATGTCACCAAATTTAAATGGTTCGATCCCAGTGACTACATGTGTGAAATAAGAAACTTCATTTGGGCAAGGGAAGAGAGGGCAGATGTGCTTATCTCTTTAAAACTGTGGTAGTGAGGGTCTCCCACTTAGTTTTAGGAGATTGCAGAAATATCTACCCTCCACATAACTCATTTTTTTCTGTGTTTTAATTGAAGTTGAATGCTTTTGTATTGACCACTTGAAGAGAACATAATGACACCTAAAAAATCTGAATGTTGGACAAGATGAGCTTGTCCAAGGACTGTCTTTATCCACTTTTTGGAAGCAGGGCTCTCAAGTTCTATGTTGCCCTTTATATGTGGTAGGTGCTGTAGCATAACTTAAATAGGATAGGTGATTATGTCTAAGGGGTTGACCTACAATACTGCTCTCTGTAGCAAGAGTAGTTACTGGTTCAAAAACTGCTTCTTTACTGCAGAAAGTAATATTGAAAACATGCCTTCAGAGTTCAGCATGGATTGAACTCCAATTTATACAAGAAATTACTCAACAGCATACCTACAGAGAAACTATCAAGCATACACAGGAGTCATTCCTGTCATGTCATCTATTGCTTTACATCTTATTTCTAACATGCTACAAGACATTTTCTTAATAAAAGCTGTTAACATAGTAAATGTTATTTGGTTTAACTACAGAAAGAGAGTCATGGAAGTTGTAAACAGGGAAGTTCAGAAGGCAATGAAGCTTACATCTGCCCAATTATAATAAACTGTTTTGGGGAAAAAAACTGCAAAAGACTCTTTCTGCACACAGTTGGTCCTTGCTCTGTCAGGGAGGAAGTACAAAATTCTTGTTTTGATTTACTTGTTTTGATTTTGAAATTCTTGTTTTGATTTAAATGAAAAAGCTCAGGCAAAAGATGAAATAGCTGATCAAAGGGTATAAAGCAAGTTGGTCTCAGAAATTTCTTTTGTTGGACCTGATTTTCAGATCAAACGCTGTTTTTACAAGTACCATATTTTTGGATCTGCCTTACTAATAGTTTTACACCAGAAATTATGCCACTCCAGTTTATTTTTAATTAATGACCAGAAACCAATAGGTGTGTGTGCTTGTGCGTGTTCTTGAAAAAACCTCTCAATTATCATGCATGTAGCTTCTGCTTCAGATGAGAGAAACAAAAAATACTGGGTTGGATCTTTCACAAATCAGGATACTTTCGTATGTGCAAAAGATAGTTCTGCGAATTTTGGCCAATTGCCCTACAGTCCTCCCTCACCTTGTATTGTTTCAGAGCTGGGGCAGTCCCAGGGCTTAGGTAGCCTAGGTTTCACCACCCCCAATCTTCCGCACCCCTGCCCCCGACTTGGATGTAATTGTGGTTATGTTTGGACAGGGGGTGTTCAGGGCCACTTCCTCCTTTCCCCCTTTAAAAAAAGGAGGAAAGGAGGAGGTTGGCCGCAGCAGCACCCAACCCTCCGAGTATCAGAGGACTCTGGTGCTACTTGCAGCAGTACAAAGCCAGTTGGCTTCGCGCTGCTACAAGTGGCACCCGGATCCTCAGATCCTCGGAGGAATTGGGCACTGCTTGTAGCTATGCGAAGCTGCCTCAGGAAATGGCTTTGCACAGCTACAAGCTGTGCCCGGCCCTCCAATTCCCATATTGATGGGGGAGGTATTTAAATTTAAAAACTGTCAGCCAAATGACATGCTTCAACATCACAGATGAGATGCAGGTAAACAACTGAAACAATATACTACCCATTCAAGTGGTTTTTCCATTCTCCTAGCCAAGGTTTCAAGTTAGTTTTATACTTGCATAGTGTTTCCTCCTGCTGGGAGAAGTGTACAATCAAACTGGGAGACATTGCCTTACACTTCACAACTAAATTCAGCTTTTCCTATTTCATTAGGTGGTATATGGAAAGTTAGCTGTGGCAAAACTTTGCTGCTGTCCCATTTGCTGCTTGTGTCGAATCTTTCACCGGTGTGGTTTCTTTTCTGCTTTGTAGGATGGCTTACTTGTACTTCACTATGGTCTGATTCTTGGCGGAAACCCCACACTTCCAAGAATTGATTAAATGTCCAAAGCCGAAGAAATACAAACGAGCAAATGATTTTCAGTTGTGAACTGCACCCAAATAAGATGATCATCTTACCGGAAGGAAATGAATGTGCCACTGATTGCTCTAGAGAATCAGAATCTGACAAACAAGTATGAAGAAAGAAATATTGTAACTGTAGTTAACTATAGGGTTAAGTACAGTAGAGCCCTTCTGTTGTCATCACGTATATAACGGAGGAACAACAAAAGCCCATCAGGATGACTGGGCTAGCTTTAAATACTACTTGCGTCTTGCAGGCTTCACAGCTTGTTCCCAGAACTTGAACTTGAAACCAGCATTTATCTGAAAGACCTTAAATTTACACTTGCAGTGGTGTTCTCAGGGACAGTCTTTGGTGTGCAGTGTCTCATTGGAAAACATGTATTCAGGACACTTGATTGTACACTGTTTGTGATGTAGAAATAGAGACTTTCAGATGAGTCTAGATTAAATGAGGGGACAACTCTATTTTATAAATTGCACAAAGCATTATGTCATGTTTTCTAAGCGATATAGCATTAAGTAGCAGATCATATAGTAACATCATGTGAAAGGAATTAGATGACTGTTAATGCAACACCAGATTATCTCATTGTGCCTTACTGTGGACGTGGCAGTAGATTTTCATGCAGAATTGTAGGGACTGCTTCCTAGGTTCACTTCAAAATTGTTAAGCACCTGATTTTATTCATATTATAATCAGTGGTCAGGTTCTGTTATAGAGTGATCTATAAAGTTATGTATCTGGGCGAGTTAAGCAGCAGGGCAAAGAAGCCAGGGCCCCAGACTCTACTCATCCTCTGGGAAGCAAGGCAGCTTATTCCCGAACAAACACAGCTATGCAGGCAGGCAGCAGTTGGGTGGGGACTATCCAGTGTTTTGCACAGAATGCCACATGTATGACTATATGCCTCTGGGCCATAAGTCATGGGTGTGTCCTCGGCCCAAGGAACTCCAGGGACTCAGGGAACAGGTCTACTCCCTAGAGGCCTTGGTTGCAGACCTGGAGAAGCATAGGCAGACAGACAGAGACCATGATGAGACTTGTGGGGACTTGCAGGCTTTGTCCCACCCTCAGAGAGGCAGCTCATCAGCTGCTAGGGAAAGACGTCCCAGGGCTGGAGGATGTCAGCCTGGAAAGGAGGGAAACAATCCCCCAGTGGGGACCCCTTCTTTCAGTGACGAACTTGCATCCAGTCGCACTAAGGATGCTCCTCAGTGGGGGGTGGGGGTGGGGTGGTCATCAGCTCCTTGGTGATTCTGTAGTTAGGAATATAGAGGGGGGGTCTGTGATGGCTGTGAGGACCACATGGTAACTTGTCTCATGCGAAGGTTGCAGACATCACGTCTTGTCTACATAGGCTGGTAGGTAATGCTGGGGAGGAGGTAGCGGTTGTGGTGCATGTTGGCACCGACATGGGGAAATGTAGCCGGAAGGTCCTAGAAACCAAATTTAAGTTGCTAGGCAGGAAGCTGAAGGCCAGGACCCCCTCTCAGAAGTGCTACCCATTCCACATGCAGGGCCAGCTAGGCAGGCAGAGTTCAGGGGACTCAATATGTGGATGAGATGGTAGTGTTGGGAGGAAGGGTTTAGATTTGTTAGGCACTGGGGAACGAGAGGGACGGGTGACACTTAAACCAGAATGGAACCAGGCTGCTGGCGCACCTTGTGTCAAGAAGGTGACAAAGCAGTTTTTAAACTGACCTCTGGGGGAAAGCTGACAGGAGCCGAGCGGCATGCGGTTCAGAACTCCTCATTCCTACAGGAAGAGGAGGGTGGAAGAGTGCTACAGAGTAATGTCGGAGTAGGAAATAGGACTGCAAGTGTGAGGGTGACAGTTGGTCCAGTAGAAAGAGAGGCGGGGAAAATGGATCAATTAAGAGTCCCTCCTTAGAGAACCCCATATATAGGTGGTTGTTATGCAAATGCCCAAAGCTCCCAGCAAAGATGGAGGAACTAGAATATTTGGTGGCTGGGAAAAACATTGATATAGTGAGTGTAACGGAAACCTGGTGGAATGCAGAGAACCAGTGGGATACCGCAATCCCAGGCTATAAACTCTATAGGAGGGACAGGGAAGGGTGTGATGGCGGTGGGGAGCCATCTATGTCAGAGAAAGGTTAGAATCCAGCAGAGTAGAAATTGAAGGTGGGCCAGACTCCACCATCGTGTCACTGTGGGAAATGTATCCCACAAAGAAAGAAGGGCTCTACTAGGTCCAGGAGGGTGCCTGCATGGCTGATGAATAAAGTGAGAGAGACTGTAAGGAGCAAGGAAGCTTCCTTCCATAAATGGAAGTCTTGCCCAAATGAAAAGAATAAAAAAAGAACATAAACTCTGGCAAAAGACATGTAAGAAGGTGATAGCACACACCCACACCCTCCAAACCCCACCAGAGCTTGGGTCTGGAGGGTACTCTGAGGCCCGCCAAGGCCATGTGGGTTCTCCCGCAACTAAAGCAGGCTTCAGAATGGCTGTTTTGACCAAAAAAAAAAAATCACTTCCAAAAAGTCACTTTTTGCCAAAACCCGGAAGTAATGGTTGTTTGGCTGAAACAGCCGTTCTGAGGTCACTGGAGGACCTGTGCGGCCTTGGCAGAGCCTCTGGATGTGACAGGAGCACAGCTCCAGTTGCCATCAAAGGCTTCAGGTTGAGCCTAATCTGGCTCAGTACGGCTCCAGGTAACCCATATTAAGCCAAATTCACAGATATAAAATCCGTGAATAATTAGGCTCAATCTGTGTACTGTTTTTCACTCCAAACAGAAAGTGGTTCACAAAGTGGTTTATGTCGCTAAATAAATAAAATAATGTATTGATCAAAGTTTACAGAGAATGCTAGAGAAGAAATTAACAAAATCCTGTAAATAGGGCTGGCTCTTATCATCTGAATTTATACCAATTCTGGAACAAAATTGCCTGGTGGTAAATGCCTATGAAACTCAAGCTCCATAGCATCCACAATCTTGCCAAACAGTTGCTTCTAAAAAGGGAATTCATGACCAAGCACCATTGAAATCAATGAGAAAAGGTATGTATGACTTACTCAAGTTCCATTAATTTTAATAGGACTTAAGAATCCTAACTTTTGTAGGACACAGCTTAATGAAATTGTTGAACACCTTTCAGCTGCTGTTCCATCCACCTGGTACTGCTGCCTCCAGTTTGAGTCATCTAAGCATTACAACAGATGCAAGAGCTTGAAGTAAATTGGTCGATCTGGGAATCAGCCCTTCCTGTTCTCCTAAATTCCATTCGTAGCTGGTGGAGAAATCTGGCTCTCCTTCAAATTCATCACATTCTTGCATGTGAAGGCTGAATTCTAATGTGTGAAGTGTTTAGACATTAGGGTAGCTGAGCATTTTGAGTGGCAGGCTGCCTTACAGCTGATCGTCTGGGGACACAGAGGAAGGACCCAATTTGTTCTACACAACGATATGTTCCCCAGTCTAAGAAAAGATAACAGTTATGGAATGTTTTAATATCAAGTGTCATCATATTGGTTCTTACCTGACTTTGCAGACTGAGAGAACTGTGAATGGCTGTGTGTGTGTGTGTGTGTGTGTGTGTGTGTGTGTGAATTTTATACTATCAATTCCCTGCATTGCATAGCAACTAATTTATAAGGTATTTATTCTGCACTATATACACTGCTTACACACACACACACACGTTCACTATCCTATGTGGTCTAACCCCAAATATTGTAATGTAAATGTTTTTGAGTGAAAGAGGATTGAAAATTTTCATATTGAATAAACTCCCTCACTTTGACATTTTTCCCAGGTGAGAACATCAGTTGCTTTGTAATATTTGTGTCAGCCATTAGCAGAAGTCCTAGAAATGATGGACGTCCCAACCAACAAAAAAAAATAGCTTTGAGGGAATTGCACAAGTCTGTACCAGCGATGTGCTACTTTCTAAGATGTTGTTTTCTAAAGAAACTTCTGCCCTTTTGCAGTAAATCAAAGTAAATCATTGTCCCCAAGCAAATAAAATTTTTCACCACCCCAACAAACTTTTATTTTCCAAGCAGGCAACATTAGAAAGGAAGTTATTTCACTGGCTGATTTTTTTTTCCATGTAGCAGACCTGGAATTAAACGTATGTTGCACACACACCCCCACAAGTCCCCACCTTACTGGGCCGTCCTGCCGCTGAAGAAGAGTTCCGGCTGGTGGCTGCCTGCCCACCCGGCCCTCCAAACCCAGCCAGGGCACCCCCACGGGCGGTGAGCCCTGGCCACCCGCACCAGGCCAGTAACGACCCCGATCCCCCGGGACTGGCACTGCCTTGGGGAATGACAAGGGGGTGGGACCAGCCTGGCGCAGCCTGCTTGAGCCTCTAGCCGCCCTCCCCCAGGGGGTGGGTTGGTCCAGAGGCTGAGGCGAAGCCTGGGGGTGGGCTCGTCCAGGGGGGGTGGAGGCAAACTCCATAAAGGGCAGGCAAGCTGGTGATGAGGGTCAGTCGGGCCTGGGACGCTGGTTGTGAGGAGCTGTCTGCTGGTCCCTTGCCTGAGGCCCGGAAGGAGAGTTGGGCCAGGGTGGAGCAACCTCCAATTCTGACGCCAAGTGAAAGAGGCATAGCCTGACCCGAGGGGAGCGTTTAGGGCTTTGCAGGAGGGGTTGCCGCACCGAAATATCGCCGGGGCGGTGGGCCCCAGACAACCTAATTTATCTCTGTTGTTGCCTCACTTAGGTTGGACAAACTGGATGTCAGAGAACTTGGCTACATCCACCATTGGAAAAGTATAGACAGTTCTAACAGCAAAGTTTGGCCAGCACAAGGGCCACCATAAAGTGTGTTTGGACTATTCTTGGAGTCAGGGAGGATGGCTCACGTCTATGTACTGGCCCCTCTGACTCCGAGAGTTGTCCAAACAAACTTTACGGTGGCCCTTGTGCCAGCCAAACTTTGCTGGCTTAGTTTATGCCGACCTAACTCAGTTTATTGCGCCCTAAGGCTTTGTCATTTGCTGCTCCTCTCAGCTTCCTAAGCCTTTTGTCACCAGCGCTTTCTGAATTTACCTGAGTTGTTGGACTCTGATGTACAGAGTCTTTTGTTTCAGACAGTATGTGCTTTGATTGATTTTCTAGAGCAGTGGTCTCCAAACTGCATACCTGGAAAGCCATCCCCATCATGAGAGGCACGGATTGTTCCATCATGCAGCAGCTCCACTTTCCAGCCGATCGTCTGGCAGAGATGCTATAGGCATTTGCATCTATGCCTGGCGACCTACTGCACAGCCTTCTGGAATAGCCAGGCATAGACATGAATACCCAGAGGCATCCCTGCCAGCCAATCAGCTGGAAAATGGAGTTCTTACGCAACAGAACGATCCTGTCGCTCATGACGGGGACGTCTTTCCAGGTACACCAGATCTGGCCCAGGACCCACCAGAAATGATGTCATTAACCTGGAAGTGGTGTCATGGCTGAAAGTGACATCATCAAGCAAGACAGTCTTAATTGCGAAGTAATCAAATTACACTCCTGGAATGCAAATTGGCATTCTGGGGCTGCAGCAATTGCACAACTATGAAACATCCCTGACATAAAGTACAAAATACGTTAAAACACCAAACTGAAAACAAAATATTATGTAAACCTTCACTTGAAAATTCACTCAGAAAAGGAATATAACAAGAGTAAGGTTTGCAGCTTCCAAGATGGCTACTCCCAGCTTTCCATGACTCACCAGGCATCAGTTCACGACTCACCAAGTGGGTCCTGACCCACAGTTTTAGAAATACTGGAGTATTTCAAATAAAAGGAAGGGGAGTAAAGAAAACAGGTAAATGAAAGGAATCAAAATTAATATCCAATTAAAGAAATGAATCATCTTATCAAAAGGTTGATGTACAGCAAAGAAAAAACCTGAACATAATACCTGGAGGATGACTAGCAAGCTCAACTGTTTCTATATCACTGCAAGTCATGCATAACTGTATGTGAATTTTTTGTTTCTGTATATATCATAGCATCCGCAGGCTGCAAGGCTTCAATAAGCTTACATTGTACTGCTTGCATAAAAGTGGGATTATTTAACTCCAACAGAATAAATAATCAGTCATGTCTTTATGTTATTTACTAGATGGTCGTGTTTCTTCTGTGAAAACGTTTAACATGAAGGGAAAACTAAGATAAAGAAACCCAACTTCTTGGTTTGGAGAAGAATTCTAAGTAATTCTAAGTACAAGGTCATTACCAGAGTAAATGTTAGTATTATGTAATCTATTCCTTTGGGCTGCCTTTTCATAGTGTCAGTACAAATATGTCATGTTCTGTACTGATGATATAATCAGTTGACTGAATTCATCAACCTCATGTTTGTGGCATATACAGAGGGCAAGCTGGCATGGCTTAAGAACATAAGAAGAGCCCTGCTGGATCAGGCCAAGTGCCCATTTCGTCCAGCTTCCTGTATCTCACAGTGGCCCACCAGGTGCCTAAGGGAGCCCAGTAGACAAGATGCTTGCATTCTGTTGCCACTCCCTTGCGCCTGGCATTCTGAAATAGCCTACTATTGATGTAAAGAGGTTGCACAACCCATCTTAGCCTATGTCAAATCCCCTTTTAAAGGCACCTAGGCCAGATGCCATCACCACCTCCTGTGGCAAGGAGTTCCATAGCTTAATTACCCGCTGGCTAAAAAATTATTTCCTTTTATCTGTTTTAACTCTCCCAACACTCAATTTCAGTGGACGTCCCCTGGTTCTGGTATCGTGAGAGAGGGAAAAGAACATCCCTCTTATCGACTCTATCCCTCCCATGCATAATTTTGTATGTCTCAATCATGTCCCCCCTCAGGTGCCTTTTTTCCAGACTGAAGAGCCCCAAATGCTGCAGTCTTTCTTCATAAGGGAGGTGCTCCAGCCCCATAATCATTTTGCCGCTCTCTTCTGCACCTTTTCCAGCTCTACTATGTCCTTTTTGAGGTGCGGCAACCAGAACTGTACACAATACTCTAGATGTGGCCTTACCATTGATTTGTACAATGGCATAATAATATTGGCAGTTTTATTTTCAACCTCTTTTTTAATTACCCCAAGTATGGAATTGGCCTTCTTAATTGCTGCCACACACTGGGTCAACACCTTCCTTCCTTCCACCAGCACCCCAGGATCTCTCTCCTGAGCTGTCACCGACAGCTCAGAACCCATTAGCCTCACCTGAGCTTTCCTTAGCTCATATAATAATGGTCCAGTTGTACTGGGAAGAGGTATCCCTGCAAAATGATCTTTAAAATGAGACTGCAGAAAAAGTACCAAAAAGAACTAGTCATTCTTCACATGTGCTGCATCTTTGGAACTAAGCATATATTGCCACAGGATGGGGAACAAAAATGAGACTCCAAGATCAAAAACCAAAATGGTTATAGTGCAAGGATATGCCCTGATGGTCTGTGGTGATGAGGCGCAGAACATCATGAAGTCCGGTTACCTGGAAAAGACACTTCTGGATCACTAGGCCTCTGAACGTGATAGGAACCTTATTCTGGTTGTGTCTGCGGGCTGCAGAAAGCCCCCTCCAGGAAATGTTTTCAAAGCACTTCTGGTTTTCACTGAAAACTGGAAGTGCTTCTAAAACACCTCTGGGAAGGGGACTTTCTGAAGCCCATTGAAACCATCTCCTGCCTCTGCAGGCCTCAGAAAGGCTCCCAGAGGCAACTGGGGAACATCTCTGGTCATGCCAGGAAGCTCAAGGCCTGGCGGTCTTAGAAGCTCAGGTGAGGCTTAGCCTCCCCTGCTCACACATTCCTGTAGCAGTGTTTGATTTGGATCAGAGAGATCTAGGTTCAAATCTATGCTTAGCCTTAAAGCTCACTGAGGGTGACCTTGGGCAAGTTATGATGGACAGGTTAGCCTAGCCTACTCTATTTCACAGGATTGATGGGAGGATAAAAATGGGGAAGTGGGAGATGATGTATATTCTGCTCTTCCTCTAGGATGTTCAGGGCAGAGAACATGTGGGGAAATAAATGCAAGAAGCTTCTCACATTAAAATGCTTCAGAGGATAAAACACTGTAATATACAACAGTGTGACTCTTAGGCCAACACAAGAACAATCAGACTGACTGTTCAAATGCAAAATAAGATCTAAGCATCTGTCAGTTGTATTATTGTTGGATGGTACTGTGCCTCTGGAGCAGATGAAAAACCAACCAAAATATTGGCTGTCAGTGTTAGGTACCCCTGTTAGACATCCCCATCCAAGTGTTAGGAACGGAAACAAGATTTGGATCTTTGCAAAAGTTTTAAGGTTTTATTTCAGCTAGCGCTTAGCTGGGTGTCTAAAGGGAATAGTTTCCAAAGCTTTAGAGACAATCTTACAATCGATAAGTTCTTTATGGGAGATGCGCGCCTCCCATGAGTAATGATTATTCTTAGCATTTTACCACAATTAGGAAAGTATGTAACAGTTCAGCATTTTGCATTACATAGGCTACACTTGTTGCTGCTTCAGCAAAAGTCTGGGCCAGACTTAGCTGGGTCTGCGGTTATGATTTAACTTCCTCTAGCAAGAGGTCATTTGTTCAGTCAGCAGTCTAAAATTGTTACTCTGTGCTAAGTTCAAGCAGTGACAGAAAGAACAAGGGACAAGGTTTTTGAACTTTTATGGATTTGATATATAGCACATTTCTTTAATCACAATACTCAAAAGCATAGAAGCACCGCTCTCATCAGGACTTTGAAGAACTCCAGACCAGATTCAGGCAAGGAGAGGCAGGGGATACTTGCATGGCCTCTGAAATCTTAGATGGGTCCAGCCACACTGCACAACCCACTCAACTGGTATCCAAATATTAGTGACAGCTGGTCCGTGAACCTTTTATGTATCCTAATGGTAGTCAGCTCTAGCCATTGGTCCTAACCACTTATTTTAAATTGTTCCTACATCAGATGTGGGAATACAGATGACGAAGTAGTAATTGGTTCTGAGAATGAGGAAGACAGAAAATGTAGAATCAAAACAAAAGTCAAGCAGGCAGGCAGAGTAATGTCATCTTATTTATTTGTGCCTTACAGAAGAGGAAAGAATGTGAGCAAACAAGTTCCTTTTAATTCAAGAGATCATTGCAGTGAGACTGATTGGTCAAGATAGGTTTGTGTCTTCACATTTTGTTGTGGCAGGCTGCATCAGTGCAAACATATCACACAACACCATCCACTGTCTGCAGAAAGCAATTGCTGGCAATTTTAAGGCATTGAAAGAAATTCTACAATAGTAAACGCTATATAAAATTTGGCACATTTTTAATAGTAGACCAGAGGTTAGCAGATCCAAATGGAAGATAAAGTTCTACTTTAGGTGAATTCTTCCTTTCTTTTTTGGAAAGTAGTAGGCATGAGTCTTTCCTCCCAGTGATTTTACTTTTTGTGCTATTTACTACAAAATACAAGTTGTTGGTTTATTTGCTAGTGTTTTAGAAAGGTCAGAATTCCATTTACCAGTCTACAGCACCAGTATGTTTACCACACAGAAGTGAATTTGTTTGTGCAACTACATCATTTCCAAGTCTGGCCAGCAAAGCCAAACAAATACGCTCTTCCTAGTCTATCGGAGACAAGTCAGATGAGCCACTATTATTCATTCGTGACATCATGCAGCAGAGAGTGTACATTTAAGAAAACAGGCCAATGAAAAGTCCCTCAACAGGTTGTTATGAACAAACCTTGGCTCGGAACAACACCCTATTGCTTTTCATTACAGATAAGTTAGTGGCTGGCATAAATCTGCACTCGTTTTCTAACAGTGAATCAAAAGGCAAGGACACTATGGTTTTGTCTGCAAGTTGTGGCCACAGGAAGCTGTAGTCCTGGCTTTTGAAGCAACATTAGGACTCTGCTTATAGACAACTGAGCAGGTCTTTATTTTTAGCCTCTTTTTAAGACTAAGGCTAAAATCTAAACAGTAATCACACCATGTGTGTTTATTTTAAGAACAGTTGGCACTATTGAGTCTAAACAATGACTACTTTATGCTGGCTACTAGTATGGCATAAGGTGAAATGGACAAAACAGTGGCTCATTACAATCACAGAAATGGCAGAACATGCACCTACTAGGGTCTTAAGACCCCCACATTTGACCATGTAGATTTTTTTAAAGGGGAAGAATACACCAGGATCAGCTGGTTCCTAATACTTGCAAGTAACCAAGTTAAACAAAGATGTGTAAGTGCCTTCTCACAATGTGCTAGTCATCACACAACATGAACCGTCCTTGTGCACTGGTACAGTAAGATTATCCATGAACCTGTACCGACTTACGTAGGGCAAAATTTGCATCTTAAATAAGCTTTGACCTTATTAAAAAAAAATCACCTAACAATCCAAAATGCATTGTGCTTCTTTGTAAACTATACAGACCACACAGCAAAGCAGACAAAAAAAACCCCCACACCAGAACACTCCCCTTCTCTACTTCAGCAGAACACAATAACTGGACATGGAGTGAACTACCCTGCTAGTTGTTAGTTACCTGCCTTTAAAGAAACAGGTAGGTAAGATTAATCTATATCTCAATGATGAGGTGCAATTGCTGGGTACTATCACAAGTTCAGCAATAAGTCACAGTCAGAAGAGGACCCAAGACATATCAAGAGTAGCTACATATCTGCAGGTTTTATCCTTTGCCCTAACTACTTTTTGGGATAGTCTGCTTCTTTAAAAATTGTGAAGTTCTACTACTATTTTTTGCAGTTGTAGAAAATTGGTTTGTCACACAAGTTGTGCTATTTCCAGGTTGAGCTTTGACCCCCACTCCCATTTCTTTAATTCTATCACACTGAATATGGGGCTCCTACTGAACTAGTTTAGTGAAACATTAGAATGTTACGTGTACATGAGCTGATTAAGCACCTTAATTCAGGAATAGGCAATTTAAAGGTCAACTAAGCTATATTGTTCCCCCTTAAAGGCTAATTGTACTCAAGGTCAAATAATTACATTTTTTGGTTTGCATTAATGCTACTCTCCTCCAGGTTTGTTCGTTCCATTTTCTTAGTAGATGTTACGGTCGTCTCAATCATTTCAGCAAATGCTTCAGCTACCTGACCCGATGACATTTTTGAAGCAAATTTAGCTTCTTCTTTTTCCTCTTTCTTAAAAGAGAGAGTGGGTGATATTTTGGAACTGCTGACTATAGACGAACTGAAGATCCTGGGTTGGAAGGAGTAACCTGGGTTGGAAAGCGGGTTTAGAGAGGAGATGCCAACACTTGATGTGCTAAAACGCGTCTCTTCACCTTCCAGGAGCTTCCTGTAAACACCACAGAAAAAGAGATTACCACTATTACAATCAATTACATTCAACCCAATTTTTGCATTCCTCAACTAACCAGGCCTAAAAAAATATCATTGATGGACAGCCGATTTGAAAAAGACACATTCTTCTCTAAGACTTAAAACCCAAATTCAAGACTTTGGATTAGCGTAACCTACATTGACACCGTAATTATCTAAATGTACTTATCCACATTTCCCTATGTGGTTTTTTGGAGATATTTTTTCCTCAAAATTTCTTGATTAAAATAGCAAATTGCTATGTTATGTGTTTTTATTCTACATTCTTAGTCCAAGTTTTCTTATTTTTATTAATTTTAAACGCTTTAAAAGTGTACTAGGTAGATTATGTAAGTGATATAGTGTCAGCAGATGCAGCCACAGTATTTTTTCTAAGGTATGTTCCAGAAATTAAAATACCAAAATGTGGTCTTCTGTGTTTTTTTCAAATATTTAACCCCTAAAAGGCAGTGTTTAACACTGCAGTGTTTTTATGTGGTGTTTTAACAGAAAAAACCACCCCTATACGTTAGTCCACGTACTACAAAGACTGACTGTATGTAAATATCACGCCTCTTTATCCAAATTCCTTATTATTGGAACTTCTCTCAGAGGCTGGACTGTACATGAAGTAGAGATTCACAACTGAACTAGGATACTAATTTGATATTTCAAATGCCTTCAAATTGTATAAAAACCAACGACAATAGCTTTGTGTTATACTGTGAAAACCAGATCACTTGTGTGTCTGAATAACTTGTGAATAATTTGCCTGAATGAAAACTATGAGAACTGTCACAGTTTGGTAGAATATGTGCCTCCAGAATCTTGGCCAAGACGACTAAGGGCCCAATCCTATTTCCAGTGCTAATGCAGCTACAATGCAGCCCCAAAGTAAGGGAGCAAATGTTCCCCTACCTTGAGAAGGCCTCCATGACTGCCCCACCACCACCAGATGCAGGACACCACCACCCCATTGGCTTAGCTGCATAAGTGCTAGAAAGTTGGCTAGGATTGGGTCCCAAGACATAATAACCAGACTTGAGGATTATGAAATGGATCCTTGGAGCTATTTTAAAGATCTAGTAGCAGGATCTAGGATCCTCTGCTAATACAGTCAAACCAAAATAGTACTTGAACCTAGATGTTTGATCAAGAGACAACAAGGTCCTGATTCAAGAATGTCAGTCTGAAACAGTTCTTGAGAAGCAATTCCACTATTAAATTGTTATACAGCCACTGTTCATTCTTAAAAGCAAACTACTTCAGACTACTTTGTATTATCACAGTTTACCTCAGCCACTGACTTTACCTCTTGCTTCTTGTAGTAGCTAGAGTAGTAGCTACTACCTCTTGTAGTAGCTACAGTAGTGTCAAACTGCAGCCTTCTACCAACTTCCTATTCAACTCAACTCAACTAGCTCAGATACCCATCTCAGCCATAAAAGCCCCAGGCTGGCAGAGTGAATGGTCCTGCACATTAGATTCCAACATATAATGAATTGCATGTCAGTTGTGAACAGCTCTATTTCCCCTCTATCTTATAAAACTGTGCCCTTGGGGTTGGGACCCCAGTGGGGTCATGAAGCCTCAGTTGTGGGGTTGGGACAACTTATGGGAATAAAAAGGGTTGAAGACTACTTGACCAGAGCACCCCCAGGTAAAGGGGGAAGCAGGTGTACCCTTTCAGGTACCAGGAGATGGTGCCCCAGTCCTGCTCTGGTTCTTATCAGTTATACTAAGATAGCTTTCACTAATGCCAGGCTTCATGGCAACTCCTTCTGCTCTCTTCAATAGGAATATTTGGTTACAGTGAACAGTGCTGGGAGTGGTGAGGCGGGATCAACAGTGGCATCCCTAGTCTTATTTATATATTGGGGTCATGGTGCAAAAAAGGTTGTTGTAAAAGAGAAAATTACACAGCCAAACTTTTGCTTTGCTATATTTCCGAGTCAGAAACTAAAATGTGGTACTATTCCCACTGCCAGTCCTATCTTTCAATTGCTGGTACAGGCTCCAGGGATAGCATAGCAGCCATAGGTAGTTGGTGGGGAAAAAAGCAATATAAATAGTTGGAACATGGTGGGCAATAATTCCCTGAATTATTTTTTAAGATGTTTTATTTGGAGACAGTATCTAAATGAATGCCAATACAGTACAAGGTAATTCATATTCAATAATAATGACACTTTCTTTTAAGCCATCTCTCCCACTTCCATCTGCCTGTGGCAGAATTGGTATGCTTTAGTAGTTCATTGTCATCTTTAATCCATTTCTTTTCTCTGAAGACTGATCTGTGCAACACTGATAACACATTCATAGGCAGGTGAATGAGCCTGTTTAAGAGTCAGCTCCCATCTGAATCCTGTCATTTACTGTTAAAACTGTTCATAGTGGCTTCACTATCTGAAAGTGTTTAAATATATATTTTAAACATTTAAAGTAAGCTCTAGAGGCTCAGCCTTGAAATGGACGTCAAATAAGAGCTGTGCAAATCAGTACATGTACCATTTCCTAGGGGGCTCTATCCCTTTTTTCCTGTATAGAGAAATTCAATGCCATGTGTATGTTTGGCAATGTATCCTAATGATAGAGCCAACCACCAACCTTCAAAACAATATATAACAGTGCTTCCAAAACTCCTACAAGGGAGTTGGGATCACAGGATTGCATTGCTGCTGGGGGAGAGTTCCTACACACCTCTGCCAGTGCCGGCCTCTGGGGAATATTAGGAACTCCACACATGCCTCTGCAGGACTCCCCAAGCCTTCAGGTTTCCAACTTCTTTTTTAACTGTTAAAAAAAAGTTTGAAAAGCACTTCTTAACTATTCCTGATGCTTGGGGAACCTTGCAGAGGTATCTGTGGGGTTAGTTATGTATCGTGGGTGGAGCCCAAGTAGCAGCTGCTCCAGGCACAGTTCAAAGAGTGGGTGCAATTTTTGCAATATCAAAATGCAAATGGCACCTGCAAATATTTTGCGCCCCCCCCCCTTTCCAAACTCACCACCAGCGCGTGCCTCCTTACGACATCTGGAGGAACCGGAAGTGAGGATGGACTGGAATGCCTTGTTCATTAAACTCTTTGTTGGAGAGCCTCCAAATAAGGAAGTGGGTGGTGACGTAACATCATCTCAACTCTGAGAGCATACAGCAAGGTGCTTGTGGTGAGTTTGGAAGGGGGGGTGTCGCAAAATTATTTTCTGGCTCCAGGTGCCTTTTCACTCATTACGGCTCTGTGTGGGGCTCCCCAGACCCCCTGGAGGCTGACACTGGCAGAGATAAGCAGAAAAAAACCCTCCTCCTCCCCCTAGTAGCAGTGCAATCCTGGGGATTGCATTGCTGCCTTTCCCTCTCTTCCGGCCTCTTAAAGGGACAGGGACAAGTGCTTCTGTAGCTGGTGGGTCGCAACCCAGCAGTTTGAGAACCACTGATACATACCATCTTGGCTTTAACTTTGTTTTCTGCAAGTTAAGTCTCCAGCAAAAGGCAGAGCTCCAAACAGTCTGTTACCTGTATGCTGCTATCTCTATATCCAGGGCCATTTTGACATTGAGTAGATCCTGGTATTCTCTCAGGTGCCGAGCCATTTCATTCTTTGTCTCTCTCAGATCACTTTCTAGCTGACCAATGGTGTCCTGCAAACAAGACCAATTAAGACAAAAACAATGAGATTTCAAAGCCAAAGACATTCCTTCTCTCTACTGAAGGATAAAACAAAGCTTTGTTAGCTTGCAACAGCACACTCATAGCAATCAAGAGCCAAACAAACTCCAATTAAAGTCAAGTGATTCTTCTAAAACTAGAATCACAACACAGAGAGCTCAAGCATGGTGTATGTTTCTAAGACAGAGTGATAAAGTAGCTCTGAAAAATACTGAAGCAAGCTATGGATGCCATGTCAATCCACCATATTTGATTTATAATATGGACACTGTTTCACCAGCAAGGGCAATTACTGAATACCAAACCTTCCTTAAGCCTGATACTAGCCAAGTTATTTTCGACTGGGAAACACTAATCAGGCACAAACAAAAACAGAACAAGCAGAGGCTGAATGTATATCAGAATGTATACATGCGGGCAGATGTCTAGCAGCACTGCATAGTCCTCAATGGAATGTATATTATCATCCACAGGTAGCACAACTTGTCATGGGTACCTTTGCACAACTAGCGCTAGTTTGGGGCATATATAAGCAAAGTCCCATGAGCAATGAACAGTTAAAGCTTTCACATCTCAAGACAGTCCACACATCTGCTTGAGAATCCAATTTTGCTCTTGTTTCCTTTTAAGATTATGAATGAGTGCACACGTACAAAACAAAAGGGGTGGAAACTGTTGTGCAATCATAATCAAGACATATGTACTGCTTTGCTACTATAACATACAGTAATTTTTTTTCTAATATGGAAGTCCATAAGTATAGTTGCTGTTCAGGATATCCATGATGTGCAGACTTCCCAACAGGATGACAACAGATTAGGCAAAGCAGAAAGACTCCATAAGAGAGGGTTTGGGCAACCCTGATATCAGCACTAATAAATGAAAGCCAACACACACAGCTGGAAATGTTAGAAGTTCAATATAGGCTTTAAATCATCCAAGAGTTACTTATACCTCTTCTTTTGAGCTCTCTAAAAACTATGAGATTTTTTTTATTTTGGCCTATGTGGAATGTTAAGATACTCTCTACATCCTCTCTAGATCCAAATCTATTTAAAAATATATTTCTACATTACACAATAGAAAATGCTTCTATTTTATAATTAGATGACCTAATAATTAGAGTAGTTTGAATGATGCAGAATATTCCTATCTTTCTAGTTACTGGCTGTTCATATAAGCACCAAGCACTAATGCTACAGTATTTAAATTGATTACTGTGTTGTAATTTCTTTGGTCACTCTTGCAATGAAACATTGAATGACATTGGAACATATCTACAATATTAATTGAAGGACAATACCTATGTTGAGTATGACATATAACCTATGTCGAACATTTTAAAATAGATCTGATGTTCAGAAGTAGATACTGCAAAAATAATTAGAACTCTTCAAATTATCTAGAGCCCTCTTCCCCTTTATCATGCTATTGAAGTCCAGATGAAAATATCCCAAAATCTTCCCTTACTAATCTAAAATCTTCTCTTACCACAACACTGGGCACTGCACATGAAGAACCATTACTGCATTATACAGCAAAAAAATTGATTGTAATAGACTGTAAAGAATACCAAGGGAAATCAGAATATTGTTCCTGTGTGCCAGCCTATTGGAAGAATTATGAAATCTAGTCTAAGCCTAGTCTCAGTAACTCCTGTGTGGAAAACCATGTGGAATTCCTCTCAAAGGCATTAACAGACAACAAAATTCAGGGACACAACCCTACGAGGAGGGCCCTACAACCCTAACTTCTAGGACTAGTAACCAGTATATCTATATTTCAAGTTCACATTGACTAGTACAACAGTTATGCAAACAGATATGAACCACGAACAAACATGTTATCGGTATAGAATCCAGCTTGCATTGGTCACTGTTGTGTATTCAGCCCCAGACCAGCTGGTCAGTTGTATATTTAGCCCCAGACCAGCTGGTCAGTTGTATATTTAGCCCCAGACCAGCTATCACAAGTGCTATAGAGCCATTTAAAAATGTCATCATGCAAACTACAAAGCACCTTTTCTCATTGGGGCCAACCCCATCCAAAAGGTCATTGCTTAGGGCCATAGCCAATTTTATATCACTTATATGTACACCAAATTATGTTATTTCCACCTACTCCTACAGATTTGTTCCCACTCTCACTGGATATCTACCTAAAGTCTCCTGCTAATATGACTTCCACAGCAATATGGTCAGAAATGTCAATATGGTCAGTAACACCATCTTACTGAAAGTAACACATTCTAAGGAGCCAGGTGTCACTTGAATTGTCTGCTAAACATGGTGATAACCACATGAGCCTTATGTTGGCTTCAGGTTGCAACAGGTAGTGTCAGCCATGTTACTCAATGTGTGTGAATTCTATGCAAGTGGTAAGCAGCCAATCATATGGGTATCAAATAAGATCCTATACAATCATCCCCACCAATACAACTGTATGAGACACAGACCCCAGCAGTACAATATACTTCGTATGAAGACAAAATTTTATATATATATCAGTAAGTATTTTCAGTGACGCCACCTCTGACTGAATCAGAATTTTTATGCATTACTGAAGTTGCCTGTTGCTTTTCTATTTACTTAATTTGCACACAGGACCATATTCCATAAATTTGCTACATCTTTTAAACAGTCTAATTCAGGCGGTCACTAATCATAATTTAATTAGTTACTGAATTTAACGTACAGTACATATAACAAAAATAGAGCTAAAAATATTCATTCCTTAGATGTATAAAACATAGAAGAGACATCCCCACCTGCATGAGGAGTGAAGATTACCCTTCTACAAAAGCAATTGCTACCCATGGATTTTTGAGTATTCCCATGAAGCAAAACAAAGACATCAATTAGGGGCACTTTTTAATTGATTAAAAACCTATTGGTAGCTTAATCTAACTAATTAACAGTACAATCTTATACATTTTTACTCAGAAGTCATATTAAATGAGGGCTTACTCTTGGTTAAATGCGTATAACAATGGTTCTCAAACATTTTAGCACCAGCTCCCACTTTTTAGAATGACAATCTCTCTGAGACCCACCAGAACTGAAGTCATGGCTGGAAGTGCCATCATTGTGATGCCAGAGCCTGCTGCTTTTCTGAGAATGCAGCAATCAGTTGGGTTATTTCTCAGCCATTTTCCAGTACCAAAGTGAATCAGAAAGAAAAAAAGCCCATTTACAACCTTGACACAAGCAAAATAACCACACAGCCCTCCCCTTTTCCAGCGTCCCATATTTTCAATATGGCTGCTCTAGGTGCTTCCCAACCCACCTGAAATTGGCTCTCAACCCACTGGTGGGTCCTGACCCACAGTTGGGGAACCACTGGTGTATAGGATTGCAGCCCAAGAGCCCAATCCTATGCATGGTTACTCAGAAGTAAATCCCATTACAGTAAATGGGAATTACTTTCAGGAAAACGTGCATAGGACTGCACACTAAGTGACTCAACGCTGCAACCCTTTTGACATTTATGCTTCTTAAAACAGTAAGCATAGCTTTTAAAAAAACCATTAACTGTTGAGGAATTCCATTATACCAGATATTATAAACAAGAAGTTCCTCTTTTAAGCATTGCAACAATTTGATCTGCTAGAACGGTTTGTTGGTTTAAATAGAGTCACAAGCTTAAAAGGGAAAATAGAGGTATTTGCAGTGACTCTACTGCAAATAAGGACTACTAAATGGATGCAGCACATTGTATTCAGTACCATGGAGAGTGGCATCTTCACCCTCTTTTAGCTGCAGTTCAGACTTCTCCAAACCTCCCCTTCCCCACACTTTCCGGTGTGATGTTTCCACGAGGCAGAGACTTGCCCTCCTCCTCTTTGTAAAGCACCAATTACATGGACAGCATTAAGAGCTTCCGTTATACAATTTACTCAGAGACATAAGGAACGAAAAATAACGAGACTAATTCATACATGCCTAAATGCAGCCAGGAGCTTCCCGGCGACCGTGGGGAAACATTGTTTCCCCGGCTGCTTCTTTCAGGGGGAAAAGGTCGCAAGGATTCCCACGTTCAAGGAATTAAGTATTCACAGGCACCAGGGTGCACACACAGTTCCTAGGATTGCCCTACCGAGCGTCGACCAAGCCAACTATCTCAACCTTTGGCCTACTAACAACAAGAGACCAGACAAACCGAAAGAGAATCTCAAGGGGAAAGGGGGATGCGGAAGGCTTCCAAGGAGGGGCAGCCGAGCAGAGCAGAGCAGAGGCGACACCGCGCCTGCGCGCCCAGACGGCCTCCGGCCTCACCTGCAGGCCGACGGCCTCGGCGTTGTGCCGCTCCTCCATCTCGCGCAGCTGCCTCTCGAGGGACTCGTTGGCGCCGCGCAGGCTCTCCACCTCCAGGGTGCGGGCCTGCAGCTGGCGGCGGTACTCGCCGATCTCCTCGCGACTGGCGCGGATGGCCTCGTGACTGCGCGCCGCCTGCTCGCTGAGGTTGGCGAACTTGGCGCGGTACCACTCCTCGGCCGCCTGCAGGTTCTTGGCGGCCAGCACCTCGTACTGGCCGCGCAGCTCCTTGAGTGCCGCCGTCAAGTCGGCCTTGGTGCCGTCGGGCTCGGCCGGGGCCAGGGGCGGCACCTGCAGGGAGGCGCTCAGCTCGGCCACCTCCTCGGCGTGCACCTTGCGCAGGAAGGCCAGCTCGTCGAGCAGCGCCTCCACCTTCTTCTCCAGCGCCAGGCGCGCTAAGGTGGCGCCATCCACGTCCCGCTGCTGCGCGCGCAGCGCCTGCTCCGCCTCGGCCCGAGCGCGCGCCTCCTCCTCGCAGTGCGCCCGCAGCCGCTGCACCTCCTCGGCCAGCCGCTCCCTCTCCAGCAC
Organism: Lerista edwardsae; assembly: GCA_029204185.1. NCBI lineage: Eukaryota > Metazoa > Chordata > Lepidosauria > Squamata > Scincidae > Lerista > Lerista edwardsae. The sequence continues at coordinate 23,020,428 of JAJKFI010000002.1, forward strand.
CAGCTGCGCCCGCGCGGCCTCGGTGTCGTCGAGCTGGGCCCGCAGCTCGCGCAGCTCGCCCTGGAACACTTCGGCCAGGCGGCTGGGCTCCGCGTGGCGCTGGCGCAGCGCGCCCAGCTCGTTCTCCAGCAGCCGGTTGTGCTGCTCCAGCTGCCGCACCTTCTCGATGTAGCCGGCGAAGCGGTCGTTGAGCCCCTGCAGCTGCTCCTTCTCGTTGGTGCGCGTCAGCCGAAACTCATCGTTGAGCGCCGCCGCCTGGCTCAGATCCAGGCTTTCCGCCTGCGCCAGGCGGTACGAGACCGCATGACTGCTGCTACGGGACACCGATTGCGAGCGGTAGCTGCTGCCCACGGTGGAGCTGCCCAGGCGGGACGAGAAGCGCGGCGGCTCCCCGAAGATCTTCCGGTAGGAGGAGGCCAAGTAGTGCGAATCCGAGCCGAAATTCATCCTGGAGAGTGTGGAGATGCTGTCTGCACCGGCGCAGCTTTATATAGCGGGGCGGATCGCCGGCTGCGCTGCAGAGGCGGGGGAGCTCTGCTCTTAGGGCGCGGTCGAGAGGAGGAGGAGATTGGGAGGACTAGATGGTGGGGCGATGTTGGGAGACGACTTGCCAGCGGGGATGTTGGGATGCTCTGGCAACCTCAAACCTAAGCAGAGCTTCATCCTGGAGAGCCCCAGCTCTTTCAGTGGAACTTTTTGCTAACTCTCTAGCCGCAGAAGCCGGGGAGGGGTTTGGATGCGGGTGGAGAGACTGGCTACGTCTTTAAAAGTGCAGAGTAGTGGCGATCTGGCGGTTTACTGATTGCCGATGGGGAGGCTCTGGGGATTATTCTCAGGATACAGCCCCAAGAGGTGATGCGGATTACAGTAGGTGGTGCCAGTAGAAACCGAAGCTGTTTTCGGGGCGATATGCCGATAGCATTGGTGAAGCATTGGACGTCCACGGATATCGGAGAAAGAAGAATAGACAAGAGGGTGGTGCTGCTGCCTGAAATCTTAGGGCGTATGAAAGAGATGGTTTGAGGGCTTGGATATGTCTAGCCCTGATTGATCCTACCACACTTCTACCCTCGCCATCTAATGCATACTCTCAACTCACTTTCCTGGGAAGCATGACTTGGGGAAATGCTGATGGAGCTGTCCATTTTGCCGCAGTGCTGATGTCAGTCGTTCCCTCCGATTACCAGGGAAGGCTGGGGAAACATCCACGTATCACGGGCTGTTTTTGCACTCGGGCACGCAGACACTTCCAGAGTCATGAAACACAATCAGACACCTTTCAGCCTCCCAGCTTGAAAAACCCTTTAATCACTTTCCAACATTGCCACCTCCCCATTAACCATGTAGCGAATTCTCCTTATGCTCAGCTGCCGGTTTTTTTCTTTTAAATAGCGAGGCTCTGTAATCCAATCAGTAAATTTGGTTTGTTCTAACTATTGCACAGTTACCTTGCACAGACATTCAGGCTGCAATCCTATAAGCGCTTTCCTGGGAGTAAGCTCCATTGAACACAATGGGACTTACTTCTGAGTAAACATGCATAGAGTTGTGTTGTCAATGGGATGTGGGGGAACCCAACCAATTCCCATTCACTTCCATTGGGCATGAAGAGAAATGGAGGAGGCAGTGCCTGCTGAGTGGGAAGACCACTCTAGATGGAAAGGATCACAGCTTAGCACCTTGCCATTGCCCTCCTGCAGGACTGTATGTGTTTCATGTATCACATTGCGTCATAAAATGGGGGGGAGCGGATTCTTTAGAAGAACCCAAACTGATAGAAATATGTAAGTGTGGCTTTTGCAGTGAATTCTGTTGGATAGCAGTGCTGTATTGATCTTGGAGGAAAATGTCTGCCATAGAGATTTATTTAACCTGCCCATATGCTTCATAATTCAAAGTGACATGCAGCAGCAGCTTCTCTGAATGCAACATCAGTACAGGACAGTGAGAAATATCTGGACTTAAACTGAGTCATTGGTCTGTCTAGTTTAGTATTGTCTGTGGACTAACAGTAGTTCTCTAGGGTTTGGATCAAGGACTTTTGCAGATCTGGAGATGTTGGGGCAATCTTCAGCTTTGAGTGTTCTATCATTAAGGCCACAATCCTATACACAGTTTCCTGGAAGTAAGCCCTATTGAACACAAGGGGATTTACTTCTGTGTAAGCATCCATAGGATGTAAGATATATAATCTCTGCCTAATGGGAACAATCAACTTTTAAAATCACAATTACTGAATTCAGAAAAAAAAATACACAATTAAAGTACCCAGTTGAAACGACCAATCCTATGCATATCTAATCAGAAATAAGTGCCATTATAGTCAATAGGTAGTCCCAGGTAAGTGTAGATAGGATTGCAGCCTATACCCTATTGGTGGGTAGATCTACCAAGGTACTAATCCTGGCACACCTCTATAGAAAATTTGAATGTCCTTATGAGGTCATACCCTTGAAAACAGAATGCAGTCCTACAGGCTGCCCTGTGTGGTCTGTGGCCTCTAGAACACAGTCCTTGCTCCCAGTTGATAAGAATTCATTCCCTGTTGATGTTCAGAGGCTTCCTATCAAAATGTTTCAACTTATTTTCCATCACCTGGTTGCCTGCTGAAGTAAAGTTCATCCTAGTTACTTTATTTCCCTCCTGTTCCTGCCTATAATTTACAACATAATCCCATGTATGTCTACCCAGAGTTACGTCCCATTAATAGCGACTTACCAGGGGCTTACTCCCAGGTAGGTGCGTTCAGAATTGCAACCCTAGGCTGACTTCATCGCTATCTCTGAACAAGAAGCAATATTCTCTGGACTATGGACAGGTTTTTGAATACGTATGACCATGGACTCTCTGGAATGACTGTCAACTCCCCCCCCCTTCTTATGTGTGTGTCCTCTGTGTTCCTTCAAAAACCTGGTACTCTTTTGTTTGACCATTTTCTGGTACTCTGTGGTCACTACTGCAAGGATTCTTGTAAGAATAAAAAATTGGTGTTATTGTGTTCTCACTTATTGCATTTTGAGAGCTGTTAACCTTCATACATTGGATTGTTGGCAATCACAAGTCAACAAGGCTATAAGCACCCAGTAAATCCCAATCCCTGGTGATACACAAATGCTGGACTCTACCCCTTTAAACACCCTTAACATACATAGAGTAGCACACAAAGAGTAACATTCCGGATTTCACAAATTTTGGGAGGCTGAAATTGACTTTTGAGGAGCATGTGCTTTAGTTTGCATATGATCTAGAGATTTTCCAGAAACATTTTATTAGTACCTGAAAATGTATTATGATGGGGATGATGGGGAATTGTTTTAGATGATTCAATGAAACCAATCTTTCCTAGAAAGATATCATCTTAACTATATGAGATATATGCTTAACTAGCATGTTCTTTCAAGGAGCTTAGCTTATATTAGGGGAGTTCCTGAATCTGGCCCGCAACTAGACAGAACAAACATGGCTAGGAGTGCTTTTACCTAGCATTGGCTAGTGTGCAGCTATGGCCCTTCCTTGAGACAACAGATCTAACTTCAGTTACTCAAGCTTTGCTCACATCTCAATTAGAGTATTCAAACTCCTGTTTGCAGAAGTTGACCCTGCGCACCATACAGGGCTGCCCTAAAAAAGTATTCAGTGCTGCAGAATGCTGCAAAAAGTATCCAGAATGCTGCAGCCACACTGCTGATGTGGTCGACGTGGAAGGAGCATAACACTCCAATCATACAGGAACTACACTGGCTTCCCATCCATTTCCAAGCCCAATTCAAGGTACTGAGTTATCTTTCGACTATAATCCTTATACACACTTTCCTGAGCTCCATGGAACACAGTGTGACTTCATAGGTTTGCATAGGTTTGTGCTAATAAAGACCTACACAGTTTGGACTCTGAATACATTAGGGCATCAGTTCCTAAAGTCCTACTTGGACTTTGGGACTGCAAGTAAATTTTGGCGAGGAGTGGGAACTGGGGCTGGGGGCGGTCTTGTTGGCAGCACAGCAATCACGTTGGCACAGGCAGCCAGGGCCTTTTTTGCTTACCTGGGGTTTTGCGCTGACCTTGGGGAGGGTCTGGGAGGCTCTTGGCACCATCTGCAGGCTGCCCCAATGCTCAAAATCACCCAAATTCACGATGAGAGGGTACTTCCAGTTTTGATCCTGGTTTCCCTTAAGGGGAAATGGCCCAATTCAAGTACCCAATGATGGGTCATGACCACGACTTTGGGTGCCACTGCCTTCTGCCATAAGAAGATTCTCAGGGGAGGCTGTGCTCCATTTGCCAGACTCGAACAAACCCTAAGCATGCATACGGAAAAAAACCTTTTCTGTGATAGTCCCCCAGAAGTGGAACTCAGTCTGTCAGGTAGTGTCTCCCCTTTTCGTTTAAAAAAATGCTCAAGATCTATTTTGACAAGCTTTGAGGTTGTGAAACTGAGCTGCTCTATATCTTCTGTTGCTGGACTGCATTTTTGTCTGTCTCTGAGTAATTTCAATTGTTGAACCTGTTTTTCTTGTAAATTGCCATGATCTTTGTTAGTTGCCTTGGGACTATGCAGAGAAAGGTGGGGCAGAAATGACTGAGTAAATAAATACTTCAGCGAAACATCACCTTCCCCCATTGTGATAAGCCAATTGCAACTTTCCAAGGTGTTGCAGTAATTTTTAATATGCAAAATGTGCAACTGTTCATATACATCTTTATAACAACCAAAAGAAGCAGATCATACAGAGAAATTCCACCTCCACCCATTCCACCCCCACCCCTCAGTCCAACCCTGAATAGACTCACCAGGAGCAATTGTTCCTCTTCACCCCCAGCACAGTGTCTTTTCTAGTGGCTGTTACTGGTGGTGTTCTCCATTCTTTTAGATTGTGAGCCCTTTTGGGACAGGGAGCCATTTAACTTTAATGTTATTAGTTGCCTGTAAACCACTTTGTGTTGAAAAGCGGCATATAAATACTAGTGATTGATTGATTGATAATCATTTGCCAAACTATTCAGGAAACTTTGTGAGCAGGCAAATGAACCTGGCTGTTCCAGATCTTTTCCTTACATTCATCCATTGTCAACCTTCCTTTACTCTCTCCCTTCTCTCAGATCTCCTTGTCTTTCCCACTTTCAAAACGTAAACTGGAGGCTCCTCAGAGCAGGGACCTTTTTTTTTAAAGAAATACACAAATATTACACAAGTATTGTACATGTTGATAATCCTATGTTGTTAAAGAATAATAAAACACAATAAGCAAGTTGGCTTATTGTTCATTATTAAACTACATTATGTAAAGCCCAATCTTATGCATGTTTACTTGGAAGTCATTTGTTCAAAGGGGATTTCTCCCAAGTAAGTGTACATCGGATTGCAGCATTACACCACAATCCCAGGTATATCTACTGAGAAGTAATCCCCATGTATTTCAGTGGGACTTATAGCCTGATCCTATGGTCAGCTGCCCTGAGAGGATGGTGTTACCTCCATTACTCTGAGTAATACCACTGCGGCGCCAATGGGTCTCCTCTGCTCTTTGCCCACTCAGAGTGGGCATAGAGTTGAGGACACCTGTGTCGGGCCACCCAGTCTCTGTGGGGTGTAGGATCTGACAGCAGACGTTGTTGCTGTCCCTGCCCGCTGTGTAGGCTTGACCCAACCATGCCTACCACCCTCCACCCATTCTACCCCCACCCCTCAGTCCAACCCTGAATGGACTCACCAATGGCCTGTGCTGCTGGAGTACCGGCCAGTAGAAATGTCTGCACTGAGGCGCTGCACCGAGGGGCACAGCCCTAGCACCCGTGCACACTCATTGTGCTTTATGATATGTTTGTGGCATCCATACACAGGAAGAGTGGACTGATGGTTGAGCTGCTGGTACTGCCTGAAGCTAAACAGGAAAATCAGCGGTTTGCTTTTAGATGGGAGACGGATGCAGGTTGTGACAAGCTGCAGTACCTGTGGTGGCAGAACAGAATCGCTGTGGAGCTGATTAGCTCACCGCAAGTGAGAGCCACAGTGGAATATGTGAGGAGGCCAGCTGGCAAAGAATGGAATATGACCTTGAGGACCTGAACCTGGCTTGATTTGCGATTGCCTGCTGAGGCTTGATGGCAGGCAGCCAAAGGAAAGTACCACACTGGGAGGGCGACATCTGGGCCTGAGGATTGGCGGATCACAAGAATACTGTAGATTTGTAAAAACCCCATTGAAAAAAATGGTGGTTTGGACTAGCTTGCTCATGTAAGCCGCCTTGGGCATTTGCTTTGGCATGGGAAAGGTGGGGTATAAATTCTTCAAAATAAATAAATAAATAGACAGTGCTGGGCTAGTGCCAGTGGCAGCACTAACCACTGACCTTAGGGCACAATCCTAACCAAATTTTCAGCACTGATATAGCCGTGCCAATGGGGCATGTGCTGTATCTTGCAATGGAGTAGTAGTCATGGAGGCCTCCTCAAGGTAAGGGAATGTTTGTTCCCTTACCTCAAAGCTGTATTGTCCTTACCCTGGTGCTGGAAAGTTGATTAGGATTGTGCTCTTAATATGCCATGTTGGTTCCCAGAGCTTAGCTGCAGTAGCTGAGACTGTTCACAAAACTGGGTTTTTCAAATTATATAGGAAGCAAGTCTCTCTCTTTCCTTTCTTGACTGTAAAACAAAACATTTTTCTAGTTTCCATTGTCCAGTATCTAAAACTGTAGCAAAAACAGAGCTAAGACCTATCTGAGGGTGCAATCGTAAACTGAGTTAGGCCAGCATAAACTAAGCCAGCAAAATTTGGCCAGCACAAGGGACATGGTAAAGTATGTTTGGACCACTCTCGGAGTCAGGGAGGCCAGCATACAGACGTGAGCCATCCTCCCTGACTTCGAGAGTGGTCCAAACACGCTTTCTGGTGGCCCTTGGGCTGGCCAAACTTTGCTGGCTTAGTTTATGCTGGCCTTACTCCAGTTTAGGATTGCGCTTTCAAAAAGATAGCTGCTTGCATAGGGTGATTCCAGCAGTAATTCTGACTTCATATACCCTTATATTACCAAAACTAAGGGCACAGTCCTAACCTAGAGTTAGGCTGGCAGAGTTAGGGCAGCAACGTTTGGCTGGCACAAGGGCTACCATAAAGCATGTTTGGAGCACTCTCAGAGAGGCCAGCACACAGATGTGCACCATCCTTCCTGACTCTGAGAGTGGTCCAAATGTGTCACTTGTGCCAGCCAAACTTTGCTGGCCTAACTCCAGGTTAGGATTGCACTCTATAACATAACACATACTTTTTTTTAAGATACTGAAATAAGTGTAAGTAAACCTGCAAGCTGAGATAAACAAAAGTTACCATTCCTTGTTAGAAAGATCCCCTTTAATCTTTTCATCAGATAATGTCCTATTTCAGTAATGCAGCAGTGCCAAAATAACCCCATAATTGAACGTGCCCTTAATTCACAGACTTCTTTAAAATTGGACCCCACAATCAATAAAATGTCAGTGGATACATCTAGCAATTAAACCAATTAATAGTGGCAGCCCTATTTAAAATAGTTGTGGTCTTCCTTGCATACAGGCTATGTTGTGTGCTTCGTTTGGTAAAACCATGCCATGCTATCTGCTCACTTTACTTGCTTTCTGGTTTCCTAATGAAAAGGGAAAGCTTTCTCTTACCGCCATATACCGCAAATGGCTATGTGCAGCTCATCCATTTTTCAGCACACTTTATTAAACCAGGGCTCCAGCTACATGTTTTACCACCTGGCTGCAGTGTGGAAAAGGACAATGCCTCTACCCTCTTTTGTGACTGTGAAGCCTTTGTATAAGGGATGCAGATTCTTAGCACTCTTTTGTTTAGAAAGTCTAAGGCAAATGATCTTTAACCATGTGTTAGCCAAGCTATGTCAGCTAGCATATTAAACAGCAATATGGCCCAAACCTAGGCCCAAACCTGATGGATGTTATGATTTGCCACTATAAGTCCCAAGCTGATGGTACAGCAGCCATTCTGCCATTTGGTGGGCCACAGGCACCAGAACAAACATCTGAAGTGTGTGGACAACAGCAGCCACCTGAACTTCTGCCAATTTCTACTGATGGTGGTAAGTTGGCGGTGGGGGTGGTTTGGGAAGGATCATGGGTGGTTCAGGTCAGGGAGTGGGCTGAACTGAGGGTGGATCTTGGCAGCAGTGGCATGCACTGGCAGGTAGCATTTTCCATCTTCCCAGCCTAGACCCACCCCTTGGAGATTTTTCAGACTTAAATCAGCAAAAGGGCAGGCTTAGGTCTGAGGAGGCTAGGTACCCTACAGGGAGGTAAGAAAAAGGTTTTTACTTACCTCTCCTGGGCAGTCTGGTCATCTCCTTCCCCCAGCATGTAACATGTGCTCTGTCAGTTACATTGTGTGGGATGGATAGGATTGGGGTATTAGTGGGACAAGCAAAATTATACTTTAGCTAACATCAGTGGGGGGGAAAAGTTTAGTTAGACAGGCAACATATGATGGCCACTTACATCAGTATCGCTTAGTTAATGGTCTAATTCACAAGGTTCCAAACTCCGGGCCTTGGGCCAGATCTGATACCTCCCTTTTCTTTCCCTGGCTTGGGCAGAAGCTTGCATTCCACCAGGGAAGATGTAAAAGACCCCTACTACAGCTCCTAGGGGTCTTTGCATCCAGGTGCTTCTGGGGTCTGCCGCCTCAGCAAGCCATGCGCATGGCATTCCACACGTTTACGGCTGGCTGTGAAGACTCCTGGGAACTGTAGTAGGGGTCTTTCGCACCATCCCTGGCAGGATATAAGGCGTCGTTCGTGATGGGGAAGATTTTCTCTGCTGGTCTAATCATACTATAATAGAAAATAATTAGGGCAAGGATTAGATGGATTAAGAACATTTAAGAAATAAGCCCTGCTGGATCAGGCCAAAGGCCAATCTAGTCCAGCTTCCTGTATCTCACAGTGGCCCACCAGGTGCCCCAGGGAGGCATGAGACAACAAGATGCTTGCATCCTGTTGCCACTCCCTTGCACCCGGTACTCTGAAGTAGCCCACCACCAATGTAAGGAGGTTGCACAATCCATCATTGCCTATAGCCCACGATGGACCTTACTTCCAGAAATCTGTCCAATCCTCTCTTAAAGGCATCCAGATCAGATGCCACCACCACCTCCTATGGCAAACAGTTCCACAGATTAATTACCTGCTGGGTAAAAAAGTACTTCCTTTTATCTGTTTTAACTTTCCCAACCCTCAGTTTTAGCGGATGCCCCCTGGTTCTGGTGTTTTGAGCAGTGGTGGGATTCAAATAAATTAACAACCGGTTCTATGACGTCATAGCCGGAGCCAAAAAAAAAACCGAAGCCAGCCGAGGTAAGCGAGTGGGCGGGGCCCGGCCATTTAACAATCGGTTCTATAGAACCTGGGCAAACCCCCTGAATGAATCCCACCACTGGTTTTGAGAGAGGGAAAAGAACATCCCTTTATCGACTCTATCCCTTCCGTACATAATTTTGTATGTCTCAATCATGTCCCCCCTCAGGCGCCGTATTTCTAGGCTGAAGAGCCCCAAACGCTGCAGTCTTTCTTCATAAGGGAGGTGCCCCAGCCCCGTAATCATTTTCATCGCTCTCCTCTGCACCTTTTCCAGCTCCACTATGTCCTTCTTGAGGTGGGGCGACCAGAACGGTACATCATATTCCAGGTGCGGCCTTACCATCGATTTGTACAATGGCATGATAATATTGGCTGTTTTATTCTCAACCCCTTTTTAAATTACCCCAAGCATGGAATTGGCCTTCTTAATTGCTGCCGCACACTGGGTCAATACCTTCATTGAATTGTCCACCAGCACCCCAAGATCTCTCTCTTGAGCTGTCACAGACAGCTCAGAACCCATAAGCCTACAGGTGAAATTTTGGTTTTTTGCCCCAATGTGCATCACTTTACATTTGTCTACGTTGAAACACGTAGTGGTATTACATGTAGTGTAATATTACCACGTAGTGGTATTACAGCAGTGGTATTCAAACTTTTTGGACTGGGACCCACTTTTTAGAATGGCACTCGTGTTGGGACCCACCAGAAGTGATGTCATTAATCTGGCAGTGATGTTGTGGCAGGAAGTGACATCATCAAGCAGGAAGTGCTGTCATTGTAACACAATAAAATGACACTCCTGAAATGCAAATTGGCATTCTTGGATTTCAGCAATTGTACAACAAAGAAACATCCCTGACAAAGAAAGCAAAGCCTCACTTGAAAATTCAAGCTGTTAACACTCACAAAAGGAATATAGCAAGAGTAAGGACTGCAGTTTCTAAGATGGCTGCTCCCATCTTTCTGCAACCCATCTGACATCAGGTCCCGACCCACAGTTTGAACAACACAGGATTACAGTATCTCTGCATGGCTGGTCCATCCATGAGGCAGACTGAAGCCGTCTCCTCCACACTACTGCTCTCTTTTCCTCTTTCTTTTCAAATCCAGGCCGTGGAAGGAAGGAAGGAAACTGTAAAGGAGTATGGCTTTTGACATGCACCCTTGGGTATTAGGCCAGCCCTGTTTTCCTCTGATCCTAGAATCTATACTAAGAGCGCAATCCTAACCTTGAGTTAGGCCAGCACAGTTAGGCCAGCAAAGTTTGGTTGGTGCAAGGGCCACCTTAAAGCGTGTTTGGACCACTCTTGGAGTCAGGGAGACAAGCACACCAACGTGCACCATCCTCCCTGACTCCAAGAGTGGTCCAAACACGCTTTACGGTGGCCCTTACACCAGCCAAACTTTGTTGGCCGAACTGTGCTGGCCTAACTCCAGGTTAGGATTGCGCCCTAAGGCATTCTGTAGCCTTAGCCTTTAAACATTATTTCCAATTTTTGTCAGAAAACCAGAAGTAATGATAAACAGTCTTTCGGAGTTTTCAGAAGGCTTTCAGAGGGCCAGAGGATGCCATGCGGGACTTGCTTGGCTCTTTCCAGCACCGATGCAGCCATAATGAAGCCCCAAGGTAAGGAAACAAATATTGTCTTACCTTGAGGAGGTCTCCATGACACTTCAGGATGTTGGCACAGCTGTATCAGGCCTAGAAAATTGGTTAGCATTGGGTCCTCTGTTTTGCTTCTTCTTCCTCCTTTCCTCGATAGCATCCCTCATCACAGGAGTTTTTGTGCATATTGAGTCCCGATTTATGAACGCATAAAAATATCTGCCAACAACAAACTCATTTGTGCATGTGACTCATGAAAGTTCACACCTCATCAGGCAGTGAAGGACTTTGTCTCATTGATATCTGACTAGATGGCACAGAATAGCTATGCCTGATTAAAGATTAAATAGAAGAAAAGAACAGCGCTGACTCCTTAGACCAGTGGTTTCCAAACTTTTTAATACCAGGCCTCAAATTGAAAAATGACACTCTGTTGGGACCCATCTAGCTTTTCAAGTCTAAAAAAAAGACTTGTGTTTCATTTATTACTGAAATTTTATTATTGTATTAATGAAAATGAATATTAATGAAAAGTTTCATTTTATCAGCCACTCAAGTCTCTGTTTTTATCCTTTTTAACATAGTGCGGGGGGGGGGGCGCCTTCTAGAGTGTTTGTTGAGATCCACATTCATTGGATTCAGACCATTCTGGTGGCCTTGCATTCCCCTTTGCCTGGCCTTTGATAATAGCCAAGACACTTTGATAAGAACCCAGGATATAAAGGACTTCCTTCTGGAAGTTTTTTTGGGGCCTACGTTCTTTGGATTGGGACCATTCTGGTGGTATTGCAGTCCCGTCGGCCTGTCCTTTGATGCGGATCAAGGCACATCTGTTGGGATACTGAAGGAAGTCCCTGGAAATTTACAGGCCTGAATGGGGAAAGGCCTAACACTAGGCCAACTCAGGGGGTAAAGTGCTGAGTCATTCAGGACTAGCAGACTAGCAGTAAAGTGCTGAGTCATTCTGACTCAGCTTCAATCTGGGGATGAAATCATCTGATCTCTGATTGGATGCTGGGGAGTATTTAATCAAGATCAGAAACACCTGTGGTTAGTTGCTGGAGATGTAAGCAGACATGTACGCGGGTACCCGTTCCTAGGATTGGGGCTGGCCCTGCCCATTCGCCCGCCCACTCATCGACTCCGTCGGCGCTCCGCCCCGCCCCCTGCAACGTTTGAATTGCCTGCACGTTTGAGTTGCCTGCACGTTCTCAGAGCCAGGCAGGCAGGCAGCAGAGTGAGGGAGACTGATGGCAGCAGTAGCATGAGCAGGTAGGCTGCCTGAGGCTCCCTCCCGAGGAGGCGCGGTGGTTCCTGGGGGGGGGATCAGTAGCCCACGTGGGGGTGCTGTGGAATACTGTTGCAACTGTTGGGCCAGTTTAACATGATGCCAGGCCTTCTTAACATGCTCTGGGGGTGCTGTGGAATACTTTTGGAGTATTCCAAAAAATTTATGGAGTTGTGGGGGACGTTGTCTGAATTTGATGTCTGGCCTTCTTCACGTGCTCTGGGGTGGCTTTGGAATTTTTTTTAAACTTGCCTTGCCTTGCCTTCCCAAGCCAGGCTAGGCCTTGCCTTGCTTTGCCACTGAAAAATGTCCTGGTGTCTTTGTTAAACTGCCGTGCTGTTGCTCTGTAAGATTTTGGAATTGCTGAAATGAGCTGGTGGCTTTTTAAAATTTGCCTTGCCTTCCCGAGCCAGGCCAGGCCAGGCCTTGCCTTGCCACTGAAAAATGAGCTGCTCTGGGATTGCTCTTGAATACTTTGGAACTGTTGGGTCACTTTAACATGATGCCAGGCCTTCTTAACATGTTCCTGCCACCACATCACTTCCGGCTATGACCTCACTTCCTGCCACCACATCACTTCCAGCTATGACCTCACTTCCGGTGGGCAGGCCCCGACACAAGTGCCAATCAAAAGTGAGTACCTGTTGCTAAATCATTTTGATGCCATTACTATCCAACAGCAGTAAGTGTTGCTGTTGGAGGAGCTTTGTTATACCTGTTCGCTGTTCGTTGCTGCAAGAAGCTTTCTTCTGAGAATATAGAAGTTCTTTCTACCCTAATCTCTGTTGTCTGAGCGATTCCTTGCTAGAGCCCTGTGACCTTGAAGCCTTTCCAAGCCTCACATCTGTAAGCTGCTTCTACGCTATCATCAACATCCAGCTGCTGCAGCCAGCTATAAAGCCTGCTGTCTGATTTATGAATGCAAAGGCGGGTAGCTATAATGGTGATTGGACTGTAGTGCCCCTCAAACAGCATGTTTTACCCCTGACACACATAGTCTAATCTGCCTTGTCAGTTTCACGACCCACCAAAAATTGGGTCTCTGCCCACAGTTTGGGAACCACTACCTTAGATCAATAAAACTATAAAAGTTTTATTACAATTGGTAATAGTACAATTGGTATGATACTTTATAAAAATCATACCAATTGTACTATACACTCACATGGCCCTGAATTGATATGATTTCTCAGTTCTAAAACCAGTTCTATACAGAAAATATATAGTAGAAAAGGAGTAGGTTTCTTGTTTAAAAAAAAAAGATTACTTGTGTTTAATAAAGCTAAATCCACCCCATGGCCTGGTGTCTTAATTGGGATGTGGGTATGAGGGTAATAAGTTACTCAGAAAGCCAGATGCAGGGGGGTGGCAGCAGGATGCAAGTATCTTGTGTCTTGTGTGGTCCCTGAGGCATCTGGTGGGCCACTGTGAGATACAGGAAATTGGACTAGATGGGCCTTGGCCTGATCCAGCAGGGCTGTTCCTATGTTCCTATGAGTATTTTGAGAGGTCTAGTGCATTTGCAGGACCTGTTGTGCCAAGTTGTGCACGATGTGTGGACAGAATATCAATATATAAGATCCTGAAGGATTTCTGGCCAGAACAGAGCCAATTATATAAGTTCATATCTAATGACCTGATAGATTACGCAGAGACAGAATTCTATTACTGTAATAGAATTACAGTAATAACAACCAGAGTATAACTTAATAGATGTGTCACAGGTCCTCAAAAGACTACGTTATTATTAGCGCAACAGATGCCACTTTGTATGTTGTATTGTTGATCTATTGAAAGAATTTCTTCAAGATTATGGTGTTGGTTTTAATTTTAATGTAATTTTAGTGTATTTCTTTTGGCACTATTATTTGTAGGGTAGTTCTTTTGTAACTATTATTAGCAATTATTTGTAGCTCATATCCTCTCATGTTACTGCCCATGATGTTCACATTTTCAGTATCACCAGCCTCAGCAATCTGAAAGTCTCGTGCCCCCTCAGATGACTCCAGCATTTCTTCCTTATGCCTGGAATTGCCTCCCAGATTATCTGTGAGATGTCTGAGATGTCTCTTCTCTTATTTCCTTCAAATCTCTCCTCCAAATCTACCTTTTCCTTGAAGCTTTGGCAAAGCCCCGTGGACTCGAGACCTGCTGCCTATGTACATGAAATAATAACATATTTTATACTTTGGCTGTTTAGCCTTCTTCCACGTCATGAAAGTGCTTTACTGCTGGCAGTACAGGTGTTCCACCGGCACTGAGGCCTGTGCCAGTCAGTGCTAGGACTCAGCACCTGGAAGAGTCACCCTGGGAGTGCCAGGGGGTAAGTTATACTGCTTGGCAGCAGTACGGTTTGCTGGGGCAGTGGGGAGCAAGGGGAAGGCAGGAAGGGGGCAGAACTGGGCAGGGGGAGGGAGGTCCGGAGGGAGGACCAGATCCAGGAGGGGGGCAGAGAAGGAGGCAGATCAATAGCAGGCGCAGATCTGAAGAGACTAATTGGGGCTACCGGGGCTTTATTGGGGAAGAGAACAAATGCTTCCTTACCCCAATGAGACTCCAGCGGCTGCCCCAGTCCCATAGGATTTAGCAATGGCCATTTCTGTGCCACTGTTCCTCAGTTTAAGATTGGGCTGTACGTGTGCATCTATTGCAGCTTTAAAATGGTTTGTGCTTACCCTTCCAGCAAAGTGAAATTCTGAGTATTCAATAAACTATCAACCAATCACAAACTGTTAACATTAAGGCAGAGTAATATAGTGTGCAGAATGCTGGATCAGCTATTGTTGGATAAATTCAGATCCCTGCTCAGCCTTGAAACTCACTCAAGTTACTGAAGTTGGGTTAATCATTATTGTACCTCCTATCCTACTTCACACAATTACTGGGAAGATAAAATGGGATAGTCCTGAGTCTGCAAGAGGAAAGGAAGAATGCAAATGAAATAGTATTTCAGGAACTGTTCCTTTGGGGCAATTTGAATTTTATGCAATGTTATCAGACTGATTCAGATCTGATAATCTTTTGAGAATTGCTGCCTGTCAGAACTGACTGTGCAAGAATGATGTCAAAGAACATTTATATACTGCTTTTCAACAAGAAATTCACAAAGCAGTTTACAGGCAAGAAAAAAAAAAGTTAAATGGCTCCCATCCCAAAAGGGCACTCAAACTCAAAAAAAATAAATAAATCTTCGACTGTGAATCGTTGGGGTTCAATTTTGTGAACGAGTCATATTTCCAAGGATAAGTATCAGAAGTAGAGACCTTTTTTGCAAATGTATTGCAAACGGCTTTCTGAAAAGCAGGACAAAAATGCAACAAATAAACATGACATTAATCGAGCACAATGTTAACAGTGAATCTGTGGTCCAGCGTCAGCTGGCGTCTTTCATCATCTTCCTAAACCAAAGGGCCGTCAGCGTTTACATTTCTCTTTTTATGGAAGCAATCGCTCAACTCCGAACCTTACTCTCGTCTTTCGTAATAGCTGCTAGCATAAAATGTGACTGACGGCGGTGGGAAACGAACGCATTGTACAAACTGCCAGTCTCAGCCTGTGACCCAGCTGGAGCAAGCCCGACTCCGACCTGAAGTCATTTAACTTTACCGTTTTTTCATTTGCTAGACGGTTCTCCTCCCCCTTGCGCATGGCTTTTGCATTTAGTTCACTTAGGGATCGTGTACAAATTACTAGTAGGCTTCCTTCACTGCGTCCTTTGCCTTCGGGCACGAAAATCGCTCAAGAAAATAGAACTCAAAGCCACTTATATTACCCGGAAGAAATGAAACGAGTTGGCTGCTTTGGTGGGTGGGTGGTGGGTGGGTGGTATGGGAAATCAGAGGAAATGCTGCCTGATATCCTACTTTTTTCCACATAGAAACATGAAATACTGTATACGATCACAAATGTGCATTCACAAATGAATGCAGTGAAGTTTCTTTCACATGATTATTGGTCTATTTTCTCCTTCAGGGTCGTCCTTAGGAATTGCAGGCCCCAACCAGAAACATTGTGTGGGGCCCCAGATTCACAACCAATGTCTGTAGAATCGTAGAAATACAAATAAAATGTATTTTAAGCTTTATATTTCTAGAATGAAAGCAATCAAAATGTGCACTTAAAAGGGCATTTGAGTGGGTGGATCCAAATGGATCTAAGCACATTTTATTATAAAATTGCATTCAAGACTAGAGTACCCTAACCTGGTGACCCCTTAGGCACGGAGCCCAATTGGGAGCAATTGGTCCAACTGGCTTAAAGTCAGTTCTGTCTACCTTACATTAATAGAGAATGTCAAACAGCCTCCAATGATTTACCATGGATTAGTGCAGGCCACTTTCCATATAGGCATAGACACTTTACATATAGACCTACATAGCAAGGGGGATGAAGGAACATCAATGTCAGTGCCAGAGCTCTTGGGCCGATGCTAGCAGTAGCCACCATTGCGCCAGTCGAACTTGGCTGGCACAAGGGTGGTTCTGAGAGGGGGGAGGGCCGTTCTGGGTAGGGGGTGGTCCAGAGGAAGTGCCGGATTTTATCTGGAAAGGTATTCCACAAATGGCCTGCAGAGGGGGACATCTGCAGGGAATAATCAGTGGCACCAACTTCTGCCATAAAACGTACAGTATATAGTTCATAGCTCCATCCTCTGCTTCCTTGCAGAACAAACACTCCAGCTAACTGCAAAAGGCAGCAGGTGACTGACAACACATTTATAGCCACTATTCTGGAAGGTAGCACTGGGACAAGACTGCTACTATACTGAGTCTGGATTGGACTACAGGTCCACAGTAGCACATTAGGGAGAGCAGCCAAGCTGCCTTCTTAATTCTACCTGTGGCCACTGCCACCTTCTTCCACCTCCTACCTGTGCTTTCAAAAGGCGGGGGGGGGGGGTAGGAGTCAAGACTGATGTCACTCCTCTCCCCACTACCTGCTTCCTCTGCCCGTTGATAGGCGGGTACTAGCAAGAAGTGGCTATTATTGCCCCCCCTTCCTTCCTATTATTTCAGAGAGGCTAGAGGCCTGAGGGCGCAATCCTAACCTGGAGTTAGGCCGGCACAGTTAGGCCAGCAAAGTCTGGCTGGCACAAGGGCCACTGTGTCTCGCCCCATGTATGGCTGTGACAACGCCACTCGCATATCCAGTCTCAGAGCAGTCTCTGCGGCACTGCAGTAGAGTGGCACGTTCTTCCCGGTTCCTAACGGAGAAAAAGTTGGGGAGGGGGAGAGCGTTTGATAGGGAAGTAACGTGGTAGAGCGGAGGAGGCCGCATGCGCATGC
The DNA here is from genome assembly GCA_029204185.1 of Lerista edwardsae. Taxonomy (NCBI): domain Eukaryota; kingdom Metazoa; phylum Chordata; class Lepidosauria; order Squamata; family Scincidae; genus Lerista; species Lerista edwardsae. The sequence continues at coordinate 23,037,957 of JAJKFI010000002.1, forward strand.
GCAGCTTGAGAGGTCCAGCACTGCGGCAGTTCAGTCGTGCGGTTTCTTTCCGAGGGTTTGAGCGCGCGAGACAGAACGCGGGTGAGAGCAGCAGCGGAAGATCGCGCGTGTACGGGGGAGGGAGAAAGACATGAGTGGGACTAGAGGGCCGGCCGGGATACAGAGGCGCTCTCGCGCCCTCCAGGGAGGGAGACGGGTGCCCTCACTGGGAATCTGGTATGACTGAGGTAGGAGGTCGCGACGACCGCCCACCCTCACCCAGAAGTGACTGAGGGACGGTCTCTCCCGCCCTTATCCTCATAGGGGAAGGGGAGGCGAAGAAGGGGCTCTTTGCCCACCTCCGCCCCTCCCTGGTGGCGAGGGAGGGAGGGTTCGTGCTTGGAATCCGACATCAAAGCTGGTGGGGAGGGAAGGAGCAGGCAGCGAAAGCCCCCCCCCCCGTCTTGCTAGGGGCGTCTTTAAACTTTTCGTCCCGCTTTTCCTCCACTCCACCCCCTTCCCCGTCTGCCCGGGTAGGGTGGAGAGAGGACGAGGAATTAATTGGCTGTGTACAATTCCCGGTATCCTCCCTCGGAGAGGCAATATTTGAGTCCGGAGAGCGCCCTCTGCCTTTTTGGTAAGGTAGTGCTTAATGGGGGATTCCTCTGCCTCTCTGGGGTTCCACTGTTTTTCCTCTGGGGCGCTACTTGGGTGAATTGGTGTGTGGCCCCATACCTTCTTCCTGTAGCTGTGTGGTGTGCGTTGCAAGAAATGAAGGGCCTCTTTAAGTCATGACTCTTCCCTAGAGGGGTGGTTGGGGAATTGTGATTCTCAGTTCCTTGATTTATCTTGAAGATTGAAGGTAATAATATTTGAGGATGGGGCTATACGGTGTTTGCAGTGATTGATAAGGGGGGATTCCAATCTTATTTTTTCTCACCACCCCAAAAATATTAGAGGAAGGGCAATGATTGTAGAATTCATTCTTTTTTGCTCCTGCCCTGGAATGGCTGGGGTGAGAGTGGGGAATCTTTCTGCAGTATGTGCAGTTCTTTTTCTCTGGGCACAGCAACTGTGTCTCATCTGTAAAACTTCCATCACTCTTGCACAATTGCTGAAAGTGCTTCCTTTGCCAATATTTACTAAGGGCAAATGCTTCTTGAGAGTGGGATTTTAGAATCCCAAGATAGTTGTGCAGTTTAGTGAAATGTAAGACAAAGTGTAGATGGGAATTCTGTTGACTTCTAGCAACTTTATTTCAGATTAGAGTTTTAGCAGAAGCATTCAATTTCATGCTAGGTAGGCCATGCTAAAAATCCAGTACTTTTGGCCCTTGCCCTGAACTTGAGTAGTAGTTTGGAATGATGACTGATAGTTTGTTCTTCACATCATTTCATTACACAACTGTGGTAGCTAGTGGAGGAGGAGGAGGAGGAGGGGCAGGGTTGTGTACAGATTGAAGCAGTTGACTTGGCAACATGTCAAGTATTTCAGGCAAACCTTACATAGGGATTGGGCTGACGTTCTCTCTCACTTTATTTAAACTTAGGTAGCCTTGGCAAGCATTTGTATGTCAGGCTGTGGTTGATAACCTACAGGGGGAGAGCTGCCAAATTGAAAAAGAGTGTGAACGTACATGTTTCTCTTTCCATTCAGGCTTCTAAGAACATCTGTTAGAAGTGTTGTGTTGCAACATGTAGCAATTCTGCAATAGGCATGCATGGACCAAGTGACTTAATGTGTCCCATCTGTACGTTGGTGGTATTTTAGCAGTTCTTGGAACTGCAAATAATTAAACACGATGATGTTGTAGCAGCTGAGTTTTAGGCATTCCAGAAATGATATCTGGCTTATTCAATTTTGCAATAATGCAAAACATGAAAGCATCAGGGGCATGAAACAGTAAAATCTGCATCTAGAACATATTGAAACATGCTTGACCACTTGATACTGATCGATTTATAACATGTGTCTAATGTTTTAATAGTTATGCAAGCTTATGAATCCAGTGATAAAATTTTTCACAAGTTTAGAGCCTGATTCTATTGGGTGTACTGCCTGTGCTCCAGCCCCACCACTGGTGGTGAGTGTCGCAAAAGTGCCATAAGGCACCTTGCTGCTGGCAGGAGACACCCAGCACGAGCAGAGAGGCTACGCCAGTCAGCACTGGGCCTCAGCACTGAGATGATGTCCAGGAGGAGTGCCAGGCAGTGAGTAATCCCCGCTGGGTGTTTGAGAGGCTTCTCAGGTTGGAGGGGCAGGTGGGGAGGGGCAGAACTGGGTGGAGGGAGAGTGGATTAAGGGGAAGATCAGACCCAGGATGGTGCAGGGATGGTGGCAGAGTCTGCTGCGGGATCCTATGCCTCTTTTAGAGCTGCGGAGCCCAACATGGGCCTCCATGGTTCTGTACCCACTAGCATGCACAGATCTGAGGAGACCTGTTGGGACCAGTGGTGTTCTACCTGGAGTAATGTTCCCTTACCCTGAGGAGACTCCAGGCATTTTAAAAACTTTTTTTAGGATGTGCAATCTTCTTGATGGCACAATTGGGTGCAATCTTCCAAATTGTGTTGCCTTCCCCGCAACAACTTACAGTGGTTCTCAAACTCCTCAAGAGTTTGAGAACCACTGCTGTTTTGGAAAAAACTGTTTCAAACCATAGTTTCCAGTTTGGCTCTAAAAAGCAAGCATTATAGTTTTCTGATTCGGATGTCATGGCAAACTATATGATAGGTGTTAAACTACAAACTGAAAGTGATGCCAACATGCATGACGAGGTGAGAGTGCCTGATCCCATCACTCATTTCAGGTCCTTGAGGTCATGGCTTGGAGGATTGGCACAATTCAAGCAATGTGTAGCTCTTACTTACGGCGCAATCCTATCCAACATTCCAGTGCCAGTGCAGCCGCAATGCAGCACTGAGGAAAGGGAACAAATGTTTCCTTACCTGGAGGAGGCCTCCCTGACTTCCCCTTCACAGAAGGTTGCTGCACACTCCCCATTGGCATGGATGCTCCAGTGCTGGAGCATTGAATAGGATTTGGCCCTCAGTGATTTCCATCTCAAGGCACACTGAAAAGGTGCTCAACTTGCCAAGGCACACAGTCAGCTTTTTGACAATTGCCACAGCATACTGTGCTGCAGGTGGGGAGCTCACATTTCCTAATGGCCCTACTAATAAATGACCCCCAAATTCCTGTCGTACACCTGCAGACCATTCAGAGCACTCCAATGTGCCATAGCACAGTGGTTAAAAATAGCTGCTCTACAGTGCAATCCAAACCCCAGGCTGGAGTAGGCAAGCAAACATGCCTGCCCCATATCCAGCTTGGGGCTCGGAGGTGCTGCCGCATTACCCACAGAAAAGAGAAAATATTCCCCTTTCCCCGTGCAAAGTGCAGCAGCCTGGATGGGGCTACTTAGAGCTGTGCTGCCGAAATGTGCTGGCAGCACAACTCTGAGTGGCTGAATCTGGGCTGCTTGGGCTGGGGACAGAGGTTAGGATCTAGCCCAAATGCTAACTCCTGCCTCTTCTCCCCTCCCTGGCTGGCCCACCCACAGCTCCACCTGCTCTCCACCCTCCCGTTCTGCCAACCTCCAATAGTCTCTGTACTGGCCTCGCAAGGCTGGCCTCTGGGTCCAGGAGCTGTAACAGCTAGGCCAGCACTCAGACGTACACTGGCCTACCTCTCCAAAATATGGCGCAAACATGCTTTATGGAATGTTTGCAACATGTGTAGGCCCACACAAGGGACTTGTGCCGGCCTATCGGGTGCTTTGGATTGAGCCCCTAACAGTTCATTTTGAATTTGCAGAGTATGAAATGATGGAAGTTATCAAATTAGATGGATGTTCTAAAACTTGATTCAGCCTTAATTAGGCAATACTAGTAATTTATTATAATGTTTCTCTCCTTGAGGTACTATGTCTACTTATCTTCGTACTTAACATAGCTTTGTGTAAGGCAGATCCTTTCATTGTCAGGTCAAGTCTGTTTGCATTTGACATAGATCAGTAATGACCAGAGTTACGTTACAGTATGCTACTTCTGCACATTGCAACACTGCTGTCAGTAATTATTTGACCTTCCTTTTTACATCCAGCTGAAAGTCTCTTAGTTGGCCATGAGACTGAAATCTCCCCTAACCTCTAATTGTTTGTGTAGCAACAGACATGTCTGGCAAGTAAAAATGATAGGTCCCTTGTTTGTTC
>JAJKFI010000002.1:23048074-23061243 GCA_029204185.1 Lerista edwardsae
ATGCTATCACCTCCACTAGCTTTGTTGTTAGTGATGCTTTCTAAAGCCCACTTGACTTCACACTCCAGGATGTCAGGTTCGAGCTCAGTGACAGCACCATTGTGGTTATCAGGAACATTTAGATCAGCCTTATATAGTTCCTCTGTGTATTCTTGCCACCTTTTTTTAATCTCACCTGGTTCTGTTAGGTCTTTCCAATTCTTGTCCTTTATTGTGCCTACCTTAGCATGAAATTGTCTTTTGACATTTCCAATTTTCTTGAAAGAAATATTTTTCCCACAGTCTTTCCCATTCTATTGTTTTCCTCTGTATCTTTGCATTGCTCATTTAGGAAGGCCTTCCTATCTCTCCTTGTTGTTCTCTGGAGATCTGCATTCAGTTGGGTATATATTTCCCTTTCTCCCTTGCTTTTGGCTTCCCTTCTTTCCTCAGCTATTTATAAAGCCTCTTCAGATAGCCACTTTGCTTTCTTGCATTTCTTTCTCTTTGGGATGGTTCTAGTTCCTGCTTCCTGTACAATGTTACAGACCTCCGTCCAAAGTTCTTCAGGCACTCTGTCTACCAAATCTAAGCCCCTAAATCTATTTGTCACCTCTACTGTATATTCATATGGGATCTGATTTAGGTCATATGTGGAGGGCCTAGTGGTTTTCCCTACTTTTTTAAGTTTAAGCCTGAATTTTGCAATAAGAAACTCATAATCTGAGCTACAGTAATCTCCAGGTCTTGTTTTTACTGCCTGTATAGAACTTCTCCATCTTTGGCTGCAAAGAATGTAATCAATCTGATTTCGATGTAGACCATCTGGTGAAGTCCATGTGTACAGTCGCCGTTTGTGTTGCTCGAAAAGGGTGTATGACTAATGTATTCTGACAAAACACTATCAGTCCTTGCCCTGCTTCATTCTGTACTCCAAGACCAAACTTGCCTGTTATTCCTATTACCTCTTGACTGCCTACTTTAGCATTCCAATCCCCTATGATGAGAAGGACATCTTTTTTTGGTGTTAATTCTAGAAGGTGTTGTAGGTCTTCATAGAAACAGTCAACTTCTTCCTCTTCAGTATCAGTGGTTGGGGTGTAGACATGGACTACTGTGATGTTGAAAGGTTTGCCTTGGATCCGAGTTGAAATCATTCTATCATTGTTGAGGTTATACCCCAGTATTGCTGTTCCCACTCTCTTGTTCACTATGAAGGCTACTCCATTTCTTCTGATTCCTGCCCACAGTAGTAGATATAATGGGCATCTGAATTAAATTCTTCCATTCCTGTCCATTTTAGTTCATGAACTCCCATGATGTCTAATAGTTGTTTCCAGATCACAAGCTCACTGTTTTCTACTGGGCTTTGGCTGGTAAAATGAACAAAGTATATTATTGATCCATAAAGTTGAGAAAGCTTTAATAAAAAAGCAAAGAAATGTTACACTGAAATTTTTTTCTCGTAGCTCAATCCTAAGTGCTGGCTCTGCTGGTGCAGCAGTAGCTATGCTGGCCTTGAGTATCACAAATGTGCTATAAAGCATGTTTGTGACTACCTGTAAGCCAATAGTGCTGGCAGGAAGGTCTGCAGAGGTTAGTAAAGTACTGAGCGGTGCAGGGACTGGAAGAGGGTGATGGGAGGGCATTCCAGAGGTGGGAAAGGGGTGTTTTGGGGAGGGGAGAATGGGGGTGAGTGAGACAGACCCAGGAGGGGGTGGAATTGGTGGGGGTGGTCTCCACCGTAACCTAACCCCAATCCAAGGGCTGCCCACATTACATGGAGTTTCCTGGGTTTGCGCCAGCGATATCGCTGGTGCAGAAGCCCCGTTGGCCAGGTTGGGCAAATGTTCCCTTACCCTGAGCAGGCCCCCGCTTCCTCCTAACCTACACTAGATATAGTGCAGGCCATGCAGCCCAGCTGCGCTAAGGATTGGGCTGCCTATTGTAGAACTAGCTATCCTAAGTTTAGTGCTTACAATATCTTGCGTCAGCTTGCTGCAGAATTAATAACCTCTGTATGACAATAATGAAAAACGCAGAGATTCAAAAGTAAGATATGCACAGTTAAGTTCTCTAAGTCCATTAGATGCTTCTTGTATAGAGGGCATCTGAAAAGCAAATGGTACTGAAGGAAGAAAAATCTGTTCCTTTTATTTTCTCAGGTTACAGTACAGATTCAAGACTATGTTCTCTGATTTTATTATTCTTATACAATGCTATCAGTATGCATGGCATTTCACAAAGCAAGCAAAGAACAGTCGCAAAGAGCTTCCTGTTTCAGTTTTGAGTCCACTAATTTATCAATTTTGTATTTTCTTGTTTTTTGACCTTTAATTGTTTGTATGTTGATTTTTCCCTTAATTGAGGCTTGTCTACATTCTGCTACTGGTATAATCTTGATAAATTAGACATCATGGGCTTTCGAGATATCAAGAACTGAGATCTGTCTCAAAGCCTCATGTGCAACATGGGGCTCAGCTTCAAAAGTTCAGCAACCAAGAAGAATTGGCAAATGAATTGTCACCATTCCTTTTCATTTCCCACATGATGGTGGGCAGCCAGTATAGGATACTGCTAGGTTGTTTTGCTCCTTCTCTCAAACCAGTAGGAGGGAGAGGAAAAGCAGAGATTGGAACTGCAACAGCATGCACTCAGTTCTGAAAGACAGAGAGTAAGAGAGAGGGAGCAAGGTGAGATGAGGCAGGAGTGCCATAAGAGGAGAAAACTGGCAAGGCACAGGGAGGGACACCCTGAAGATGGGGGGTGGGGGTTAGGCCAAAGCAACCTCTCCAAATGCAAAATCCCTACTGGGATTAGCCTCGTGTAGGAGCCCTAGTTATTGTTAAAGTTCTGCTTACTTCAGCCTCAAATGAAAAGTGTGACAGCTGCACCGCGGCAGTCCACCTGAGATAAGGTATTTCTAAAGATTGCTACTTTAGATAATTCATCATGATTATGGAGTGTCCTGGTTTGGGCAAAGAAATGAAGGGGATAATGGGAGCACGTTTTCATGCTCATACAACTCCAGACTAAAATGATCAGAATCAAGACATGAAGTTTGTCTACTTAAAGTCTAAAATCTTTCACAGAGAAAAATTTAAATATGCAGGGATCTTTGGATTTGTCTCTGTTTTGCTTGACTGATAAACAAATTGCGTTTGTTACACTGTTTGTATTGTTTTTCCAAGTATTGCTGGCTTTTAAAAAATAGGTTATACAACACGCTTGTGCAACATTAGTTGCAAGCTAAGTTGATCTCTTTATCTGCCCTTGCAGAGTGAAGCGACAATTGTGCCAAAAAGAAAACAAAATGACAACCTCATGGAGTGATAGACTACAAAATGCAGCAGATCTTCCTGCAAATATGGATCGGCATGCTCTGAAGAAGTATCGCCGGGAAGCATTTCATCGGTAAGCTCTTTATGTAATACAATGATTCCAGTGATGTGTTTCTGGGAAAGTCAAGTTTTACATACTAAGGATATCTTTACGTGGTTGTGAGCCACCTATCATGGCTTCTTTGTCATTCTCCTCCAACTTCCACTGCAGTTGTTCCTCAGCAGAAGTATTTGCTTTTTACCATCCATTCAATCTAGTATTCTGCAATCACATACTGTGATGTTCTGGATACTGTTTAGCAGCCATTGCTGTTTTCATTTCTTCAGTCTCTGTGTCAGGCTGGGAGAAGGTAGGACAGCCGTCTCTCAAGTTGATTTTGAACTATTTCTGCTATAGTGCACAATTATTATCTAAGGCAGCAGTTCTCAAACTGTGGGTCCATGGCCCAGCAGTGGGTCAAATCTCATAAGATTTGGATGCTGCCATCTTGGATCTCACAAGATTTGGGCATCACCGTCTTGGATCTCACAAAATAATGCCCGATCCAAGATGGCATCACCCAGCTGAGCAGAAAGAAGAGACTGCAGGGACATTGTGACTGGCTAAGTTTGGGAACCACTGCTTATAGGTATAAGAACAATGTCTATTCAGCTTTTCTGAACAGGAGTTTATAGGAGGTTTGGCTGTTCTGTAGTTTGGCTGCTTTTACTAGTCCTCTTCCAACACTGAATTGTTTGTAAGAAGTGCTCCTTTGTACTGATGGAGGGAATCAGGTGTGTAAATCTAGGTATGGAACCACTTGTACTTGGTTGTCCTCAATTGAACTCTTTGAATAACTAGGCACACCCTACATTCTCAACTGGGCTCTCACCATTTTTCTATTAAAGATCACTTGTTTTGTTTGTCACAGAATAACCTCATGAAGGAATGAAACTTGACTGCAGAAGTGGGTGAGGTTATAGTAGGACTTATGCAGTGCCTAAACAATGATATTGCAATGATATTGAGAGGGGGTTGGACTTGAAGTGTTCTGAAATAATGTGGAATGCTGCAAACCAAGTTGGGAAAGCTATACTGTATCTGTTGCTTGAGCCACATGCTTCTGTCCCAATGGAGGTAGAAGATTCCTTGATTCTTTCTACTAGTTGGTGCCCAGAACTTCTTGGATTTTTCAGTTTTAGTCCACTCAAAGAAACTAGGGTCATACATAATAAGAATCCATTGTGCTTGCTACAACAAATATTGTCTAAAAAGTTTCAATATTATGGCTGCACAACATTTCTTTATTGCTGGTTGTGTAGGATCTTTCTCACAAACTATCTCATACTTGTGAGACTTGGGGTCCTTAAAATGAAAACTTTTTCTCAAGATGGTTTGTTCCAGGATTTTAAGATGTTTATAGCTGATCGTTTGAAATAGATAGTAGTTATCTGTGTTCCTGCCTTTTTAGTCTTTCTGTCTGATAGCATTCAACTATCTCTGTATACAGGCTTACAAAAAATTCAGGTACTGAACTATGTACACAGCATTTTAGCCATGTATGATGTCTACCAGGTGAATTATAATTTCAGAGCTTAAGAGCTGCGGTGCCCAATTGGAAACATTTTTTGTGGGAGCTCCAGATTCACAACTGAAGTCTGTAGAATTTTAGAGATTTTAAAAAATTATATTATATTGCCATTTAAATATTTTCTTCCAATGTCCCTTAGTCTTTCACTCATTTTTACAGGAATCACAGAATTCTAAAAAAAAGTTACACCTATATTTACATATTTGTTTTTTAACCTTTTAGAGAAATAATTATAGCATAAAATTTAAGATATTATGTAATTCAAGTACATTATACTCTTTGTATTTAAAATTTTTAAACAAACACTAGTTACTTTTTAAGAATTCAGGAAAAAAATTAAAATAGTTGCTGTTCTCTATAAAGCCTGCTATGTTAGGTATCTGTTGCCATGTGGCGTGCATTTGACAAGACTAGATTATCCTAGTGCAGAGCCCAGTTCGGAGCAATTGGTCCAATTGGCTGAAAGCCAGCCCTGGCTAATTTCTTTTTAGTATCTCGTGGAGGCTGAAAAAAAAAAAAGCAATTTGTTAAGCATCTGGAGACAACTGAAATGCCTCATTTGTTACCATGTGCCCCAGGAAGAAAGCTTTCAGAGGTGTCATTAGGATATTTCCTCCTGGACCAAAAGGTGTGGTACCCCTTAATTTGGATTGGGACCATGACATGGGCAAAAGGCCCCTTTCCCATTTCTGTGGTCCCAATCTGGATTGAGATCACCATGGCAGAAAACGTAAGCGCTGTCAGTTCTAATGACATCATTACATAACATGTTGTTTGACTGTTCAGTAGAAACATGTTTGTATTCTGGTCCTTCTGTGTTTGATCAGTGCCACAGTATTGCATTTGTACTTCTGGAATGGGGCTATTTCAGTTAAAACAAAAGAGGTTGTGAATACTTTTTTTTGCTTCTGGATTTGTAGTATGTTTTAGTGTTATATAACATCTAGATCTAGAGACCTGAGTATATATATCACTAGTTATTACTTTGATAATTAAAAATTGAACAATTGTCTTGATTAATCTTCTGTTATGTCATACTGAGTGGGTGTTGTACATAATATTTTGACAGTAGTCACCTAACTTGTTTAACCTGTGTAGTGATTCTGTGAATGATGACTCAATGCCTGATAGAATATTTGAGGCCTAAATTGCATATGGAAGAGTGCTTATATTTTCCATATGTTAAGTGCTGAAATAACAGTTGAAACTTTTAGAGCAGTGCTTCCCAAACGTTTTAGCATTGAGACCCACTTTTAAAAACAACAATCTATTGTGACCCACTAAAAAAGAGCTCTATAAGGAAATATTTTATTAATTTTTAATTAATAATCGTCAGGATCCTGTCAAATCGTCAGGATCTGAAGACGGCTAGACACCTTACGTATAGTATGTGTGAATAGTCATTTGCTCAATTTTCCTTAGAAAGGGACCATTCCACAAAGCTTTATAATTGCCAGAAGGCAAAACTGGAGAGTAAGATGTGCAGTGAAGGACTTCCTATACAGACAGAAGGCAGAAACTGGGTTCGCATATGGTCTATAGCTAAATTGGAAAATGTGACTTTTTAATTTGGGGATATGAAGATTACCATAGGTTAGCATTCCAGATAATGATTTTCTTCTCCAAACTGGACAAAGCTCCTTGCAAAGATTGTTGGTTTTTCATGTTTCAAAAACCTTCCACGACCCACCAAAAATAAGCACACAACCCACTTGTGGGTCCCAACCCACATCTGGAGAAGCATTGTTTTAGAGTAATGGCTGTAGTGATCAATATGTTATGTATTTTTGATTCCAAAGCAAAGTATGATTTGGAAAAAAATAAACTTTGTTTTAAACAAACCTCTGATTGGATCATAGACACTGACATTAAAGTGTTACCCACTAAAACCAATCATAGGCCCCATTTGGGATGCATTTTTTTGTATGCTGGGATTCCTTCCTTCCCTCTTTACATATTATCCTAAGAGTGCATGAGTAGGCTTAAAGCTAATAGTTGATGTCAACTGTTTATCATCTATCTTGTTGTTCACTATTTGTAGGAAATGCTTATGGAGTAAGCTGAATAGAGGCTGTATTATTGTTACGTTCTTACTGAAACAGCTGTTAATAAGATGCTCCCTCATTCTATAAGCAGTTAGTGATACCATGAATTTCAAAGTGGAACTGTATTAACATTATTAAGAAGCTCTTCTTTATGTATGAGTAGGATGCTGCCTCCTTTACTCCATCCTTGTTGCTTTTATCTGGGTTGGGTATAATTGTGAGGCTGGTCCTTCTGTAGGAGTACAGTCATGCAACATGATTGTAGTTAGACAGGAAGGAGGTTGAGAATGAGACACCAAATTGCTGTGATGTCTATTTTTTAACTCTGAGAGAATACTTCTAGTCATCCTTTGGATTATTGCATGCAGTTCTTTGGTGTCTAACAGCTGTGTCTAGTAAAGGTTAAACAATGGAAAAAGTTGGGTTTCCATTCTCTCTTGTCACTGGCAACTGCCAAGAAACAGAACTCAGGTATTTGCATTTATGTTTTTTATATATTTATGATTAATGAATTGTAATATTTCATGGTAGTAGGACAAAAATAGCTCTTCCATTACAATGCAGACTTTTTGTTGGTGACTATCTTTAGATGCAGATGTGACATGATACAGTCCTTCCCCTTTCAAAGGCAACTTTACATTAGTGCAAGAGGCCTGAAAGTGGGCTTCTACTTCTGAATTCTAATCTTGCCTCTACACTTACTTTAGCTGCATTTTGGATATTTTTTTTTTCTGTCTCACAGTTAACTAGGCTGAGGGGTGAAGTAATGTGACCAATGGGGGTCAAATAGTGGACGCAAAATGGCATAGTGAATTGGCCAGAATTTGTTTTGCTTGCAAAGGCAATCCAAAACAAGGAAATGATGACCCAAATTAATGGAACTGCTTCTGTCTTTCACAGGAGTGACTTGCATACAGAACATCCTTTTTGTGTTGCATATCAGAATTTAAGAGTCAAATCTAGTTATAAAATATACGTATCTGAAATTTTGAATTGAAAATTACCATAATCTTTTTCAGAAGTGATCTCTGTTGGAAAGTTGTAATCCAGGACCTTTGATATCTTTTAAAGATAGGGATGAACATCAAATGCAATGGTTTTCTTTTACAGATGCACATGCACAATCATGTTAGCAGCAATAATTACTATACACATGTCTGTTATTTTTTAGTTGAGGTTTACCTTCCAGAGGAGACTAACAACCTTGTATTATGTAGTTGAACATGCATCTACATAAATTGAGGTCTCGTTCTTACAGGAGTACTTCTCGTACAAATATGTTGAGGCCTACGATGCATCTAAAAGTTTAAGTAAACAAAATGAAGATGGCACTAGGTCTGATTTTCCTGTTCTTTAGGAGTGAGATGGATGAGAATTTTCTTATACTACGAAGACTGTGCATTGAGAAGCCCTTTTCCAATTAGTTATTTGTTTCAAAAGTAAAACCGTCTTTGTAAATGTAGAAAAGCCAGTGAATTGGAAAAGTAGGTCGCAGCATTGCCATCTGCATACATAGAACCCATTTGTCTTCATTCGGTGGCTTTTCTGATATTTCCCAGGCACGCAGTTAAATTCTTGGAGATTACAGACACTGGATTAAAATAATTTTGCAGAACTTTACAGTTTAATCATTGATGGAAAGTAGATTAAGTGGTGATTTTTCCCTTCAGTGTGTCTTGGTTCAGGCAGAATTTTCCCTGACACTTCATACATAATGTTAGGCCTCTTTAAGTTCTGCCTCATTTTTTAAAGATACTAGTAGCTTCAAATCCAGGGTGATACAAGTTTGATTGTTAGTATGGTAGATGACCCTGTCAGGAGATGTTTCAATTTGCAGAACATTTTTTCAAATGCCACCAAAGGGGTTCAGCCTCCTTTGCATTCTCATTTAATGGAAGTAAAATCATAATTGTATCTAATGGCAATCATCTTGGTTGTCTTTTGCTTTCACTATTGCAAGTTATTTTTTAACCAAAAGGTGATACAACATTTCATCGTGTTTTTCTGCAATGTGGATATTGTAATCTGTAGCAAACTGCTGTTGAAAAAGGAGATTTCCATATTGTCTTCTGAAAAGAATATTACATTAATGTATTAAAATAACTGAGGGCGTAATCGGGGCAAAGGGATTGTTCCCCTCGCCCTGGGGTAAGTCCCAACTGGACCAATAGGGCTCCTCAGATCTGCGCCTTCTGTTCCGTTCCAGAACACCACTGGATAATGAGACATGACCTGTATTTAGATGGAAATGTACATATGTTTCAGTTGTTAAACGGCCATGAATGTATGTTGTATCATTATTGGAACCAGCCTGGATATCATTTTTGTCACTATCTAATTGGAGCAAAATAGAAAAGTACTGCAAGTCTTGTTTCTCCTTACTACTATGCCTGTGATGGATAAAATAATATGTTGGAGGCCCAGAAGGAATAATGGAGTAGGGTAGTGATTCTCAGACTGTGGGTCGGAACTCACCAGTGGGTCACAAGCCAATTTCAGGTGGGTCGCGAAGCACCTAGGGCAGCTGTATTGAAAATATGGGAAGATGGAATGCTAGAAAGGGGGAGATGTGTGTGGTTATTTTGAGTGTGTCAAGGTTGTAAATAGGCTTTTTTCTTTCTGCTTCACTTTGCTTTTGGAAAATGGCTGAGAAATAACCCAATTTATTGCTGCATTTTTAGGAAAGCAGCAGGCTCTGGCATCACAATGATGGCACTTCTGGTGGATCCTGGACATACTGTGATTCCAGAAAGTGGATCCCGGTGCTAAAAAGTTTGAGAACCGCTGGATTAGGGGCTAAATGACAGGGAAACCTTTCCCGATAGCATGATGAGGCTACTGAGCTCTAGGCTCAATAGGCTTCCTTGCTCAGTGACTTTCAAACTTTAGGAGGGTAATGCTGTATAGTAGTGCAGTTCCTTTTTACAGTGGTCAGAGTCCTTTAAAGAGAGTTAAATAACTTAGGTGGGATGAATTGGGGTTGGGGGTGCCCTAACCCCTTCTCCAGAATTCCTTAAACTGGTGGGAAATCTTTCAGTACCATCCCATCGGAGGGTGGGAGGAGCCCATGGACCCCTCTATGGGCTTCCCTGTGCCTCTGATCTGTTACTGAATGCAATCGTGGCCCACCATCATTTTTCAGATGAAAATTGGAAATGGGTTGCAATGACATTTGGCAGAGGTGCAAGAAGGCTTACAGAGAGGTCTGCTGGCCCCCCCGCACACTCTGGAGAGCCAGCACACACCCCCAGTGAGTTTTTAAACCCCCTCTTTCACAGCAGTGGCATGATTACTGGAACACCTCAGCCACTCCCTCCCCAACAAAGACTTTCCAAACTGTAATGGAAAGTTTGGGAACCTCTGTCTTAGGGGCTCAAGCAGACCAATTCTTCCACCCCATTTTTGGTCACTCTCCAACTGATGCCCTCAGCATTCTGTAGCTCCTGAGCATACTGTGGATCCTTGCTGGGTAATATGTTTTTGCTTAATTTGCAAACAAATGCACTTGTTTGTACCTCCAGAATTTCCTGATATGCAGAAACCACTACTTTATTTTCAGGTGGCCCCATTTTGCTTCCAGACTGATCGCACAGGACCACACATGTTTGGTATTTGTAGGGGAGCTGGCAATTATGAAACATCAGTTGCTAGTTTATTTTAAGCCTGGATGGTATTCAGCGATTTTTGCCTTACTCCTTTATTCCTAGAGCAAATCTCCAGTGAATCATGAAATGTGTACAAGAATGTGTCTTTGTTTGGTCTTTCCCTAATCTGTTATGATGCTGACTATTATGTAACTTTAGATTGTCATCTTTAATTCCTCTTTGCCCACCCCTTGTTGTACCCTACATGCTCCACTGAAAAATGAGAGCGCTTGCCAGGAAACTGTGACTCCTAGAGCAGTATGGAAAGTTAAGGGTAAAACATGCTAAAGCCAGAGAAACTCTACTCCAAATGGACTTATGTAGAACAGTGATATCCAGTGACTTGTTAAATTAGCCGCAGATGTGTGCTCTGTTTAAGGAAATATGCAGCATGCTCAGTCTTGTTGCAGGTAAAATCTAAAGTAATCTAAAGTAAAATCAGATGGAAGTGAAATTGTGTATATATGAAGCTAGGCAGCCTTCAAGAAATTAGGTAATGTGATCAGGCAAGTTGCTGAACTAACGGCTGCAAATTTTACAAGAGGAGCGTCTGAGTGAGATGAGGTAAGACTGCTAGTTCAGGAATATGATAGTTTGACCTTGGATGTTAACAGTTCGTTGCTCAAATGTTTGCTTTTATAAATTGTCTTGTAGTGAGAATAGCTGTCACTTGATACTTGAGTCTAGGGGAAAATATCTGTTGACAGCAGAAGCATTTAGTAGCGCTCTTTTTTTTTTTTTTGCCATGTATTTGTTATCTTGTTTTGGTACATTCGTTTTCCCAGTTCTGTGTAAATGTTAGGTTAATTATCCACGTCCTGTTAGCACTTGAAATGGGGCATCCAAGCAAAAACAATGCATATTAATGTATCTAACATTTTTATTACTACTGAAGGCATTAACTATGGTACAGTTAATTGATCCATTCATCAGTGATTAAGAAATTATTGTAAGCTGGATTTAGTCAACTTTGTCTTGTGAAAGGATGTCAGTTTCTGATAGTATTGTGTATAGCCTGAACTTCAACTAGTATTTTAAAGAACATTTCCCAGACAGAGGATTTTTCTGTGTTCGCTTGTATCTATAGTAGAAAACAAGCAGATTCAATCTTTCATTTGAAAATTAAAACTTGTTAATATGCCAAAATTTGCTGCTAGTAATTTTGACTCTGGACTTTTGGGAGACCAGAAATGACAGAACTGCAACATAAAGTCAGCAATTAGATTAATATAAATGGGCTTAACACAAAGCCAGCCTTTTTCTCCCTGCCATCCTTATTCATTCATTGCTCCCAAGAAATGCATAGCTGAAAGTCCCAGGCTACTACTATAACAGTCCTAGAAGGAAACATGGGCAGGACACATGGACTGTGACATAGTGTACAGGTGAGGCAACTGCTGAGTGTGGATTGGATTTAGCCAGGGGGGTGCTCATTACCTATTGTTAACTTGCGTGCTTGGAAACATTTGGGGGGTGGCGGCGTGTAACTAGATTTAGTAGTATCTATTGCTTTTGACTGTTAGGTTTAGTTCTCTTTTACAAGCTGAGCTGAGAGCAGAGCTTAGCTGCGAGAGCAAATCTCCATTATGTAGAGCTTGGTAAGTTAGAACTAGAAATGAATAGTGGGTGCAGTCACCATAGGATGTGGAGGAAGCCATGGAGGAGAACCAGAATATTACAGATAAATTGCCAAAAAGTAGGGAGTTCTTAGAGGTCTCCAAATCTGAGGGTAGAGAGGTGAGCTGGGCAGGCAGACATAAAAAGGGAAATGTATGATGTAAAGGACAACAAACCATTGTTGCAGGAGAAGAAGTCTGGAGAAGGAAAAGAGAATTATAGAGGCTGAAGTTTGTTCAGCCTCAGAACATCCAAACTCTGACAGAATTTATATGATTAAGTGGGGTTACTGGCTTCAGATCCAGGAAGACCTGGGTGTGAACCTCTTGCTGTTGTCTGATCATTTTTCCCCTCTTCATTTTTCATTGGAAGATAGTATACACATTACCTTGGTATGTGAGGGCTGACCTTCTTGTAAGATATTATTTTGGGCATAACATTAATTTTAAAATTAACTTGTGCATGTTTGTACATCAGTTGGGTTGGAGTGAAGTTGGTGAATCATTCTGTACCATAGGTCCTTCAGTTACGTATTACTAACTTCACATTTCTGTGGGCACTGAACTTGTAAACAATTCTATAGTTAATGGGTTAGAAAATCAATACCTTTCCAGATCTAGTTATCTCAATACCCCATCACCTGCTTCCATTCACTTGTTGGTTTCTTTTGTAAATTCTGGCTAGGAAGGTTGTTTACCTTCTTTTATAGTTGTCTTCTGGTTTAGAGTAGCTTATTAAAGTTGTCTCTAATGTTTGTGGACACTGGCAAAATTCATTTGCATTTTATATAATGTAAACGAAAAATCCTGGCTTTAATTGAAAACTGTGGCTGGCATCTTGTTTGATACGCTTAGGAGACCAACAGCCCTATTCTACTTGTATTGGGTTTACTCAGAATTAAGTCCACAGAGTCCAGGGGTACTTATAATCAATCAATCAATCAATCAATCACTAGTATTTATATACCGCTTT
>JAJKFI010000002.1:23061643-23139347 GCA_029204185.1 Lerista edwardsae
TATATATATATATACTTTAGTAAATTGAATATAAATAGTATGCTTTCCATAATCAAGCCCTATTTGAGGCTATTGCTACTAAAATAAATAGTAGGTTGCTATTCCTCCAGAGACATACTGGGGCTTTTCCGCGCTCCAGGCACACTGTGTGACTTCATGACATCACAAAGTGAGCACAGGGTGGTCCTGCAGTGGCCACTCCCCCAAATGGTGCGTTCCCCATGCTCCCTGGCTCCAGGAGTGAAGGAAATGCCTGGGAGCCTTCAGGGATGGTTGGGGTGACTTCGCCCCAGCTGGCCCTAGAGGTGCCCAGCAGGTGGCGCATTCGCCTTGCTCTCCAGCTTGGGAAGCGAAGGGAACTGCACAAGAGGAAGGGTTGGCGGCCAGCTGAAAAAATAGCAGTGGGCTTTTTCCTGCCCACTGCACCCTCACCCACAATCAGCGCCCACTGCTCCCGCATTGCCTCATGGCAAATATGCCTCTATATTCCTCAGGACAGCAAGTAATATTACTTCGTATCATTCATTTTATATAAACGACACATTGGGCTACTTACAGCGCGTGGACTATCTACAGTCCTGATCAGCATTGTCCTCCTTAAAGGCTCTAACGACTCGCGTTCACGCTGTTGGACCCACCAAAGCTTCCATTGTGGCAGAGGTATACTGTCATTTTGTTAAAGCCCTATTTAATTCAGTGATCTTCAACTTATCAAGAACTCTGATCCACCTTAAACCTATTCACCCATCTCCTTTTATGTGGGCTACTTGGCAGCTGCGCCTCTTGCGCTATCTCTGCTCTTCCTCTAGGGGACAGGCATGCAACAGCAATGCTAGTTACAGTAGCAGATACCGGTGAATTATGTGTGTCTGTTGTGACATGCACCACACTGTGCCTGCCATGACATGTGTGGGCAGGCATTTTGGTTGACTAGGTTGCTAGCCAGCACCTTGTAAGAGGAATGGGCAAATGAACTACCATAGTTCCATGTTCTTTTTCTGTCTGGTGGTGACCACGGTTTCCTGTGAAACTATGCAAGTATGCAGGCACATACCTCTAATAAAAGCCCCAAGCACTGAAAGACATTGCAGCACACTTCTCACATTCTTTGGTTCTCTTTATCTCACTCCCATAGGCTTCTATCTCTTCTCTTTGTTCTCTTATCTTTCTCCTGCTGAATGAGAACCAGGCATTGCATGCAAATTGCTGAAAGAATGCTTGGAACAGCCAGTTGCAAGTGCAGATCACTGATAAAGTGATACTTCATTTGGCATCTATCTCCACCTCCTAAGGAGGGTGCCCTGGCATGCATGCTGAGCAGACAGAAGTGGTAGAACAGGGTACAGTTCTGTTTGTGCCATCTCAAAAAGAATGTGGGAGAAGGTGCAAAGATAAGGGGCTTTTTAGTTTGGAGAAAAATGGGTGAGCTGGTGATGTTGGGAACTAGGGGTGGAGAAGAAAAAGAAGTTCAGGAAATTAGACATGGTTTGAAAAGGAAGAATCTCAGAAAGTCACTGTATAGTAACATCTTTATTAATGCCATCCCGAAAGACGCAACATCTTAAGGAAGATTAATAAGGATAAAGTTCTCCCACCTTCAATCCTTGGCATGCCCAGGTAGGGTTGGAACAGGCCCTGATTTAGAATCTTGGGCTACATTCTTATACACACTTTCCTGGGAATAAGCCTCATTGACCACAATGGGACTTCTGAGTAGACAAGCATAGGCTTGTGCCATAAATCTGTGTTTTCAGAGGATCTGCTACCATTTTAGCAGAATACCTAGCATTCATTCAAAGGCGGATATTTTCAGTCAGTTTGTATCATTATTCACACAGGTGTAGATTTAAAAAATGTAAATAGTGGAGCCAAGTGGTCCTGAAATATTGCATGTCACGTATGACAATTCTGTGTAAAGGTTAAAAGTATATATGATAAGTAAAGTGCCAAGTCCCAACAGCAATAAACTGCTGGTAACAACCTCATTCTAGAGTTGCCAAAGTAGAGGGGAGCACTGCTGCTAGCACGTCACAATAAGATTAGGAGAATTACCGCCATATTACATGAGTCTATACTACCACTGTTTCTGCTAACCCCAGGCTTGTTTTTTTAAAGGGGAACCTAAGCACCAGAATATGAATAACTCCACTGTACCACTCCCAGTTTAACTAGCCCTCCCCTCAGCCCTCCATTTACTTTGGTTTGTCCCCAGTACCTGAGGGAAAATCTCTCACCTTCTATTTCTGCTAATGCCTCCCCACTCTACAGTTCCCACATGGTCACCTAAGGGAGATAAAAGCAATTAACTAGGCAAGTGTAACTGGCCTCTCTCATGTCCTTATCAGATTCCAGGAACAATATATCTCTCTGGTCAAAACAAAGCACTCCACCGCTTCATAGAAAGAAAAGATTTGTTTTAAGTTCACAAAATGCTTAGTTTGAGTAGCAGCCTATCCCATCCAAAAGGGGGAGGTTTCAAAAGCAATTAAGGGCGCAATCCTAAACGGAATTAGGCCGGCATAAACTAAGCCAGCAAAGTTTGGTCAGGACAAGGGACACCATAAAGTATGTTTGGACCACTCTTGGAGTCAGAGAGGCCAGCACACAGACATGAGCCGTCCTTCCTGACTTGGAGAGTAATCCAAACACGCTTTATGATAGCCCTTATGCTGGCCAAGCTTTGCTGGTTTATCTTATGCTGGCCTAACTACAGTTTAGGGTTGCGCTCTAAGTTACAAAATCAAGGCATACATATTTTAGGCAGGAAGAAACATAACATCTAATCAACTTACTTACTAACTTATAGACTGAAGCATACATCTTTCAGCTATCAAACAGCATAAAGGAAACTTTCCAGGCACTGAAACACAGTGAAAAAGCAAACAATTTTTCCAAATTTTGCAGCCCTGAAGCCAAACCTTGGTAGATAATTTCACCAAAACCCTGCTGAGTTATGGTTACCCATCCAGCTCTCTATTTACAGCTGTAATTCTCTTTAGTCTTTCACTGTACAGAGAATGACCAATTACCACAGTTGCCTGTTGTTTTCTGTCCAGTACACAGCCTCAGTTTTTACACTTCAAAATTCATAGAGCTGTGGCTCTCAAACATTTTAGTACCAGGGCACACCTTTTAAAATGGGACTCATATTGGGACCCACCAGAAGTGATGTTGTTAACCTAGAAGTGATGTCATGGCCAGAAATGGTATCAAGCAGGAACCGCCGTCAATGTGACATAATCAAATGACACTCCTAGAATGCAAACTGTCATTTTTGGACTGCAACAATTGCTCAACCATGAAACATGCCTGCCAGAAAGCAAGATTAGAACAAAATATTATGTAAAAGTACTGAACTAAAAACATATTTGGAAAAAAACCTTACTTGAAAATTCAAATTAATACTCACAAAAGGAATATAGCAAGAGTAAGGTCTGCAGCTTCCAAGATGTCTGCTCCTAGCTTTTTGCCACCCACCTGACATAAGGTTGCGAGTCACCGTTTGAGAAACACTGTCATAGTGTTGTTTAACTATGTTAATGCTTCAGAACACAATTACATCTCTTTTCCAATACAGTATTTCTAGAATTCCCTATTTACAAAAATGTTAACATTTCAAAATTCTCAGATTCCCAACTTTCACCCTCCACATTTACAACCCCCCACCTCCTTGATAAGTTGTTTTAATCATATTACCCTGTAATGTGAGAGGGTTAGGGGTCTGGTGATGAAATACTAGGCTGAATTTCTCCAAACGTGAGTTCATCAGGGTATGGGCTTTGCTGCTGTCCTTTATTTCATAAGCACCTGCACATTACTAGAACTACTACGTGCTTCTACATATATGGCAAAAATGAGCATGTTATGCATTGCAGTGCAGTTGGACTAGGGACTATTCATAGAGTTCTATGAACATTTCATGCACTTTTCCAAGTGGTGCTCCTCTTAAATTTAGCAGGGGTAGAGCAATCGTCCCTCTTCACTCCACAGCACAGTGTCTTTCTTGTGGCTGTTGCTGGTGGTGTTCTCCATTCTTTTAGATTGTGAGTCCTTTTGGGGACAGGGAGCCATTCAACTTTAATATTATTATTTGCCTGTAAACCGCTTTGTAAACTTTGTGTTGAAAAGTGGTATATAAATACTAGTGATTGATTGATTAAGATCATAAGAAGAGCCCTGCTGGTTCAGGCCAAAGGCCCATCTAGTCCAGCTTTCTGTATCTCACAGCGGCCCACCAGATGCCCCAGGGAGGCACGAGACACAAGACGCTTGCATTTTGTTGCCACTCTCTTGCACCCGGTACTCTGAAGTAGCCTACTACTAATGTAAGGAGGTTGCACAATCCATCATGGCCTATAGCCCACAATGGACTTTTCTTCCAGAAATCTGTCCAAACCCCTCTTAAAGGCATCTAGACCAGATGCCATCACCACCTCCTGTGGCAAAGAGTTCCACAGACTAACCACCCGCTGGGTAAAAAAGTACTTCTTTTTATCTGTTTTAACTCTCCCAACCTTCAGTTTTAGCGGATGCCCCCTGGTTCTGGTGTTTTGAGAGAGGGAAAAGAACATCCCTCTATCGACTCTATCCCTTCCGTGCATAATTTTGTATGTCTCAATCATGTCCCCCCTCAGGCGCCGTATTTCTAGGCTGAAGAGCCCCAAACGCTGTAGTCTTTCTTCTTAAGGGATGTGCCCCAGCCCCGTAATCATTTTTGTCGCTCTCTTCTGCACCTTTTCCAGATCTACTATGTCCTTTTTGAGGTGTGGCGACCAGAACTGCACACAGTATTCTAGGTGCGGCCTTACCATCGATTTGTACAATGGCATGATAATATTGGCTGTTTTATTCTCAACCCCTTTTTTAATTACCCCAAGCATGGAATTGGCTTTCTTAATTGCTGCCGCACACTGGGTCAATACCTTCATTGAATTGTCCACCAGCACCCCAAGATCTCTCTCTTGAGCTGTCACAGACAGCTCAGAACCGATAAGCCTATAGGTGAAGTTTTGGTTTTTTGCCCCAATGTGCATCACTTTACACTTGTCTACGTTGAAACGCATCTGCCATTTTGCTGCCCATTCCCCCAACATATTCCCACTTACTTGGCTGTGATCTAGAAAATGACTATTGGTCATCTTATAGTCAGTTCCTTAAGGTTTGAAGCATCCCTTTCCCAGATTAAAATTGCCTAATTTTTACATTTTGTACATTTAACAATTCAAGGAACATTTTATAATAACTTAAGCTAAAAATAATACATTTGAGTCTGTTATTGACCTTTACTTTTATGTGCTTGTTCCTTTTTCTACTCAGGATGTGGTGATGGCATCTGGCTTAGATATCTTTAAAAGGGGATTTGACAGATTTATGGAGGAAAACTCCATCACAGGTTACAGGCCATGATGGGTATGTTCAGTCTGAGATTAGTAGGTTGCTCATTATGAGGAATTTTTTGCTGTCATCCGAATTTGCCATGAATGGCAGTTTTGGGGGGTTTTTTTTGTTTTGTTTTTTTGCCTTCCCCAGACTGGTGAGGGAGGGACAGCATGTTCATTAAGCTCCATGTTACTCATTTTACTTGTGTTTAATAAAGCTAAGCCCAAGCCAAAGTCTGGTGTCTTCACTGGGGTATGCAAGGGTAAATAGGCTACCTCAGAATGCCAGATGCAGGGGAGTGGCAGTGAGATGCAAGTATCTTGTTGTATGTGCTCCTTGAGGCATCTGGTGGGCTACTGTGAGATACAGGAAGTTGGACTAGATGGGCCTTTGGCCTGATCCAGTGGATTCCTGTGTTCCTAACTGCCTGTGTTAAACTATCCGACCAGTGGATGGGGGGGGCGGAATATTTTAGGCTGCTATATGCCAGGTAGTGCTCCATGGCCCAAGTTTGGAGACCCCTGCTCAAAAAATTTATCAAGAATATGTTAAGTATTTTATTAAGTAGTTAACACGATGTCTAGTGGATGACACAATGAACTTGAGTCAGCAGTGTTATGTAGCTGCAGGGAAGGCAAATGCGATTTTTAGGTTGTATTATAGAAGAACAACAGCTTTAAAGTTGCAAGAAGAAGTGATTCCACTTTGGTCCATGCTCATCAGACCTCATCTAGTTTCAGTGCCCGATTCTGGGTGCCACACTTTAAGAAGTGTGCAGCGAAATTGGAGCAGATACTTAGAAAGGCAACAAAGAAGTGAAAAGCAAGCCCTATGGGTAGATGTGTTGCAAATCTCTTTAAGCATAGACACCCCCATGTTCACATTATAGTAAATGACCTTCGGCCTGGGGTGGACTTGGCAGGTACAGGCCTACTGCTCCACCAAGTATTTACACATCAATGCTATAGTACTATAAAGTTGTACTATTGTAAAGTTTGTTGCTGAAGATTCTTGGCAAGTCTTAGAATTGTGCTTGCTAGATATTTGCAGTAATGGCACTTTAGTGGTTAACTAGCTGCTCTTTTGTGAAGAGATCTTTTATCAGAAAATGGCATGGAAGTAAAGATTTAAATATCCCCACATCTGTGCTGATCATAACCATGGCCCCAGATAGCTGCTTCTAGTATGTGTACTACAGTCTCTAGTTTTGTTGCATTTAGCATCACGTGTAGTTTGCCACTGCCTGGTTCATCGAAAAATGAAATTTGTAATCTTTTTAAAAAGTTTTAGCTAACAACTTCAAACGCTAAGAGCCCAGTCCTATCCTTTCTCCTGTCATAGCATGCAGTCATAGCGAAATGTGCTGCATGCTGCTGTGGTGGTGGTGGTGGTGGTTGGAGAGATTGTGAGAAAATATTCTCCCTTAAGACTCCTGATTGCTAATTCTTTAACTGGTACAAGTCTGAGGAGGCAAAGGGGTGTTTCAGGAGGCTAGCAAGGGGGATAATAACTGTTGCAAGCAGTCTTGCTGGATGCTACCCCTTTCTACCTCTGACACACCTCCTCTCCACTCCCTGTTTCACCCTCTCTGCTGGCCTAATTAAGTCAGCGGGGTTTCCTCTCCCAGTTGTTTTGTGTGCTGTGGAATGCCATTTGTGGCAGCTGTAAAGGCCCTACCACTTCCTGAATGCCAGTTTCAGCAGCAGTAACATCCAATAGGATTGGACTGTTGGCTCCCTACAAACATAAAAGGTTAGGTCTAGATGATTGTACAAACATATATAGGTCAAAACAACCAGTTCTTGCTATCATAAACACCACCAAAGGATATACTGCTGCACCTATGTGAAAACTGTTTGTAACATGGGAGGCCAGTGTACAGGATTTGCTATCCTTTTTTCACATAGCTAGAAAAGGAGCAGTGGCATGTTGAGATTTGGAAGACTGATTTGGGAAGAAGAAGGAACTTGTGCAGTTTCTTCAATTTTATACCACACCACTCTGAGGTTAGTTCTCTTCCTCAAGGTCTTGCTTGGATCCAGGACAGAAAGCTTAATGAGCTTCTTATTATGAGATTTCTGCTGCAGAAGCAGTTGTCATAATTGTCCAACACTTTACCAGACATTGTGCTATACTCCTGTATTATGCCTTTAGAATATGCCCTGAAGTATCAGATTTGTGTCAATATTTATTAAAATTTATTTCTGGATAAATGTGTGGTCCCCCCACCTTTGAATTCTTGCCATATCAAGTTTTTCTACAGCGCTGCTACCTTTCTTATGGATGTCCACTAAAATGATTTTCTTGGAAACCTAAACCTACCAATTAAACCAGAGCACAAAGAATAAAGATGTTGTCATTGAATAGTGACGATTCCATATTACTCCTGGAATGAGGTATCTATATTGTGCCAGTTTGTTTTATCCTTATGGTAGCTTTCAATTCCTCTCTTTAGATACCAAAATGTCCTTCTGAATTTTTTTTTGCAAACTTTCCATTTTGAAATCTTGATCGGATTCCGTTTGTAGATTTGAAGATATAATTTTGCCAATAGGCAACTACAAGCTATGTCGGGTTAGACAGATTTTGGTCTTCCTCAAGCCAATAGCTCCAGCAAATGCACCCACTATTGTTGGCACACCACCACTGTTGCAGTTTTAAAGTCAGTTTGATTCTTTCTTTTTGACAGGAGTGTCCAGTGTAACTCCTTCAAGCCTGGAGTGACACTCAGCATCTGCATCTGCCTCATGTGAGTTAAAGTCTTGGCAGCAACATGTTGCACTAGCTGGAGCGGCTGCAGATTTTTTTTTCTTTTTCAGGAAGGCTGTAAAATTGCTGCTGCTTATATTTTGACAGTAAAGGTAATACTAGGAATGCATGGGTATCTTATATCTTACTACACAGCGCCTGCTCATTTCAAATTAGCTGCCCTTATGCACAGTATGTAAGGAAATGCATACTCTTTGGACAATTAAAGTTGTTTTAACACTTTTAAGTGTTAAGGATTTTTTTTATTGCAATTAAACACAAATTTTAAATGCTTTTACCTGGTTTCTGTAGTCAAAGTTCTGCCCTGTTTGCTAAGCCCAACAAATTCTGATAGTTAAATATAAGTTACAATTTTAAGTTAATGAGGAACACAGTTCCTACCTTGCTGTCAGTTGGCAATGCAGTATTGCAGCTGAATTACCCTATATGCATCATTCCAGACAAGGGAATCTGTATTTATTCGGCTCACACCACGACACATTATGCATGGCACCGTCTTGCAGTCTGTGGAATATTTAATATGTAGTACTATATAATGACTGTAACTATTAGTGGCTTTCAATTATTCATCTCGCTGTTTTCATTGTTTTTGTAATATCTCAGCAGTTTGAGAACTTGAAGATTTGTCAGCACTGACAGGATTTACCTGTACATAGATAAATGTTGCAGGTATATCTGCTGGTGTTAAGGTACCCAAATATTCATATTGTCAGTCCTAAATAGATTACATGCTTGGGAGCTCATATTACCCAAATGAGCACTTTCACAGTTGCAAGAAAATGTCAGGAGCTTGTAGCTCATCATGATATATCTAGAGTGGTCTGTGGTGTAGAGTGTTGTCAAAAAAGAGACGTGAGCTCTGTGAATTCCAGCTCCATTCCCAGTTGTCTAATTAAAGGAAAACGTATCTTGAGCTATGTTACAGTAATCGGAGAGCAACATTTATAATCTATTTCCATCTGCGGAGTCAAGTCTGCACTCTATCTATGTGTACATTTCTATGTCTAAGCAAATGTTAACCTGAGTAGTCCATTGAGTACTCTGTTAATGTGGAGTAGGAAAACTTTATAAAGTAGTGACTTTGCCATCAAACAAAAAAGTTGCTGTATCTCACATTAGTTATAAACATTTGAAAACTAATTTCACACATTCTCTCTCTCTCTCTCTCTCTCTCTCTCTCTCTCTCATCTTCAACCAATCTCAAATATATAAAGTTAAGGATTGGTTTTGGTTTTAAGCAGGTACATGTTCTGGAGCCTGTGAAAGGTGGAAAAACAATTGGGGAAGTTCATTCCCCCCGTACATGGTGCAAGATTGCTAAACTTAAGGACTAGTATGTTAGCTTCCTGCTCATCTTGTCCTGAACCTTGGCAAGTAATGATGGAGGGCAAGTGGTTATCAACCTTTTTATACCGGACCACTTTTTAGAATGGCAGTCATGTTGGAACCAACCAGAAGTGATGTCACAGCTGGAAGTAACATCAAGCAGGAAGTGTCATCATGGTGACATAATCAGATGACACTCCTGGAATGCAAATTGGCATTCGTGGACTGCAGCAATTGTACAACCATGAAACATCTCTGACAGAAGGCAAGATTAGGTCAAAATATTATGTAAAAGCACTGAACTAAAATCTTTTTTTTTTAAAAACCCTCACTTCAAAATTCAAACTGTGAACACTCACAACAGGAATATAGCAAAGGTAAGGTCTGCAGCTTCCAAGATGGCTGCCCCACTTTCTGTGACATCATGTCACAACCCACCAAATGGGTCCCAACCCACAGTTTGAATAACACTGCTGTAGGGCAATTGCACTGTAGCACTGATTGTTGAGATTGAGGTTAGACTAGCAGGAAACTATTGAAGAGTTTGGGTGGGTAGGCTTTGAGTCAAAGAGTGCTTTATGGGGTGCATCTCCTTTTAACTTAACTGACTTTAACATACAAAAGTGAATAGACTTCCATGTACAAGTTTCAAGTATGTGGAAAGTTTATTTTTGGATGGCCTTGTTTAGTTACTAGCAGACCATCCCAAGTTTGCTTTTGGAATGAATTGTCTCATGTCAGGATCTGTAACAAAATATTGTTCTATATTCATATATAGAATGTTTTCAACCACAACTGACTAAAATCGTTTTAAAAAATAAGCTGTTATCCACTTTGTCTTGCTTTGAAAATATTGAAATTCTTAATATTGAATATTTGAATGTATGAGGTCAGGTACCCGTGACCAAAATGTTACATTTAGGGTGCATTCCTAAATGCATCTGTACTGGCCTGCACTACAGTATATCCAGTGCAGCTTAGGAGGTCACCTTGGGACAAGGAGATATATTTCAGCTTATCTCTTGCAACACCTTAGCCTGTCCTATGGGGTCAGATCTGCCCTAGCTATTAAGGTGGTGCAAATCCTAGCAGCCCGTGTAGGGCTCTGAGGCCTGGGAGTGGGCGTTAAGATATGGCGTGCACTTCCATTGCCTATCCCACCCCTCCTGGGCCTGATCCACTCTGTTCTATCCTCTTCCCACTCAAAAACGCCCCCTCCTCACTTCTGGAATATCCTCCTGCCACCCTGTAATCACTCCTGTGCACCATTGGGCACAAACCTACCAGCTCTGGCTAGTGCAGGATCAGGATTAAGTGCCAGCAGGCCAGTGCTCTTGTTTGTGCCAGCACAGCTGGCTCTTAAGTAGACACAAACATACTTTACAGTACATTTGCAACACTTGAGAGCTGGTGCAGGGGGCCTGTGAAAGCATGTCCTTAGGCTGCCTGTGGAGTAATAGCATATTGTGTATTAATTTCTGAGTTTGATAAAGTTAGACTGAAAATGGTGTTTGATATAAAACTGTTAGTTCTACACTAATCAGTCAGCCTATCATTTGTTTTTCCAACCCTGATCATATTATCTATATAGTAAATTTAAATGCATCACTTAAATGGGATTTGTGCAGTCTCTGTATGGGTTCTGAGACCATGATTGAAACACATGAGTTCTTAGAGCTTCTGATAGCTTTTCTTAAGTGGCTTTCTTCTATGCAAAATCTTATTACATTTAAAAAGGACAGGAAGCTGTGGGCTTTCTGCAGCTTGCATCTGAACTACAGTGTATGGAGAGAGATACGTTAACCTTTTGTCTTTGCCAGGGTAGCGGTCTAAATCCCCCCTCCCCGCCCATGATTATCTTTTCTCCCAAGAGGGAAGCTCCTGCTGGCTCCATATAAATAAGCTATTATAAGAAAATGGTAGCTGGAAGAAGACTAATGCAATTTTGGGTGTCACCAATATAGGTTTTATATACCAAATAGGGAAAATTAATAAATTTGTGGTACTAGTAATAGTCTTGAAGAATTTATACTTGATACAGGTCATGATGACAGTGATCTAAAAGCTCCTTTAGGCATACTTTTTGAAATGTGAATAACAGACCATCATGTAAAATCAGAAGCTATTCTTGAAAGTTCTTTCAGTGTCTGAACTGGCTTGTTTTGTAATGTGTGTGGATGTATTGTGTGAAGGGTGTTACATATTTATAACAATCAAATGCTTCAATTGAGTACTGTATGTAAAATAGATTGCCTGTTTCTTTTGGACCCTGGATTGTGTTATATAATAAGGATCTAGGCAAGCTGGACTTTTGCAATTTGTATATGTAAAGGCATAGAATTCAAGACACACACACGCACGCACGCACGCTCAAACTGCAGTGCAATGACGGCTAAGATGAAAAGATTATACGTTTTTATTTTAAGTTTAGCAAGCTTTTAAATCCTATAGGACAATGTTTCTCAAACCTTTTAGTACTGGGACCTACTTTTAAAAATGACACTTTATTGGGATGCACCTAGCTTTGAAAGACTTAAAAACAAAACACCAGTACCATCTTACCAGCTGCTCAAGTCTGTTTTTACTATGGTAGGGGGGCACCTTCTGGAGCATTTATTGAACATTTCTGGAGCTCCACATTCATTGGATCAGGGTAATTCTGGTTGCTTTGCATACCCCTTTGCCTGGCCTTCAATATGAGTCAAGGCTCATGAGTAAACATGCATGTGTGTGTCTGTCTCAGTTTCACTTTCCATAGGACTCAGTACATTTACCTTGTCAGCTATCAGCTTGTCAGATTCACAGCCCACCATCAGGTTGTGACCCACTAGTGACCCAAACAACCCATTGTTTGGGAAAAGCTGCATAGGATTTTCTGCCAGGCTGGATGATAAGCCGAAAAAGAGTAGGAAATTTTTAGAGCCATATCATAGGTCTCTGTAGTCTGCAATTAAATGGACTCCCACACAAAATTCATCTTTCGATTGTATACACTGTAGACTGATAAGAAACCTATGACATATCTGCACTATCTCTCTTGCCTACTTTTACTTACCATCTAGCCTGTTTGAGAATTCTGTAGGGTTATGTTATCTTTTGGCTGGTCATAATAAAGGCATTGCCCTCTAAGCATTTTTCTTTTAGTGGACTAGTGTGACCACTCACAATTGTGGCTTATTACATCTGTAAAATGTTTTCCACTATATTAAGGGTAATAGCAATTATTTGTGATTAAGAATATGACACTGTGCAGTGGGTTACAGGAAGATAAGTCACATATTAGGAATGCAGGATTAAATGATTGATAGGAACTATGTAGTCATTATTTTCTTTTCACAGAGGAAGAGTTGCCTGGAACAGGACGGAATTAATATTGTAGTTCAGGGTGATATCTTTACCAATGTATTATTTTAATAAGTTTAAAACTAACCTGACAGCTGGCCTTTCAGAGAAAAGTAACTTAATCCATGGTCTCTTTAAAGACCTGCTGACTAGAAGCTTGATCTAAGATTAGCTTTCAAAATTGTATTGTAACTTTCAGCAGGACCAGTATGTTTCAGGCTCTCTTAATATGCACATGTGCAGGTGAAACAGAGCGAGGGTGATAATACTGTTTAGAATATATTTCCCCTGAGGCACCAGCTAATGTTTCATTTGATGCATTCTGCTGCTGAAATATGAACTGTGCTCCTACTCTGCCCAGGGCTTCTAGTATAATAAAAACTTTTAAGATCACTGTAGCTACCAAAGCCTGAAAATTCATCAGACACAAAGCAGTAACTGCAGTGTTTGTAAAGTCAGAAGTGAATGACAGAATTAATGTTCATTTCTGCCTTTGCTAAAACTCTCTCTGTGTGCACCTTATATTTTCTAACCTGAATCTTCTCATCTTGTCACAGTGTATAAATCTCCAGAGTATGAATCCCTTGGCTTTGACTTGACAGTTGAACGATTAGTTTCAATTGGATATCCTCAGGAGCTGCTCAGTTTTGTCTATGACCCTACATTCCCTACCAGGTAAACGAATGTAATCTACAAAAGGATTTATATGCTCTGTGCTGTTTTAAAGTGGCATCCTTTTAGCTTGCTGTGATACAATACTATAGAAGTACAATGACTTGCATTTCACAGTTGTAATGAATTTTTTTGAAAATGAAGGTGTCTTGGAAGAGACCTGTGGAGAATATTTGAAAAGTGAGCTGTATATCAAGAAAAATATGTAACCGAGTGATGCTTTTGCTCCAATTCTTAGTTAAAATTGAACCTTAATCCATACGAGTTCTCTTCAATACAACTTAAAAATATGATTTTTGGAAGAACAAGTAGATATTTTTCATATATCAATAAGGTAAATATATGTGGGTGCTTCCTTGTGTGTGCTAGGACTTCCAAGGGTCTTGTCCCCCCACATAACAGCTTTATGTTCTATGTCAGAGGCTGCTTCTAAGGTCCCCATGAGTTTTGGAAGCAGCTCTCTGGCTAATTGGGGAAGGCTTATTTTGAAATGGGCTCCTTAAAATCCTTACTGCTCACATGGGGCTCTTCATTGTCAATGTTTGCAGCAGAGGCGTTGCTGAAAACATGCTCATGCAGCTAGAAAAAGCTAGAATGATGTTGAGAACATTAAACCATTTTGACTCGTATGCAGAAAGTTAAAACATTCTGACTTGTTTGCAGTGTTCAAAATCTGTTCTCAGTTACTTTATTGAAAAGTGACAACTGAGTGAGAGAGCCTCCCTTGAGAAAAGGTGGTTGTAAAATCACAACAGGAAATATTGTAACATCCCAAAAATAAGCATGTGAATTGGGCCTTAATAAGTAGGGTGTGAAGAGAAGAAATGGTAGGGCAAGTTGTGTGATTAATCCCCAAGTTTTTAATGTATTTTTTGACCCTGTGCATTTTGCTTCAGTGTTGCAAAGGCTTCCAAAAGTTAGCGGTGGTGCAGTGAAATGTTGAAAAGTGATCTAGGCTCATTGTAAAGTAATTATAAAAAGGTAAAGGTTTCCCCACAACCGAATGGTCTAGTCGTGACCGACTGCAGGGGGCGGTGCTCATCTCCATTTCTAAGCTTGTAGAGCCAGCATTTGTCCGAGGACAAGCTTCCATGGTCATGTGGCCGGCATGTCTACACACCATAGCGCACGGAATGCTGTTACCTTCCCACCGAAGTGGTACCTATTTATCTACTTGCATTTTTACGTGCTTTCAAACTGCTAGGTTGGGAGGAGCTGGGACAAGCAACAGGAGCTCACTCGGTTGCATGGTCTCGAACTCCCAACCTTCCGGTCAGAAAGCCCAGCAGCAGCAGTTTAACCCGCCGCACCACCACTGTTTAATTACCTGGACAGCCTAGATTCAAACAATTTACTTGCACAGGCCCTGTATTTGTGCGGCAGCAATTAAGAAGGCCAATTCCATGCTTGGGGTAATTAAAAAAGGGGTTGAGAATAAAACAGCCAATATTATCATGCCATTGTACAAATTAATGGTAAGGCCACATCTAGAGTATTGCGTAGAGTTCTGGTCACCACATCTCAAAAAGGACATAGTGGAGCTGGAAAACGTGCAGAAGAGAGTGACGAAAATGATTATGGGGCTGGGGCATCTCCCTTATGAAGAAAGACTGCAGCATTTGGGGCTCTTCAGTCTGGAAAAAAGGCGCCTAGGGGGGTCATGATTGAGACATACAAAATTATGCATGGGAGGGATAGAGTCGATAGAGGGATGTTCTTTTCCCTCTCTCACAATACCAGAACCAAGGGACATCCACTGAAATTGAGTGTTGGGAGAATTAAAATGGATAAAAGGAAATACTTTTTTACCCAGAGGGTAATTAAGCTGTAGAACTCCTTGCCACAGGAGGTGGTGATGGCATCTGGCATAGATGCCTTTAAAAGGGGACTGGAGGAAAAGTCCATCGTGGGCTATATGCTGTGATGGGTGGTGCAACCTCCTTACATTAATAGTAGGCTACTTCAGAATGCCAGGTGCAAGGGAGTGGCAACAGGATACAAGCATCTTGTTGTCTACTAAGCTCCCTTAGACACCTGGTGGGCCACTGTGAGATACAGGCCTGATGGGCCTTTGGCCTGATCCAGCAGGGCTGTTCTTATGTTCTTATATGTGCCTTTGGTATAATTATAAAATATTGGTTCAAGCAAATAGTTTCTTTTTCGGCTTTGTCTTCTAATCCAAGGGTGTCAAACATAAGGCCCATAGGCCAGATATGGCCCCATGAAGCTCTTTATCTGCCCCCCATGATAATTTGACTCTCCCAGCATCACCATCTGCTGCTCTTAGCTCCTGAGCTGTAAAGCAAAGCCTCTGCAGAAGTGGCATTGCTGAAAGGGTGGCCACAATTCCCATAATTGAGCTCTCCCATATCTTGGAAATAAAATCAAGGTTTGCATATTTTGTCATTTTCAGGTAATTAGTTCCTATGTGAGAAAAACATGCTTATTTCTGGGCATAATTTGCTTTAATGACATCAGTTCCTGCTAATGACATCACTTCTGGTCCTCAGCAGGCATCTTGAAAGCTGTTCAGCCCACTGTATGAAACAGGTTGACACCCCTGATCTAATCTTCTTGGGTTTCTCCTTACCTGAGGACATTAGCTGACTATATGCAAATATTAGTAGTTGGATTGCATGATCTGGCTGTCTTCTTTCCACTGTCTTATACTCGGGACTTAACTACACTTTACAGTAGACCTAGGAACAGGGTGCTTTTGAAGGCAGTCTCTCTGTTCTCTTTTCTTCCTTTTTGTGTATAGTTTCACAAAACTGTTATTTGACAACATTGGGTTTTACATTTTCCCATCCCACTGTCAGTGGCAACCAACTGCTGTAGTTCCTCTATCTGTGGAGGTTCCATTCCTGAAAAAACCCAAATATATCACAATCCTGGGGAAAACGGAAATTGATGGAGTTTTTTTGCCTAAACAGTCATTCTGAGATCTGCAGAGGCCATGGGCAGTCGTGTGTGGCTTCTGCAGACCTCAGAAAACACTCCAGACCTGACTGGAGCTCAGTTCCGGTAGGGCTCGGAGGACATAGGCAGACTCTGGGGAGAGGATTCAGCATCTGCTGATTATGAAGTCCACTGGTGTCAAATTAAGCAGATAATTTGGGCCCCTCTGTATATGCAGTGCACTCAGGAATTGCCACATGGCAATGTTGGGTCCTGGGTAAATGGGGAGGGGGAAGCTATATTTTATGCAGGCAAGGGATTATGAAAAGGGAACCTGTTTTAAAAGAAATACATGCTAAGCCTGCTCAGTTGATTGGTAGCCACCAATCACCAATTCTCACCAGAGAAAAGAGAAGGAGTGATTGAAAGCAGTCTTAACTGCCAGTTACTCACTGACATTGTCACTGAGTGGGGCCAAAACAGATGCAGTGGTTGCAGTTTTTTGTGTTTAAACATAAAACTACCCCAATTATGTGGAAAGGAGGGTGGGATCTGATGATGTGAGAAGCACTGAAACCTTCCTGCACTCCCTCTCCCCACATGTTTTTTCATTCAGATGAGGTCACTCGGGTGACAGAGCTCAACTGAGGAGAGAAGCGACAGAGAGGGAAGATAAGCCACAGGTGGGGGAGAGTTCTGCACTTCTCATCTGTGTGCCCCTTTTGCTGTTAAAATCAGGCACACAACCCTTTCCATGTGACTAAGACAAAACATTAGCTACCTCTAACTTGTCCCTTACTATTGGCTATAATGAAGTTGCTTCTGAAAAATCACTGATAAGATAAATGGCAGGTAACACTTTATGTTGTTCATAAAACGTAATACCATAAAGGTAGAATAATAAATCCTTGGAATTTATATCATGCTCTAGGGGGTTCAGAGTGCTGCAAGTGCTGTACCCATATTATCTTGGTAATCCTTCATGGTTAGCTGGTAGGGTAGCCAATTGCACATTTAGATGGTGCTTAATGTTTAGCAAAGCAAGTCTGTTTTGTTTCAATATGGCTAATAATCTGTTACCTGTGAAGAGTTCTTTTAACTTCAGACTTGTAGTTACTCTTCTTAGTCACCTGCATAAATGGGAAAGCAAAAGCTTTGGGGGGGGTTAAGCTATGTACCTATTCTGCTGATTGTATAATTCAGCCTTTCTGTTGAGATAAATGAGCTAATTATAAGAGAACAAATCAACTGTACATTTTAAAACCAGGCAATGCAGACTATTTTTTCCTCTGCAGCTAAACAAAAGTTCAATGGGACTCTGTCAGCAAAGTGTCCTCCTTAGGGTCAGATTCTAGTTTGGACAGAACATGATAGAACTGGTCCAGGTATGCCATTCCAACAGACTATCTTTCAAAGACTTGCTGTTTTTTACAGCCTGAAGTACTTTGCTTATATAAATTCTTGCATTATTTATTTGTTTGTTAATAGAGGCCTGGTATTTGATTCCCATTATGGAAATCTGTTGAAAGTTGATGCCTATGGGAACATTCTTGTGTGTGCACATGGCTTTATCTTCATGAGAGGGTGAGTACTGTGAATATAGACAGTCATTCAACAGAGGCAGTAATCTATATATGTTGCATGGGTGTGTGTAGATTTGGGCTGTTAATCTCTTTTTGGTATCCCCGTAGGCCAAAGTCTTTATGTTCAGTTTTTCTTATTGTTTTAGGGGGAAAATGAAGAAAACTCCTTTGTTGTAATCTTGTAAATTATATTAAACTTGAAAACCTAATGGGAGTAATAAAGGGAGTTTGGAAGAAGTGCACATAAAGTTAGTTCCAATTATAAATCTTAACTGTTTCTGCAATTCCCCAATTGCCCTATCCCCTGACCCTTTAATTGTATGGGCATGGTTCATTAAAATAGTATTTAAACTATTTATGTATGCCAATAAAAGGTTCTTGACTTGAGTATTTAAACTGTTGAACTGCCCCATATGAATGTGAGGCTTTTGGATGGAGTATTGGGAGTGGGTGAATGGGATGTTGGATTTCCAGCCCTTCTGGACTGTCCTGGGGTCCCCAAGAATTAGCATCAAATTCTATTTATAGCAGTTCTAGAGATTCTTGACAAGGATTCCAGGAATTTCCAGCATTGCTTCATTTTGTGGAAAAAAAAATCCAGAAATAGTTTTAGTCAGAGTTAATAACTCTAATGGAACATGCACACTTGCTTCTCTCATCACATGTGAGCAGACATATCTTTTGAACTGGATTGTAATCTTTATTTACCTAGATCATAGGGTCAAAATAGAGGTTACGCAGCTTTCATGATTGGGCCTATATGTCTTTTTAAAAACACAAACAGCTGTCTGGGGGACTCAAGCCAGGACCATAGCAGAAGCAAAGCCTGAAAGCCCTCCCTTCCAATTGTGGTCCTGATTCAGTTTAGGGCTTCACATGGCTCTTTTATGTTTTAAAAACCAAACACGCAATTTGGATATAACAGAATCGGCATGTTGTATGGTTAGGCCATGCTGATTCTGATATCCTATGTAAGGACAGCCATATTTGCTCAGTCCATTTACCCATCTAGTTCTGTCCAATCACATGATATATTTAATCAAATCTTGCTAAACACTGAAACTAAACCATCCTTTCTATGGCATAATATATACACATGATATGGAACTGGTGTTTCCATACCACTGAGTAGAGATAATAACAAAAACAGAAGTAGATCCTTCTCCTTGAGAGGAAAATGAAGCACATCATGTTTGACCTTTAGCAGAAAGGGAATCATATCATACTTTTTTGGTAATGTGATATTAATTAACCCCCTTTTCTATAGTATTTTGGAAGAGGTTAACTGCCTTTTTCATATGTCTACTGTCTTGGGTAGGAGTTAACATAGGAACTTAAAGAAATGTTTATGATTTGACATTGTTAATTAGTGTCTTCCCTTGTCCCCTACATTTTTCAGGCCAGAGATCCGAGAGCAGTACCCTAATAAATTCATTCAGAGAGATGACACTGACAGATTTTACATTTTAAACACATTGTTCAACCTACCAGGTGAGAGACTAAAGTGAAGTGGGAAGAATGGGCAAATTTGTTCATGAGAGTCAGGAGTACTAGTGTTCATTTCAAAGTAGTAATGTTGGATTAATTAATTACTTTATTTGAAGAATTTATAACCCACCTTTCCCATGCTGAAGCAAATGCCCAAGGTGGATTACATGGGCAGCCTAACCTAAACCACCATTTTTCAATGGGGATTTTACAAATATACAGTATTCTGTGATTCACCAAATCCTGAGTCCCAGATGTAGCCTTTGGTGTACTTCTTTCCTCTGGCTGCATGCTATCGAGCTTCAGCAGACAATCATAAGTCAAGACTGGACAGGTCCTCAAGATCCTACTTTTGCCGGCTGGCCTTCTCGCACACTTCCCTGCAACTCACTTGTGGTGACTAATCAACTCATCAGTGACTCCATCCTGCCATAAGGGGTATAGCAGCTTATCACAGTTTGACATTCTGTCTCCCATCCAAAAATAAGAACACAGATTCTTCTGCTTTGCTTCAGGCAGTACTGGCAGCTCAACTTTACACCTTCTGCCTCATGAGCTTCTCATTATCTAATCACTTGAGTTTATCTTCTTTTTAATGTATAATTTTAATCTTGCTTTAGTTTTGATATCTGGCTTTTGTTCTTTCCAGAAACCTACCTTTTGGCCTGTCTGGTTGATTTTTTTACTAACTGTGACAGATATTCAAGGTAAGTTTTGGTTGTCTATGAAATCAAAAGTGCCATGTTAGCTTGTATCGGCCATCATTCTCACTGTAAGTATTCAAGGAACAACACAAATCCCCCAGTTTTAATTGGAATTTTGTAGTGAATTCACTAAAGGGAGGTTTTATGTAAGTTGAGCTTAAAATTTGAGCCTTGCTGGTTTCATTGTTCATAGGTGAAACAACACTAACTTGAATGTGTATAAATATGAA
This sequence comes from Lerista edwardsae, assembly GCA_029204185.1. Taxonomy (NCBI): domain Eukaryota; kingdom Metazoa; phylum Chordata; class Lepidosauria; order Squamata; family Scincidae; genus Lerista; species Lerista edwardsae. The sequence continues at coordinate 23,082,035 of JAJKFI010000002.1, forward strand.
CATTTCTTGTTTGGTTACCACAACGATACCACTCATGAACAGAAGTATAACATGTAAGCAGACATGTAATTAGCTTCACTGGATATTGGTGTGGAATCCACTTTGCTTTCAGTTTGTATCTGTTGAACTGTACCAGCCCCTAGTTCATATATGGTGTCAAAGTGGCCTCACATTCAGGCACAGTTTGAGCTCACTACTGTCCTTTAAGTTCAGCAGTCCAGCAAGTAGTGTAGTGTTGTCATTTTTTGGTAGAGCAAGGGCTTTGTTTTCTCTGTACCAGCTGCTGTCCAATCCCTGGGTTTTGTTCTTTTCACACAGCTGTGAAACAGGATTTAAAGATGGAGACCTCTTCATGTCCTTCAGGAGTATGTTCCAGGATGTGAGAGATGCTGTGGATTGGGTTCATTATAAGGTGATTGACACTTTGAGATTGTTTCTCTGTCGAATGCATCTAAAGCTATTTCTAGCCTTTGAATTAATTATGGTGTACACTGTTGAACATTGTTACATTTTTCTGCCTCGTGGGTCAGTACTACCTAAGAACCCATCAGTGTGATTTATGGAGGAGTGCGGTGGAGAGAGGGTTCCTTTTCCCCTCAAGCCTTTTTTCTGTGCTCCAACTCTTTCCTAGTGTCCTGATGGGATGAATTGCAGATGTGAACCATTACAGAAGCAAGGGGGCATGACAATGTTCTGCTTCTCTTCTACCCTGTCCAGCCTCCAGTTCATATATGGTGTCACATTCAGGCACAGTTCGAGCTCACTCCTGTCTCTTAAGTTCAGCAGTCCAGCAAGTATGAAGTATCAAGTGACTCCATACTTATTCTCTGTTTTACACTTCAGCCAGCCCCCCCCCCCCACAAAATATTAAGTTCCAGCACTTGAATGACATCTTCCTTCATGTTTATTTTATACAGGCATAACCTGGTGTCCACTGATTCAGTGTCCATGATTTCAATTATTCAGAGATACCATGGATACTTGCATGCTTATTAAAAGGTTAGGGGAACATTAAACAAATCTCTTTTGTTTTATCTTATGGCACTGATGTTCTCCTATCTTTAAAAAGGCATCCCCAGTACCCATGGGGATACCCATGGGGGAGTCTGGAACAGAACCCCAGCAGATACCGGGGGATGCCTATATATCGTGAATGAGCCTAAGGTTCTCTGCCTCCACGTTAATCCTTTGCAGAGCAAATCTCTTGATATATGAAACTTTCTGTCTTCAGTGCCACTGGTTCAAGTATCACTGGCACATCTTTCTATAGCATGATGACAGTGTTGAAAGCCAATGCTAATATGAAACCCAAATAAGACGTATGCTAGATCATTATTTCTTCCTTCTCATGCCTTCCTCCATTTCAGGGATCTCTCAAGGAGAAGACAGTTGAGAATTTGTCAAAGTATGTGGTGAAAGATGTAAGTACAGAGAACCTTTGCCTATTGAAAAAAGATAAATATTGATTTAATTCACACAATCTTAATGAAGATATTCTCCTGTCATTTAGTTATACAAATAAGATGAAATATTCAGGTCCCCTAATTAATTAACAAATTTTTTTCCTCCAGTGTTCATTGATGATGATACCTTCATTAATAGGGAATGGCTAGTATTTCTGTCTTTCATCTCCTATCTCCCCTTGTCAGTGGAAGAGGTGCTGTTAAGCACCTCACCTTCTGAAAAAGAATTTGTTTTCCTAACCAAAGGGGTACTTGTGAACACGTGAGTAGGTTCTGAGTTCCTTGCAGCGCTGAAGAAAATGTATGAAGAGCATTTGAAAGAGTCTTTCATATTACGGCATCCGAAAATGCAGTATTACTCAAAGTGGTGCTAGACCATGTGCCATTGGCTGCCGGTCTACAGTGAATTTCCAGGAAATAAACAGTTGTAATAATATGACACATGATATGGTACTAGTCTCTGGCACATTGGAAATATTCTGTTCTAGCCAAATAGAAACATAGTATAGGGGGCAAATCTGATAAGACTGTTTTGAAGACTCACCAGTGTGATGAACCATTCTGAGTGTTTATCACACAGTCGGCACCTTCGTCTAGAACTGAGCAGACTATAGGTACGGACAAGACAGAAATAGGTGTTCTTGGTGGTTTTATCTTGAATCAGCTACATGTAGATATTGTCCAGAACATTTACTTTGGCATTGGATTCAGTGGCTTATGGCAGCAGCCTTCAGGTTGACAGAAGGCATTTTTATTAGTCTACAATGCACATTTGGCATTATTCAAAGTGGTAGCATGTACATTATGTGAAGGACCTGTGAAGATAAGAAGTTTCATTTCAATTGGTTAGTTGTTGATTGGGTTTTACACAAATATTTGTCATTTTAGGGGAAGCTGCCTCTGCTGCTAAGCCGCATGAACGAAGTAGGAAAGGTGTTTCTTGCCACAAACAGTGACTATAAATATACTGATGTAAGTACTACCAGAATGTGAGTGTCTCCTTTGAACTTTATCTTAGATGTTACATACAGTTCAGTGATATAACTTTGAGAGCATGAGATGGAGGCATATGAAACTTGTTCTTTGCTTGTCTGCTGATGACAACTTGAACCTGGCAACTTGTGTGTGGTTGATTTCCAGGTTTTTGAAAGATATACAATAAGCATTTAAAATACCACTCCCATAAAGAAATATCTCTCTTCAAACAAATTCAGTAGCATGCAAATGTTCATAGTGGGCTTCGTTTAGTCTTTATTTTCTTCTGGAATTGTACTTGCGTTTGTGTGGCCTTTCACGTAGGCCCCTGACTGCATAAAATCATAAACTGGTCAATACTTCCCAAGTCCCACTACCCACACAAGATATAAATATTTGGCTCAAGCACCTCTCTGGAAGTATCCCACAATAAATGCCTTAGAAATCGCTATTCCCCAAAACAGGAATCTTTGTCTCCTCGATTAGAGTTTGACATCTGACATAAGACATAAGAGTATCTGAACACCACAAAGAGGTGAAATTGTACAGCTGTTACCCCAAGCTCCACCGTGGCTGCCGGAGTAAAGGTGGCATCTCTTAGGCATTTATTTTATATTATTTTCAAGCTTCCAGATGTGTGTGTGAACCCAATATTTCTGTCTTGTGTGTGGCAGGACTTGAGAAATATTGACCCCTTCAATTCTTGTGAAGCTCAGAGCGGCTTGTGGCAGTCTTAAAACATCAAAGCAGCTAAATGATGCTTCCAGTAACCCTGTCTGCAAACCATGCACCAAGATGGTTGTTTTTTTATTTGCTCTAGTTTATGCCCATAATTGCTTCTGAGAACATTATCTGAACACATCTTTCTGTAAATGGAGTTTTAGAACGCTATTCATACAAAGATAAATACTTTACATATTTAATTTTTAATTTGCTTTTCAGAAAATTATGACTTACCTATTTGATTTTCCGCATGGACCAAAGGTAGGTTATGAAAAAATTGTTTTAGTATTGGGCAGTGTATGCTGTCTCTTGCTAAAAGTAGTGAATGCAATTCAAGTCCTGGTTCATGGGTATTAAAAAGTAGCCTTTTAAAAACTAAAAAAGCTAATTAATTTGGGAACCTTTTGAAGAGCATTTGGAAACTACACTTGATTCAGAACTCTGCAACTAGGTTATAAAAGGGGAGCCTCCCATTCAGTACATGCAGCTCTGAATTTATATGAATTGCATTGGCTTTCCATTAGTTTCTATGTTCACTTCTGGTTCTTGTCCTTGCATTTACATCCCTTATACAACGTGGGTCCTGTGTATCTTAAAGGTTGCTTACTACCATACTGTTCTGCCTGCCCACAAAGGCTGGGGGGTGGGAGAACTAATCCCTGTCCTTGTTGCTGAGGCTGTTGGCATCCATGCAAGGCAGGACCTCCTCCATGGGGGCTCCCAGGCCTTTGCAGCTCCCTTCCGTAGGTAGGTTAAAATGCCATCTCCCATTATCTTTTAAGAACAACCTGAAAAGCATTTCCTTGTGGTCATGTGCAGGACTGGTCTGGGAAGCATGATCTAATTTCAGAGCTTTGTTGAATGTTTCTGCCCTTGTTCTTGAGTGGGGAAATCCAGGGCACATCATGAAGGTGGGAAGAGTGCTCAATTTCTCCATTCCTTTTTGATCATTGGTGAAGCAGCAGCATGTGGGACACTTGCCCTTGTTTTTCATGCCATTGTTTAAGAGACATTTTCATTTTTATTCCCTATCTTCATGTTAATAGTTTTTGTGTTTGAAGTACTTATCTCCCTCACTGTATGGCAATTTAAAACATATTGCTGCAATGGGGCAAGACTCAGCACCACCAAAGGGTACAACATTTGTCAACTGTCAGGGAGAGAGAAACAAGGGAGAACAAGGAGCTTCACCTCTGGGAGTTGACTTTGGCTTGTGCTGCAGAACTCCTGGTACCTCCTACAAACCCGCTTCTTTCTACTTTGGCAGTAGCTTCCTCAAAGCCAGTGAGCCAAACTCACTTCAGACTGCTATTGAGATTGAAGCAATGGACACAAGTAGCAATGCTGTAAGTCCCATTCTGGGCAGGACGTCAATTTTTATGGTACCCTAAGAAAGGAAAAATACTATACAGACATCAAGTCTAAGGAGAAGTTCCTGGGATCCCAACACCAACAGCATCTACCTTAGTGGGTCATGCGTCAACAAGGTTTGTCTCCATTGGTAACCCAGTTGTGGCCCAATCTCTTCGCAGAAATTTATTTCAAAAACACCATCACTGACCTCCTCCTCTGAATATTGTCATGTTCCACACCATTTCTGAAGGGGAAATCTTTGAAACATTGCAGTCTTTGTCCTTTCTAGAAACTATAAACTGATGTTGCCAACACTGAGCTGAGACTATGACTGGTTTTGAAGCATGAGTCCAGTTTACCACTAGGCTATGGTTCTCCATGCTGATAGGCTCTTGGACTAGAATACAACTAATGTAATTTCCGTGATTAAATTCAGTTTAGAGTAATGTTTGGAGTATCCCGTATCATCATATTCAGTATTTAACATGAGCCATCCTGGTGTGATAGAGGATTAGGGATCATCCTCGCTGCTGTGGCTCCAATAATCATACTTGCCTAGCAACTTATGGGTCAAGAGAATGGGTTGGCTACAGTATCCATGCCAACTGTAGAAATGGCAACAAACAAGTCTCATGCTGTCCTGATTTTGATTCAATGTTTGGCATTGTGTGTAGTTTTGGTTTCTGTGCTATCAGCCATCCAAAGGCAAACTCCATCATAGTGGAAAACGTATTAGCCAACAGAAGACCCATTTGAGGGCAGGAAGTTGGATACTATGGCAGGAGAGTTCTATGCCACTGCTGCATTAAATACTAAAATTGACAACTTCCTCTCTTGCCTGGTGAGGTATTGGTACAATCTTTGGGAAGGACTATTTCTAGATTGGAGAATGATCATAAAATCATTAACACCTTCCAATTAAGGCTTCTGAAGTGGCAGATCAACAGTTTAATACAGTAAAACATCTTAGAACATACATTTAAGGCCATGACTAGATCCATATTCAGATAGACAGGATTCCATCACATGAGACCAGTGAGTGAGCATTATAGTCAGAATTGGCTATGCCATAGAATTTGCACACCTTTCACCACTGGTTATATTTCTTGTCTCCCAACCTCTGCAAAAATATATTCTTCTCTGGAAAGCTGCCATGAAGCCTGTCCCTCTCGGTTAAAATCACCAAGGATTTTACTTGAGCTATTTCATGGTACTGAAGAAAGACTAGTCTGCATTATATTCTAGACTTCATCCAAACCAAGAAATACCATATGATACTAATATCAAACATTCCTTGATGGTTCTCTATGAAGGTGCCTGTTTGGCAGCCAAAGACTTAAAGAATGCCTTTGTACACTTTGGAAGTATCTATCGTTTGTGGATGGCATTGAGCCCTTTCAATACTTCAGTATGGAAGTGCTTACAATGGAGTGCTTACATTTGGTATTTCTACAACACCAAATGTGTTTACAAAGTATATAGTTGTGATCGTAATGTTCCTTTGCCATTGAGAGATGATGGTTTTTCCTTATCTGGATATATAAAAGTGGCAGAACAGTTAAAGCAATGACTAAAACAGTGATTTGCAACCATTTTCATCTTACAGCACACTGACAAGGCACTAAAATTGTCAAGGCAAGCTGTCAATTCTTCGACAATTGACAAAGCCTACAGCACTGCCAGTGGAATGCTCACATCCCCGCAATGGCCCTACTAATAAATGAACTGCCCCAAAGTCCTGTTGCATCCCTGTGGACCGTTTGCTGCACACCAATATGCCATAGCACAGTGGCTGAAAATCACTTTTCTAAAACATATGGACTTCACACTGACAACATCAACATGTCAGGTTCAAGAATTCTCAGTTGAAACCAACTCAGTATAATTTGGTTCATAGGAGTCCTGCAGGTTCATTGTCCTCATCGGTTAAGCAACTTTGAAGTTAAATGGCATCTTCTACTGCTTTTATCTTGCTGGCATGACTATATGTGAGGCCTCTATAAACATGGCTTGTGTTGATATTCAGATCTCAAGTTCGCTGCCCATAAAAATAGCTAGTTTGGGCCAGGCCCTACAGTGGTTACATCTCCTACCCAATGTCTTCAAGGGTGGGCCCTTCCATCCAGACACCATCCATAACCACTGACACATTGATGTGACTCCTTCAACCGAATAAAGCTCACATAAAACTTCCCAGATTTGTATGCCATTAGCCACAAATACATAACGCCAGAGGTTTTGCTGTCAAGCCAGATATGCTCCCTGCTCCATAAGGGATAAATTTCTAGTTCCTTGGGGAAAAAAGCCCTTTCTGTGCATTCCCTCCTTCCTGTTAATTGCCAAGATCATCAACAGGATATGCAGTTTCAACACAGACTGCATCCTTATAGCATTGTGGTGATAGGAACAGATCTGATTAGTGCCTTTGCTCAGGCGAGAGGTGAGTGTTTTCACCTCCATTCCCACCTGAGTTTCTGGTCTCAGAACTAAGACCAAATGCTACATCACAATCTCTAAATGCTAAAACAGCTGGCATGGACGACACTAACATTTTCTGTATTGAGAGTAAGCTAAAGGGCATCTTAGCTTGCTTGAGGAAATCTTCAAACCACAAGATGTATTCAGCACAGTGGAAATACTTCTGTGCTGCTTCAATGTTTTACACATTTCACCCAAGGGAGGCCTCTGTTCAGAAGCTGGTTTTGCACTCCAAAGCAAAACATTCAGGAGGCAAGGAAACCCTGTTTCCTCACAGTCTGACTCCACCAATGGCTTGGAACTTAAGAAGACCCCTGCTAGATCAGGACAAGGACCCATCTATTCTGGCTTTTTGCATCTCACGGTAAGAAAGTGATTCCCATTCATTGAGCCCTTCCCTTCTCTTTCAAGAGTTGCTCTGCCAAACGTAAGACAAATACCAAGGGTAAGACAGTGCATAGCCCACTCCACCCAACTTCAAATTTTGCAGTATTGACACAGGACAGAAATAATGGACAGTCCTTTCTTGCCGTCAGGATTGGAAACTTCTTTGGGATGCATCACAAGGAGAAGACCTGGCATGCATTGGATGTGCATAGTGTTGAGATTTTTTGTCCTGGAAGGTCAGGTGGTTTCAGGCCTTGTTTGTGGTTTTTGCTTAGGATAATGAATGATCCCCCTTTCTCAAACAGGAATTTCTTACCATAAATTCTGGGTAGAGGAGGGTGGGCATTCCACCCACAGCAGGCACCAGGTTTCAGCATCACATTCTCCTAGGTGATACAGTACATGTGAGGTTGAAGGTAGGGCTCCCGGGGATGGTGACTTTAATTTCTTGTTTGGTGTTTCTTATCAGAAATAGTTCATTATATGTAGATATGTTCCTGTCACTGTGCCTTTTTTTGGTTTCTGCATCAGAAGCATTGTGTGCAGGGATGTGGAGGTGCATTCAGCTTTCCAGTCTGGTCTTGGGCTTGCTCCTGAGGAAGAGAAGGAGACATTAAAACTAGCTTGCCTTGTCTCCTGGAAATAGAAGGGGCAATCACTGAAGGATCAGGAATGCACCCTTTCCTCCAGAACAGGAATAAGACTATACTGAGGCCTGATCCAGTATTCAGCTCAAGGTTAATTTTTTACTTCATTTGAACCAGAAAATAGTCTTCCTATAGTTTTGTTTCCTTTGGTAGGCAAGTCTCTAGGTTTCCCATTTCTCATTGGCTGTGATAATGTAGTTGTGCGTATGAAAGCTTTTATTTGGGAAAGTCACACCAGCAGGGATTAGATTTCGGTAACTTTTGCAGATAATTCTTCCCTGGTTGAGATTTGTTAGGTGATCACTTGGGCGTTAGCTCATCTATTTGTTAAACATTACAAATTGGTGTCTATTCTTTTGCAGATACTGCATTTGGGTGAAGAGTTCTGCAGCAAGTTTTGGATGCTTGAATTGAGGGTTCACCTGGAGGCCTGCCTGGGGAAAGCACTGCCCTTTTATGTCCCAAAGAGTCTAGAATAGGAATTCAATGTGCCCTCTGGGAGTTTTGGAAGAAAACAGAAATTCTCTTGACATGAATTTTGGTTCTCAAGGACTCCCGCAGGGCATTCAATGTCTTCTCAAGTGAACTGGTCTTAATTGTTGAGGCTTCTGTCTTTGCTGTACATGATTGCCAGAGACCCTTAGAGGAAAAGTGTCCCGTCTTTCCTTTTTTGCTTGCTCCACCCTTTTCCTTGTCGGAGGTTGTCTTCATATTGGTTGGTCAAGTGTCTCAGTTCATGGTTTTTATTTAAATGCTGGTTCCCATTCTGAAGGGAATGGGACCCCCCTGTGGAGGTCTTGAGGAGTTTTTCAATTACCATTTTCCTAGTTCAGTCTGGGAGGGCTAAATGTTGTGAAGAGTCTGGAATAGGACTTCAGAATGTCCTTCAGGAGTTCTGGAGTATTTCATGATAAGAATTTCCATTTTCTGGATGGAGCCTTTTTGACAAACGGAGAGATTTGTAATTAATATGCTACTTTCTAATAATAGCTGTGCTCTCAGACTATTAATATAGGGTGATCACAAATCCCTGTGCAGACTGTACAGGTTGATTATCTCTAATTTGGACTGCTTGGGATGGGAAGGTGTCAGATTTTGGATTTTTCTGGATTTTGGAATAATTGCATAAATGAGAAATGCTTCCTTTTGCTCTTTTCACTGAGCATTTGGGTGTCTGCTGGCCTCTGACATTTTTTCAATAATATCTGTATAGATAATTTTCTATAATCTGTATAGACCACAGAGAATAGAATTTACAGCCTATACATGGGAATGAGCACAAGACCTTTGTTCCACAGTAAGTTTTTAAAAAGTCTTAGTCAAAGATGTCTGGATTTTGGAATAGTCTGGATTTCAGATGTGCTGATAAGGGATCATCTACCTGCAATGGCTTCAATCCCAAATCCACACAAACTCATGCATACAGACTTTGTGGTCACCCTGTATTTATCGGCCTCTACTTCAGAACTAGTCCTGCCAACCTAGCAGTTCAAAAGCACGTAAAAATGCGAGTAGACAAATAGGTACCATTTCAGTAGGAAGGTAATGGCATTTTGTGCGCCTTAGCATATATTAATGCTGGCCACATGACCACAGAAAATTGCCCTCGGACAAACACCAGCTGTTCAGCTTAGAAACAGAGATGAGCACCACCCCCTACAGTCAATCACAACTAGACCATTCAGTCGTGGGGAAACCTTTACCTTACTTCAGAACTAGACAATATTAAAGTTAATTATCACTGTATGTTGTGAAATTTTGATGAGTTGATGTAAAAAGAGATGCTTCTGTTTGCTCTTCTCCAGCCTGGTAACTCTCATCGACCATGGCAGTCATACTTTGACCTCATTCTGGTAGATGCACGTAAGCCACTCTTCTTTGGGGAAGGCACAGTCTTACGGCAGGTGGATACGGTGAGTGTGATACAGAACACAGAAACTTTCCTGAAGGAAAATATGCCATCGTGTACAGTACTAGATAATTAGAATAGTGTTGTGCCAGTCTTAGTGCAAGTCTCTTTACTGAAATTCATTGAATACTTAGACCTAAATGTGCTTATAGCTAATTCTGGCTTATCTGATTTGGTCCAGAGGGAATGAGAGGAGAAGCTATAGCCTCCAAAGTAAAATGTAGCATGTTTTTAAATAAAGCAGTAACATTTTATATGTGGACTGCCTGGAAATAGAATAGCATTGACAGTGCAATCACAGAGAGTCTAGAAACGCTGTCATTCACTTAAATTCTGCTGCAGCTGCTGCTCAATTTACTGTGGCTCCAACATGAGCCATGTTAGCTGCCCTTTTCCTTCCTGGGACTCGTCTTTGTTGCTGTGATTTTGTCATTACTGTGCTAACAGTAAATTTGTTCTGTTACAACTAAATTCTGATCTCTTAGGTATGACAAGTGCTGGCTCCACATGGCTTGCCAGGCACTTGTCACTGCCACATACGTAAGCAAATGTTTATGTTGCCTTATGTTGCCTTTGGAAGCCATGCCAGAAGGGTTTGGGGAAATGTGAAATTAAGTACTTTTGCATGGCACAGATGGATTCAAAACAAGATTAGGTCTCCAGTACAGATGTGTTGATGACTGCTGCTACTACATGGGCACCAACTTTGCTCTTCCATGCCTGCTGGAACTTTGGTATCTGATGATGCTATGAGCGACTATGTCGGTGCAGCTGTTTGTAGAGAACCATAAAAAGTTGTTTCATATAGGACCATTTTACCAAGAAAAATACGTTGCATGATGGCTGAGGCAAGATAAACACCAGCTACACTTTTGCTTCTGTACAGTGTAAGCATTTTTTACTTGGCAGTTCTTCAAAGAAAAGGATTATTGCAACTGAAAATATTTGGCAGATCTATAGTCTTACTGAAACGAGCTTCTTTTGTTGTGCAGGTTACTGGCAAACTGAAAATAGGTACTTATACAGGCCCCCTGCAGCATGGCATTGTCTACTCTGGAGGTAAAGTGGAAGTGAGACAATCTTGTATCGGCATCTGAGAGAGAGAGTTAACTTTCCTCTCTTCCATAACCTGGTGATTGCAAATATCCTGTGGGGAAAGAAGTCTCTGTCCTCTGAACATAGTCTTTGACAAATTTGGGAAGGTGCATCTTTTCCAAGCAACAGAGTGTAGTTCTTCCCCTAGCTTATTTTAAGACTGCTGAGATTTCAGCCATATTAATGTTGCCATAGTAGTTCAGTTGTATTTTAGCATCAGATTGGAGGGTCCTAAGAACAGACAAGAGAGTTGGTATGCTGTGAAGGCACAGTTTGATGACTAAGAAATGGCAGTGACAAGGGATTACTTTGCCTAATCTCCTCATGCATTTCCAGGGGCTCTCTTCTTAACAGAAGAGGTAACTCATGAGATAATATTGATGAGACTTTTTGGGGGCAGGGGAGAACGTACTTTGAGACTCAAATACAAACGCAACTGCTATGCATCACAGCTGAACTGTAGTGGGCACCTTGTTATCATTCAGTATCAGTGAATTTCATCATCTGTAAATCTGCAGGTGCCAACATGATTTTCATCATTTGAAAATCTGTGGATGCCAAACCCCCTCCCCACTCCAGGCCCACCTGCACCCTCCAGACCTGACCAGAACTGAGCCCCAGTCCTGAAACCTCTGTCTTGAAACCGTTTCTTCACAACATTGATTATACATCCTTCTTTCTCAGGTTCCTCTGATACAATCGGTGACCTTTTGGGAGCCAAGGGCAAAGACATCTTATACATAGGTGACCATATCTTTGGAGATATCCTGAAGTCCAAAAAACGTCAAGGTTGGAGGACCTTCTTAGTGATTCCAGAGTTGGCACAAGAACTTCATGTTTGGACAGACAAAAGCTGTAAGTAGTAAGCTGTCTAAGCCAAAACTTCTTATTTCTAATCAGTGTAGCTCCACTTGGTGTAGGTGTGTACACCAGAATTATTTGCTTTGTTTATATGCTTTGGAATGTGTCAGTCGAAGCGTGTTCTGCCCCACCCCTGGTGTGTGTGTGTGTGTGTGTGTGTGTGTGTGAGAGAGAGAGAGAGAGAGAGAGAGAGAGAGAGAGAGAGAGAGAGAACACCATCTTGGGTCATGGCTGTTTCTGGAAATACTGGCTCAGGCTGCCCATCATGTAACTACTGTTGCTGGCATATGCTAATCCACATATTTATGTTGGAGAGATAGTAAAATTTTCAGCTCTACTTTGTGCGCATGGTGGAGTTTTGATGCTTTAGAATCCCAGAGATTCCCAGACATTCTAGATCCTTCTGCCAAGGAGGAGCCTTCTTCCAACTTGGAAATTGGTGGTGGTGGTTTTCACGATGGGATAGTAGATTCTGTTCTTTTTAATCATGTGGTGGCTCCTACCACAATAAACAGCTGAGTCTGCAGCTTAGGTTATCAAATTACTTTTGTTAAGATATATATTGCAGAGACTGCAGAATTCTGTCATAAAATAGAGGGATTATTCCTGCAACTCAAATAACAACTCAATGAATGCCTTGCCCCCCCCCCCCCGTCTCTCTCTCTCTCTCTCACACACACACACACACACACCATGGTGGTCAGACAGAAATTCTCTGCCAGAGAGGAAGATTTCCCTTTATTTCCGTGGTTAATAGTATCTGTTTGATTTCCTTTATTCAGCTCTTTTTGAAGAACTTCAAAGTCTAGACATCTTCTTGGCAGAACTATACAAGTAAGTAGTTTATTGTTCTGCTCCAGGGTATAATCTGTACTATTTCTTGAGTCCTTTCGTTTTACTGGCTGCACCCTGTCAGAGCTCTCCAAATTAACATACCTTGGGGTGGTGGAAGAGATTATCTTGGTGCTGAAACGAATGCTGCACGACCAGCCTTCCTGAGGGAGCGTTTTCTCACCCCAAACCATTTCTTCATTAGTTTTGCTCTACTATAATGATTTTTTCCCCCTTCAACAGGCATTTGGACAGTAGCAGCAATGAGCGCCCTGACATCAGTTCCATCCAGAAACGTATTAAGGTAGTAGTGAACAGAATGCCTTTTTGCTCAAAACTGCTTTATGATTAGGTTTGTACTCCCTTATTGGGCTCCCCATTCCCAGTACTTCAGGACAGACTCTTCTGGAGAGAAGCGCCCCATTGTAGTGCTTCCCAAAAGGTTTCGCACCAGAACTCACGTTTTAAAACAACCTCACACACGAGATCTAGAAAGAAGCTATACATGAGGGTTCCCAGAACCCTCGTGCATTACACAATCCATGGGTAGTTAAACTTGCGGATTTCCCCGCTTTCCGAACCCGAGCAGCGCAGCGCTCCGGTCAGGTCCAGAGGGCTTTCGGAAGCCCTCCCACACAGCGCGCACCCACCTACTGCCTGGGCAGGTCTCAGAATGGCGGTTTCAAACTGAAAACACAACTTCCATACCAGGTTTTCGGCCAAACTGGACATTGCATGCCTTGTGAAGCATTAGGGGTGTGTGTGTTTGGAATTTTTTTCCCAAAATTTCTTGATTAAAATAGCAAATTGCAGTGTTTTTTAGTCTACATTCTCATTCCAAGTTCTCATTTTTATTTATTTTAAATACTTTAAAAGTATACTGGGTAGGTGATACGGTGTCAGCAGATGCAGCCCAGTATTATTTCTAATTGGAAAATCAAAGTCTATTTTGATTTCTGGAAAATATCTTGAACACCAAAATGCGGTGTTTTGTTTTTTTGAAAACTAAAAAGTAGTTTTCAACAAAAAGCAGGAATTTTTCTTACCTGTAGATTCCGATTCCTGGTGGAGGGAGGGCATTTTGTACTGACTGGCCCCCTCATGCCAACGGTAGGTAGGGACCGTTAAAACCGTTGGTCCCCTCCTCTTGAGGGCTGACCACCACAACTCCAGTTTCGTCCCTACCTTGCTGTGGGATAGGTGGACCACTGGGGAGCTCTGTGCTCACAGCTGTTTTTTTATTAATTAAATTAATATTCTGGGTCCTATTCTCCTGACACTGCTAGAGATGTTGCTTATAGTATATATGTGTAGACATTTGTTAGATAGACTCTCCCTAGAAATGGATTTCAAGGACTGTTCCCACAAACTTTTCTAGTCATTCGGGAGTACCCAGAAGGCTGAAATAGAGAGCAAGACATGCAGTTAGCAACTTCTAGGCCATACAAAAGCCTGAAACTGGGTTCATGTGTGATCTATGGCATGCCAATTACTAGAGAACCTAGAAAAATGCCACATTTTAATTTGGGGTATAAAGATAACCTCATACCACATGTTAGCATTCCAGCTAACTATTCCACTATTCTTCAGCAAAGCAGGCAAGGATTCTTGCAAAGCTTTTTAATGTTTCAAAATGTTTCATGTTTCACAACCCATCAACCATCGGTCCACTTTGTTTTTTGAGAAGCGGGTTAAAAATTCCGTAAGTAATGAATGCCCTCTGATTGTAGAAAGTGACTCATGACATGGACATGTGCTACGGGATGATGGGAAGCCTGTTCCGAAGTGGCTCCCGGCAGACTCTCTTTGCCAGCCAGGTGATGCGTTATGCGGACCTCTATGCAGCATCTTTCATCAACCTCTTGTATTATCCCTTCAGTTACCTCTTCAGAGCTGCACATGTGTTGGTGAGTTCAAACCCGTGGCACTGCACTCCAGGCAGACACATCTGTGTGTGTTCTTTCTGAATAGGGTTACTATTGGAGACCTGCTCAAGCCTGAATTCCCTCAGGGCATAAAACAAGGAACACCCTAACCAGAAAAAAAAATGTGCGTATGCAGTGGTTCCCAAACTGGTGGGCCGCAACCCACCAGGGAAATGGGAAAAGGGCAATCCCCCTTTAAGGGGAATGCCCCAGAAAGCAGCAGCAGCAGCAGAGCAGGGTAGGGTTTTTTTTTAAAACTTACCTGGGGGGTAGCTGTGGTTTGCTAGAGGGCCTGGGGAGCCTGCAAAGCCCTCTGCAGCCCTCTTGGAGGCCTGGAAATCTTGTAAAAAAAATTCAAACCCTGGTTCAGGCCCAAAACCAGAAATGGGTTTTTAATATTTTTTTTCAAGCCTCTGGGAGGGCTGCAAAGGGGGCCAGGTCGCAGGCTCCCCAGAGCCTCCAAAGAGCCATTGCAACCTGCTGGTGAGTTAAAAAACAAAACAAAACCCTCCCTGCTCCTGAAGATCAATTTGCTGCCCTCCCACCCACCCTGCAGTGCCCCCAACCCCCTTGTACAAGTTTGGGAAGCACTGTTCTAACGGGGTAGGTGGCATTAGAAATGTTGATTGACACTTCTAATTGTTAGAAAGGCTAAATGTCTAAAATGGTAGAATCTGGCATATTGTAAAATATCATAAAATTAATTAGTGGTCCAGAACCAGGAGCAGATTAATGGAAATAGCAGCCTCCTTCCCTAACCTTATTCTCCTTTCTGAACACTGAAGACTATTAGTCCTTTTCTACAATGGGGGGGGGGGAAGCCTGAGGTAATTTTTTAAAATACTAGTTTGGAAGAGCTGTCCATTCTGTCTGCCTTTCACTTTGAACAAATTTAGTGTCCCTCATGCCCTTTTTTAAACTGCCTTCTGTGCCCTGTGAAGTCCCCAGGAGTAGTTGGTGCACACAATATGTATCCCCCTAAATAGATTATTTTTTAGGATTGTGAGGATTTGTCAAAGTCTTTGGTTTGAATGACTCATTAAGCATTGTATTTAAGTCATTGGCATCCTGAAGGGAAGGGACATGGTGGTGCAGTGGGTTAACCCGCTGCTGCTGGGCTTTCCGACCAGAAGGTTGGGAGTTCAAGACTGCGCGACGGAGTGAGCTCCCGTTGCTTGTCCCAGCTCCTGCCAACCTAGCAGTTCGAAAGCACCTAAATGCAAGTAGATAAATAGGGACCACTTCGGGGGGAAGGGAACAGCGTTCCGTACGCTATGGCATAGAGTCATGCCGGCCACATGACCACAGAAGCTTGTCCTCGGACAAAACGCCAGCTCTACAGGCTTAGAAACGGAGATGAGCGCTGCCCCCTACAGTCGGTCATGACTAGACCATTTGGTCGTGGGGAAACCTTTACCTTTATTCTGAAGGGAAGCCAAACAGGCTGTAACATCAGTACCACTTGCAGTGGTACGTGTTGAATCAGGCATTTTCTAAATACTGATAGGTCAATTTGTCCTTTATATGAAGTTCATTTATTCATCTGCAACAAGATAGTAAAGCATCGAAAGAGACCTTTATCTCCTTGTATCCTCAGTTTTATAATGTCTGGGTCTATGCAATGCTCTGGGGTGATTAACATTCTGTGGGATAAATATCCCTGTTTATGCTGCAGATGAGCAAAAATCACCTTGTTAGAACTGTGATTGAGGGATACTTCACCTTATCTCCATGCAGATGCCTCACGAATCAACAGTGGAGCACACCCATGTAGACATCGAGATGGAATCACCCATGGCCACACGGAACCGCACTTCAGCGGAGTTCAAAGATTCTGACAAGCGCCACCAGCTGACCCGATCTGTTAGTGAGATTAAACCACCCAATCTTTTCCCTCAAACTCCCCAAGAGATCACGCATTGCCATGATGAGGACGATGATGAAGAGGAAGAAGAGGAGGAGGAGGAGGAAGAAGAAGAATAGAAAAGAAATTTCAATGTACCTCGGCGCAAAGCATGGCAGCAGCAGTGATTGGCAGGAAGAGTCCCACGTCAGATTCCTGGGGCGCAGGATGGGATGACAACAAAATTAACACTAGTCAGAAACCCTTTGTTCTTAGTTCGGTTAATCTTTGCAGTCCTGTTCCATATGTAAAGACGTGTGCACTGGGCAAGGTAAGACCAGGCCCAGATGCCTAACAGCATTGCTCTGGCTGTAGAACACGGGAGTAAGGGGCTGCTTATCTTTGCTTCCCCTACTGGCATATTTCATTTAAACTCCCACCCAGGGATGGTTTGGAATGGGTGCCAGAGGTTCTGCAGCAGTCTCAATGACCCAATATCCATTTCTCATGGGAGCAGATGCTCCTTTCAGTTTTTGGGAGAAAGATGCATGGAAATGGCAGAACATCCACCTGTTAAGCACAAGTTTGCTTCTTGAAACAGTTTGATCTCTAACCTCATTCTAGTATTGTTCTACATTCTGGTCTTTGTATTTCATGGGTTTTTTTTAAAATGCTATTATGCCGCATATTTTTCATTTGTCAGATAGTGGTCCTGCTGAGATTCCAAAGCTTTTCTCTATCCCTGGCATGTGGCGCATGCGTTCCAGGACTGTAAAAGTCCAAATGCCATGTGCTTATCCTCAGCCTTGAATTCATCTCCATTGGTAAGAGACACCTGCGCTGATGGCTTTTGTTGCATTTGATCAGGAAGGGGGGGAAGATACTTTTGATTTTTTTTCTGTGTATCTTTGGGAAAGATATCCCATAGAGACAAACACCCCCAAACTGCCTGTGTTAGGAAAAGATTTGTGGGTGCCACCTTCCCTAGCCTTAGTAATATTTTTGTCTCTGCATAGGAACAATTTCATGTGCAGCCCCTTCAATCTCTGCTATGATGTCTGGCAGATGGGACTGTTGGGCTCTGGACAAAGATGCGGTAGCAGCCTTCTGTAGGACCCTTAGTTTGGCCCTGGTTTTACCTCCATTCCAATTGTGAGAGTATTTGAAGGTCTGCTCCATTTGTGTCATGTCTTGTTGGTAAATGGTTCTGATGGTTTAGCACATCACCCTGTTTCATGAGTTCAGGCTGTTAAGTTAAAGCACATCTCTCCTCTGAACCATCCTTCAGAGAGGGCTTCTTCATCCAAACAAACTGTATATTCCTTGGTTGTAGCATATCCCATACCATTCTGTGCCATTCAAGTAGAGAAGGCAGAACAGATGTCCAATTTTAAAGTATTACACCTTTTATTTTGAATCACCTGTTTGTCATTAACCTTATTCCATTGTTAAACTGCAAATTACAAATCAGCAGTACAAGTTGCTGCTGCTGTTGTGGTTCTGCAAAGTAATAAATCATGAGATTTCATAATAAGCTCTAATGAAGGTGTCTAAAACGTTGAGAAGCACTGTGACCAGTATGTTGTATTGCTTTGCTAACAAGTGATATGCATAGATGAGAGGCCATAATAAAATATGCTTGAAACCTGCT
Source organism: Lerista edwardsae (assembly GCA_029204185.1). Classification (NCBI taxonomy): domain Eukaryota; kingdom Metazoa; phylum Chordata; class Lepidosauria; order Squamata; family Scincidae; genus Lerista; species Lerista edwardsae. The sequence continues at coordinate 23,100,176 of JAJKFI010000002.1, forward strand.
CCAAGGACAGTAGCTGAGAAGTACAGGAGCCTGCCATAGACCAGGCGTTTTCATAAAATACTGTATAAGGGTATTCTGGCAGTCTTGACCACCCCCATTAGTGATACAGATAAAATGCTAGTCCCAGAAAACTGGGTCAAAATTGAAAATTGCTCATTAACTAACTGTGTCTAGGATGGAATTCCTCTCTGGACCAAGAGCTCAGTTGGATTTTATAATGCTACTAACATGATCAATATGGGGTGCCCCACCTGCTATTGGCAAGGTTGCAGTATTCTCAGGTTTCCAACACCCTAGCCTGACTAGTTTCCTGCTGCTTTCAACCTGCTTCTGTTGGCCTTATTCTTCAGGGGAAAGGCCAGAAACCTATTCCAACAGCAGCCCAAGTTCTCCATTGGCCTAGTGTTCTGCAGCCACCTTATGTTTCAAATAATGAACCTGTTAGCTGCTCTGCTCTGCTCTGCTAATAAAAACATGCAGTTCAACTGCCACTCCTATTCCTAAGTTGCAGGTTGACAGGTGGGTATTACTAGTTGTGTGACACTCAGAATGTCAAAGTTTGCATGCAGCAGAAATGCCAGTACCCCCCGTGTGTGTTTTGGCTGGGAAACATCCACCACCACTTGAAATGTGCCAGTTTTTAGTCCCTCTTTATAGTCAGTATTGCTAAAGATGTTTGTCACTACAAACAGCTCCAGCAAACTGAACAAGCTTCGACTCCAAATATTGATTTATCAGGTATATATAACTGATACACTAACACAGCTGTTTTCAACGACTGTGCTCTGGCAGGTGTACCATGGGATTTGGGAGAGGGATTTATTAGTAGGGCCAATGGGGGATGTGAGCCCCCCCCCCCGCCCCATTGACAGCATGGCGTGCCTTAGCAATTGTAAAAAAACTGATGGTTTTTGACAATTTTAGTACCTTCTCAGTGTACCATGAGATGAAAAATCACTGCTCCAGCAGAACACACTGTATGTCTCCTCCTATTAGCATAGCCTGTTCTTTTATGGCTACAGATGAAGAAGGTACACAATTGAAACTGATGAATCTGATGACCACTTAGGGGAGAGGAGGCCACCATCTATTGTACACATTAGCATTACAGCAATTGTTCAAAGCAGATAATGGTTTGGAATGAAAAAATGCAAATGTAGGACAATTTGGCAATTAGTGAGGAGCAGCAGCTCAAAAACTTGAAATACATCAAAGGTTTCTTCTTATTGAAGAAACTAGACTGGTATTAAAATGTAAATTTAAAAACTTGCTGTTGCGCTGTAGTGGTTTGTCTTTTCCTGCACTCCTATGCTATGTCTGACGCTACATATGCTACAAATTTACATTGTGGACAGTACATTTAAGTACAGGCCACAAAATTATCTTCATATATAAATATATGTCACAGAGGAATTTAGGAATACACTTCTTCAGAAGTACATGTTGAAGATGGATGCCTCACTCTATACAGAAGAGACTAAGGGTACAACCCTGTCAGCCCAGTTGGGCCAGCGCATGTCACGTGAGCTGGCCTGGGAGTGTCACAAACATGCCTCAAGGAGGTGGGCTGGTCAGCCTGTGCCAGGAACCAGCAGCAGGTAAGGCTGGCGGTGTTCGTCTAGTTCAGGGGTGGATGGGGAGAGTGGGAAGGAGCTGTTTGGGGGTGGGTTGACTAAGGCAGGAGGTGTAGAGACAGGATGCAGGGCTTAAGCTGGAGCCTAACCCCTGTCCCAGTTGGCTTTGCATGAGCTGCTCAGATTTGAACCAGTGATTTTGCTAGTGCACATCCGAGAAACCCTATTATATAAGAGCTTCTAGGCCTTACACTGGGGTAAGGGGAAAATATCGCCTTTCCCTGACGCGGCCTCCAGCTGCCTCTTATACTGCACAGGAAACAGCACAGGCCTCTCACATGCCTGTTCCAGTGCAGAATAGGATTGGGTGGCTCAGCACGTATCTTCAGCCGGTGGCTCAAAATACAGTGTCAGCTAACCAGGCATGATCATAGAGTAAAGAGTCTTCCAATGTGTCCATTAGGAATGCAGGGTCCTAGTTGTATAGCTAATGGTGCCGAAGGGATGCCAAGAGCATATGCCTTCGGGCACAATAAGGCGGGGTAAAAATCCAATAATAATAATAATAATAATTATTATTATTATTATTATTATTATTATTAATTGAGCATATGTATAAAAAAGCATGTAAGAAAAAAGAAGCCACACAAGTGCAGCCATACATCAGGAAAGCATCAGTATTTGAGGAATACTGTACATATTTGCCATTGCTGCCCTGCTTCCTTAGTGAACAGGGTATGTACATAACCATACAGTTAGAAACAAGGCAGGAGGCAGCATGCGTTTATTTCTTCCTTATCCTATTGTCACCACCTAAACAGTAGCTTGTTAAGCAGGCTGCCATGACTTGATGTGGCCCTACAGGCTACCACTTTCCATTTGTTCTCAGGCAGGAGATGGCCAGCATTCCCCTCTAGCTGATGTTTCTGAATTTCTTGCTACTCCCAACATTGGGAATAAAACATAAGCAACAATGCCAAATACTGCCAGAAGCCACACATCCCTTTAGGATACCACCTTTTCCAGTTTCCAGATGGATAATATAGAAATCTCTGACTTATAAATTAAAGCTGAAGAATGACGTGAAAAACACACTTAGAGAAGTTCAACAGGAAAAAAATCATTTATCTAACAAACTGCTTTTCAAGAAAATTGCAGAAATATACAAATAAATCGAGTTCAAAATAAATAGAGATTGGAAATCTACAATACCACTGAGTAATTTATACACACCATTGGAATTCAGTTGGCTTATGAAACATACATTTTGTTTGTGCTTTTTCAGGGTTTATAGAAACAAATAGACAATGTGGAATACTGTGGGAGAATGCTACAGTGCTGGAAGAGATGAAATGTACAGTGCAGCAAAGATCCCACAAAAGGAGGAAAATAAGAGAAATGTGCAGAGGCTTTGAAATGCAGCAACATATGGAGATAAATTGTATGGCCCTAAGGCAATGAGGTGGAGTCATATTGCAAATTGCTGTACACAGCATAGAAGGGATTTTAAGCTGGAAGGGGCAAGGAGAAAGAGGAAATACTGCATAGAATAGCTTGGATTGAGACATGGCTATATTAGCTAATTGCTTTTGTCATAGTGGAACAAGTATCTGCCTCCTTTGCTTAGAGGTAAAACCTGGTAAATTTCAAGAGAATTTCATTGTTCAAAAAATGAAACTTGCTTTCATTTCGTCAAACCGCTGCCTGTTGTGCCACGACTTTACCTGGCATGGCAGAGGTGAAGAACAGAAAGTTCTGCACTGTAGCCTCTGCATTTTGCAGCTGATCTTAGAAGTGCTGGTTTCTGAGATAAGAATGTAGAGGCCGTGCCACAAAACAGTTTCAACCTCAGCGCCCGGATGGGTAAAGCTGTAATGCCGGATCTGGTCCATGGGTTGGAAACTGGAGGCTACTGTGCTATCTTAACCATTCTTCCTATATTTTGTATAAGCCAGCAATGCTGTTTCAGTACCATTCTAGGATTTGATTGATAGCATGGGAGTGGTTCTTTCTTTCTCATCCAAGATTGGAGTCAGATGGCAAATTCTTTAAAAGGAGACATTACTATTTTTTGATAACTTGTCCTGGCAGTGGATAATAGAAGCAGCCGTCTAAAATTCCAGGCCAGAGGGCTGATTAAAAGTATAAGAAGAGCCCCACTTGATCAGGCTAAAGGCCCATCTAGTCCAGCTTCCTGGACATCTCACATTGGCCCACTAGATGCCTCGTGGAGCACACAAGACAACAACAAGATGCCTGTGTCTTGTTGCCACTCCCTTGCACCTAACAGGTAGCCTGCTTCTAAAATAAAGAGATTGCGCTAAACATCATGGCCTGCAATGGACATTGCCTCCAGAAATTTGTCCAATCTCCTTTTAAAGGCACCTAGACCAGAAACAATCACCATCTCCTACGGCAAGGAGTTCCACAGCTTAATTGTCCACTGGGTAAAAAAGTTATTTTCTTTTATCTGTTCTAATTCTCCCAACACTCAATTTTAGTGGATGTTCCCTGGTTCTCGTGTTGTGAGAGAGGGAAAAAAACATACCTCCAACCACTCTAGCCATCCCATGCATAATTTTCTAAGTCTCAATCATGTCCCCCCCTCAGGTGCCTTTTTTCTCTTCAGAGCTCCAAATGCTGTAGCCTTTTCTCATAAGGAAGGTGCCCTAGCCCAGTAATCATTTTGGTTGGTCTCTTCTGAACCTTTTCTAGTTTCACTATGTCCTTTTTGAGATGTGGTCATTTATGAACTAGTTGAAAAGCACCTGTCTCAGTACAGATCCTTAAGGAATACCACTTTTTAAATGGTGTGACATTTGCTATACTCCAATCCTCCACCATGGTGGTTTTAAGGGACAAGATGCATATTATAGTTAAGAGATCAGCAACTTAGTTCTTCAGTTCCTTAATTCCTCTTGGGTGGATGCCATCTGGTCCCAGTGACTTATCTTTCTCAATTAGGTATAAAACATCTTTTAACCACTAACACTTCCTTAGTCAGGAAGGGCCATTCAGGCACCGTCTGCCCAAGGTCTTCCACGGTAAAGACAAATGCAAATAACTCATTTACTTTCTCTGCAATCTCCAGTCCTCTTTTAGCTCTCCTTTTCCAGCCTTGCCGTCCAACCACCTTTCTGGAAGGTTTCCTGCTTTGAACATATTTGAAGACACTTTTATTATTCCCCTTTATGTTGCTTGCCATGCATTCCTCAAAGTCCTTCTTGGCCTCTCGTATCACCTTCTTATATTCTTTTTGCCAGAGTTTGTGTTCCTTTTATTATCTTCAGTAGGGCAAGACTTCCATTTACGGAAAGAAGCTTCCTTGCCCATTACAGCTCTCAAATGTTTTAGCCATGCAGGCACCACTCCTGGACCTAGTCAAGCCCTTCTTTCTTTTCAGTATACACATCTACTACTACAGCCTTCATGCACTCTGGAGAGACTGGATGCTCTTTACCTTCCCTTTCAATGTCTTTCTAACTAGCCTCCTCAACTGAGGAAAGTCTGCCCTTTGGAAGTCAAAGGTTTACGTGTTAGATGTGCTTGGCACTCTTCTCCTGACATGGATGGCAAAACCAATCGTAGCATGGTCACTGTTCCCCAGTGGCTCAGTAACACTGACATCCCTAACTACGTCCCAAGTACCACTCAATATTAAATCCAGAATCACCTGTCCTCTGGTGAGCTCCATGACTAGCTGCTCTATGGCACAGTCATTACGTTAAGGAATCCGGTCACTCTTTCTTGACCAGAGCACCAATTGACCCAGTCGGTATGAGGATAATTGAAGTCACCCATGATTACAACCCTGTCCCTCTTTGACGTCTCAGTGATTTGTTTCCTCATTTCAAGGTCCCCTTCAGGTTTTTGTTCTGGAGGTTGATAGCATGCTCATCAACTATGACATCATTCCTTGGGCTTGGTAGTTTAACCTACAGTGACTTGGGGGGGGGGTCACCTTTGAACTCACCTTCAATTTCTACTCTGCTGGATTGTACCCCTTCTTTGACAAATTGCCACCCCACCTCCAACACACCCCTCCCTGTCCCTCCTATAGAGTTTATAGCCTAGGACTGTGGTATCCCACTGGTTCTCCACATTCCACCAGGTTTCCATTGTGCCCACTATATCAATGTTTTCCCTAGCCACTGAACGTTCCAGTTCTCCCATCTTTGCTCAAAGATTTTGGGCATTTGCATAAAAGCACTGGTATACAGGGTCCCCCAAGAAGGGGACCATTATCCTCACCTCTTGTTCTACTGGCCTGGCTGTTACATCCCCTCACGCTTCCACTCCAAATTCCTACTCTGCCCTTACTCTGCTGTTCTCCAACTTTCCCACCCTCATTCTATAGGGATGAGGAGTCTCGAACCAGATGCCACTCGGCTCCTGTTGGCCTATTGGATTTAATTATCATGGTGGATTATAGCCAGAAAACAGGCCATGAGTACCAGGTGATCATTGAAACAAGTGGCATCACCCAGCTCTCTCTCTCTCTCTGGGTCCACATTAAACTGTGAAGGTGAATGCCTCTCACTGTGGGAGCCAAGCACAAGTGGGAGCTCCCAGTCTCATCTTTTCCTTAGATAAGGAACCGAATTAGATGTTACCTGTACATGCAGTTTCAGTGCCTTCTTTAAAAACCTCAAACATAACCACAGAAGAGCTGCAGGCCAGTGAGGGTGTAATTAACTCTTGTGGGTCATTTTCTGTTCCAAAGCTGCCCCCCCCCACAGGAGGAAAAGCAATTTGGAAGAGCCTGTTTTGAGAGGAAAAAATGGCCTACACCAATATTAAGAGTCTGCTCTTCAGTTTAAAAAACCCAAAGAATCTCAGAGGAATCCGTATGTCGCACGTAGTTTGGCCGGTATTGGATTTCATAATTACATCACTGTTCACCAGTTCCCTTATATTTGAATAGGTTAAGTCAGTCCCAGTGCAACACTCCAAGATGGACCAACACAAGAAATGGGCAAATTTCCAATATGCCAGCATCACAATCCCACAGATGGCATTAAGAAAAAAATCAAAAGACCTGCACATTCTAACCCCTCCCAACATTTGCAGGGGAGTTACTTGCAATAAATTCTGCATTCCTTCTACCGTTAAACTATTCCCATTGTTAAACTAATGCAGTAAAAACGTTGAATGTACTGGAAGATTGTCTGTAGTTCAAACATGTTGCCAAAAGGACGCCCACTGGCACTAGCAGCATGACCGCAGCAGCCCCCCAGGCACTTCAGTGGAGGGAATGCCAGCTATCCACACCACAACAAGGTGAGAAAGGTACACATTTGAAGCAAAGGGTGGGAAAGGAAGTTGGCTGGCTTACAAAGCAAAATCATTTCATACCGTAAACAAAGCACTCTGAAAGGGCTGTTTCTTCTCAGAACAAGGCAATTTCCTCCAAAAGTAAAGAGGATTATGTGTCTGAATGGGTGAGAGTGTCACATAAGTTCAAAGTTAAAAACTGAAGTGGTCGTCCGCTTTAGTGTACTTTCTACATCATCTTATCCCGAATCTAATTGCCATAAGAGTTCTATAAAAGCTTAGCTAAGCCTCCAAGTTCCTTCTTTCTCTGAAGTTCTAGTCTCTCTGAATAGCTGCTCATGACAGGTTGTTCATTGCAATAAGCCCAGCGGTGAGGAGAAAGGAGAGCCTAATCATGGTTCATCTTCCAGAGGAAGCTACTGACAATCAATAATACATGATTGACCTTCCTTCCATTCAATGCACCACAGGGAAACAACTTTTCCAGCCTGTTAAATTGTCCTAATAAGATGCCAGATTTCTGCAGACTTTAGGATATTTTGTGCTAGAGAGCAGGCTCTTTCACATAACGGGATCAAGCAAAGTACTTTTAGGGTACAATCCTAACCAACTTTCTAGCAATGATATTGCTGTGCCAATGGGACATGTTCTACATTGTGCCCCTGTGCTGGAAAGTTGGTTAGGATTGTGCCCTTAATCTAAGAAGTAGACATCAAGGTAAGTTCTCATCTGAAATAAACAGTTTGTTTTGCATCCAGCTGATCAAGATAACTGAATGTAGTTCAGATACTTTTTTCCTAATCGTGCTATGAACATCATGCCAACCGGACATCAGAGAATAAAGCAATTAATACAGTCAGGCACAAGCATTTGCTACCAACTGTTGTTCTGCTCTCCAGTTCAAAGTAAGCTAGACGCCAAAAGACTAACATGGCATACCAATACTAGCTTTACTTGGCATATCTGCACTGTTACATTGCTAACATCACCCACTACATTCACTACCTGTGGTCTATTTCACACAAAGCAGTCACCATATGGAGGCTGCTTGAAGTTACACCCCCACAGCTCACCTCCACGAGATGAGCTGGCTGGCTTTAATGACTTACCATGCAGGTTGATCAATGTCATCCTATTTGCTCCAGCACAGTTTCAGAAAAGCACAGGGACCCTGTGTGGCAGTGGCCAATGCACAATTATGCCTCGGTAGCCCTACTGCCACTTTGGTTAGTACTTCCTTCCAACTCCTACTATCCACAGCCTCATGTTCTGAGTGGCAAGGGAAATGAGAGTTCGTTGCAAGCCCTCTTCCTCCACAGGACAGGAGGCCTATAGAAGGAAAAGGCCAGGATGCTACATTTCCTTCTTAACTCTTCATGCTTCATACGATCAGCATTACTACCTCATTTGGAGATAAAACAATTATTAAGAGTAACTAATTCTTCACTGTTTACAAAGCTTGGCAACAGACTTAAAGAAAAACATGCACAGGTCACTGGTTGTTCAAAGGGTTTTAAACCAGGAGGTGGAGGTGTACAAATTCATTCACGGTTTAACTCTTAAAACAGTCAAAGACCTCATTTAAATTTGTGTGTGTGTAAAACCAATATCCAATTTCACATTGTAAAACAAACAAAGGCTGGATGGATATTGCTGGTAACCACATTCCTGGCTATCTTCAAGGAAAAAACCAAAGAATGAAAAGCAGCAGGAGCAATTGGAGAAAGAGGCCAATTCCGGGAAATCAAAAGCTTATCAAGGCTTGAAGACTGGAACACTGTTTCCCACAGCTGCCAGCAGGGGAACAATACCATACCTGATCTTGCATGCTGCTGCTTTTTAATAGGTAGAAAAGTATCTAGAGGTCCTTTCTGAGGTCATTTTCTTAAATGCTGCAGATCACACATAGTATGAGGCATATTGCCAAACACATATTGATGGGTGAAGGTCGTGATCTAGCACAGTGTTTCTCAAACTGTGGGTCAGGACCCACTTGGTGACGTCAGGTGGGTTGAGGAAAACTGGGAGCAACAATCTTGGAAGCTGCAGCTTGAATTTTTCAAGTGAGGGTTTTTTAAATTTTGTTTTTAGTTCAGTGTTTTCATATAATATTTTGACCTAATCTTGCTTTCTGTCAGGGATGTTTCATGGTTGTGCAATTACTGCAGTCCAAGAATGCCAGTTTGCCTTCCAAGAGTGCCTCTTGATTACATCACAATTATTGCACTTCCTGCTTAATGGTGTCACTTCCAGCCTTGACATCACTTGTGGTGGGTCCTGACACCAGTGCCATTCTAAAAACTGGGGCCCAATGCAAAATGTTTGAGAATCACTGATCTAGCATTTAATAATGGAAATAACATTTTAAAATAATATGAATAAGCAACATGGCTAAATTCAGATAACATCAGATGTGGATATTACATGTTACATATTAATATCTATGTAAGTTCAATCAAGTCAAGAGAGATATGGAACAGAGAAAAGATTACTCACAAGCAAACAGACAGAAGATACTTGCTAGGCAGGTGCTGACATCATGGAATACTAAGAAACCAATTTTCATTATGTTGCTCAGAAAGAGGCATGCTTGAGTTAAGGGTCGGGCTGATGATGTTATTTAATAGACCTGGTATACACAACATATTCAGGAATGGAAGTCACATTTCAAAGGCTGGGCTGCAGCAGTTGCCTTGGTCCTGCAAGCTTCAGAATGCCTTTTCTTGGTCAAATGTAAAACAATTACATTAATTTGAGAAAAACACTGAACTTTTTGAGAAAACAGAACCACTCAAGATAGACCTAGAGGTTTATCTTGGGCACTATTGCTTTGTCTGCATGATCCAAAAAAAAGTTATATGGGCTAAATATTTGGAAAGAGACATCCAAGAACAACATCAGTTAGGAATCTCCCTCTTGCTCAAGAACGATTTTACTCTCTGTGTGGCAGTGTGTCTGATTTGATCTACTACACACTGCTAATACTGCAGGCATTTTCAGCAGCACTTTCCATTCCCAAATTCACATAAAATGTTAGCAGTTTCCAAATCCAAGGGACCTACCTGCATTTCTTTTAAGTACTAGCTAGGCTTGCAAAAAAGTGCTGTTCCCTGAAGAAAAGGGCTTAGCAAACAGAGAGCAAAACAAAACAATGAGAATAAGTTAGGCTTCCCCCCCCCCCAAAAAAACCCCTCAAACCTTGAAAAAGAATTATGCTTATGAAAGAAAATCCCAGTTTTTCTAATCACACTGAATGTCATGATTGAAACAGATACGTTTCTCCTTTTATTGGAAGGACTGGATTGTGTCATAGGAATTTTTTTAAAAAATGAACTGTTTCGTCAAGTGACTGTCATTCCTTTTTTACATGAGCATCCATGAAACAAAGAAAGCTGTTGTTTCTCTTAGGCAGATTAAACTGCTCAATAAGAAATACTGTCTGAACCAGGATAACACTTAAATGCAAGGAGCTCTCTACCGAAAAATGGGTTTCGTTTACAAAAGCAGAACTATGGAGCGTTTATTCCAAGTTAGCGTCTCTGTCAAACTGCTTCTTCACTTGAGTAAAGGAAGACAGCCTTACCAGTTTTCAAATATTGCAGGTAACAGAGAGTGGACATCAACCAGAGACTGCTCTGCAGATTAGGCCCCTCTCAACAGATTAATGGTATTTTTACATCCATACATCTTACGAGCAATGAGAGGTATGAGCAAACCCAGAGACAAAGATTTCATGAAGTTATTCATATGCACAATGGAGGTCGTTCCTCAAGGGACACCCTAAATAATACTCCTACAGTGAATGTCCTGAAGAAATTTCTGATGGCTCTGCCATAAAATGAAATTTAAAAAACTGAAAGGAAAGTTAAAAATTGTTCCTAAAAAAGTTCTGGAAAAGCAGAAATGATTTCAGATGCTTTTCTCCAATACTGCTATTGAAACACACTTCACCAAATACATCTTGATTTCATACTGAATTAGTTTTGTCAAAACTAGAAATGGGTAGAATAGTTCAGCATCCATAGTGAACTCCATTGGGCAGGAAGAAATCCTCTGGGAGGTTTTACTTTGGCCATCACCACAGCAAATGGCAACTAGTGTGTCTTCCTGTTCCGTCCTGCTTATGTTATATGTAAGCTCAAGATAAAGGACGTTGACTGTGATGGTGCATCAGACTCTGAAAAAAAATAACATGTTTAGGTATGCACTCAGCACACACAGGAGGTGGCAGAGATTACTACCGTTACTTCTCCAGAAGACAGGCAGAAAGACATCTGGGGCTAAAAATGCTCTATGCAATTCTCTAGAAAAATATACTGTCTCTGAAAAATCAAAAATTCACCTTTATACAGCATACATCATGTTTTCTGACACTCCTCAATTCTAAACATACAATCTTTTAGGAATGTTTGCATATACAACCCCAAAATAACTCCTCCCTAGAAATTGCTAGAGGAAGAACACAGCCTTTCCCCCAGGCCAGAGGTTCCTTAGATAGCATTCATTTTTGTTCTTTACAAAACATAAACAAATACATTCTAGTATCAGATTGCTAATTCAACAAGGGGAAATGGGGAGATAAGGGAAAGACAGAAATATTAGGGCAACTTCAGAAACAGTACAACACAGCTCAATTGGGAAGGTCCTGCAACATTTAAAACTGCAAAATACTTTTTAAAAAACAAAACATGATCACTGTTGAAAAAATAAACCACAGCTATTGGTTTAAACTTTTCTCCACACATTTAGAAGGATCAATAATATAGCTGGAAAAATAAACGTGATTCTGCTCCACTGGAAGAATTTTGCCATTCACCCCAGAGAGGTGGGTTCCCAAGCTTGGCTTAGGCAACTGTTGCTTTGTTCTGTGTCTGTCTCACTCTCTGAGCTCCCCTTTCTTTAAGTTTCTTCTTTCTGCTCCCAGGATAGGCATAAGGTCTTTGGTCTCAGAGCACTGGATGCAGCACGGCTTAAGCAGCACATACTAATGATGTTCGCAATCAGGTATAAGGCAAGGAAAAGGGATGAAGACTGGTCCTGATGAGTAAGAGAGCTGGGGTAGAGGAAGAGGGATGCTGACTGTCAGTTCCTAGATGGCGCCATCACTGTGCATACTGTGGTTGGACTTGTTATGAGTTACACAGTTCTGTTCATTCAGTAGATTTGCCGTTTCATCTGGCAAACCATCATGCAGTTCTGTAAGAGTCAGTTCTATTTTAGTGGTTTCACTGTCTGAGGACTGAGGTGTTTTGTCCATCCGGGATGCCATTAGGGCATTTTGGTATTGCTGCCTTGAGATCTACAACAAGCACATGAAGGGATACAAAATGAAAAGTCCATAAAACTGCATTTGTTGTTTCTGGCTTTAGAAGGACATTTTCAGTAGGACCTTTTCATAAATCTCAGCCCATCCCAGGTTATGCTGGTTACCACAAAATCAAGTCATGCAGATATTTTTGGGGTGTAATACAACATGATTATCTCCTCATTCAGGAGTCTCCAAACGTTTTAGCCAGAGGGCCGCATCAAATATCTGGCACAGTGTCAAGGCCAGAAACATAAATTTAAATATAAAATTTAAAATAAATAAATGGGCTCAAAGTTCCAGGATTCCTTCAAGCATCAAGACACACCACAGAAATATAGCACACACTTTAATGGACTCCCATTCCCCACCCCACAAGCAGCTTACTTAAATGTGCTGTAGAATATATCTTGGAACCAGCAGATCACAAGAAAGGAAACACCCAGAGCATGTTCTGAGGATCGGGAAGTCTCCCTGACCCCCCAGAAAGCAGTCTAAGTGGAGGACCTAAAAACACCATTTCTGAGTCTTTGGGAAAGCCAGGCAGTGATGGGTTTTGGCCTTCTGGAGGCATTCTGAGGGCTTGGGAGGCTGCGCGCAGCCTCCATGGCCCTCACAACACTTTCTGCGCACAACCACAACACAGCTTGGAGAGTGCAGCCGATGCCAGCAAGGTCCAGAGTGTCAGAGTGTCATAGGGGACCGGAAGCTAGCTGCAGGCCAAACAGAGAATCTCTGCGGGCCACATCTGTCCCCCGGGCCACGGTTCGAAAACCCCTGTTCTCATCCACAGTGATTAAAAAGTGAAAGTTTTGTAGACATCTGTCCCCATTTTTAATCATTGTCTTCAATAATACAAGGTGCTTTGACTTTCCTAAGAACAAGCAATAATTCTCATGTGTTAACAGAAATCCAAGTTTCTCACTCTGTACTGAATCAGGGCCCAATCCTATCCAACACTCCGGAGCCAGTGTAGCCATAATGCATCCTTCAAGTTAAGGGAACAAACTCATACCTTGAGGAGATCTCCCTGACTGAAACCCCACTGCAGGATGCCGTGCACATCCCGTTGGCATGGCTACATCGGCACTAGGGCGTTGGATAGGATTGGGCTCTCAGTTTGTTAGATCTGAACTTTTGTATTATGCTGTATATTACTACTTGTAATGAACTGAGAAAAGTGAAAGAAAAATCATAAGGACTGACAAATTTTTGAAACTGTGTGATGAAGAGCAGGATGCAGAAAAAAGTCACAGCAAACTTTTCAAAGCACATATTTTGTCTCAAATGAGTTTTTGATTAAAAACATGGTAAATATGTAACAGTTGATATATAACACATGACAGTAGTTTTAAAATCAACTGAACAAACTCAGAAACCTGGCTATTTAATGCAGATGAATTAGTAGAAAAAATTATATTTGCAGAGTCTCCTTGGGGGGAATGGGACATTTGTCACCTCAAGTAAAGCCCAGGATCCTGCAATAGGTCTACTATTGTCTGCACCAGCTATTTGGCTGGCACAAACTTGAGAAGCCCTGTATTGGGCTCCCTGGCCCAAAGAGGGCCAGAGAGTGGAGGCCTCCGCCGGTCCCACCCCCTCCCAGGCCTGATCCTCCGCTCACCCTACCCAGTTTGGCCTTCTCCACATCTTTCCCCGCCCCCAAACCCTGCACCACCAGCCGACAGTCTTACCTGGCTCTGGTGGCAGCACGGTGCTGAGGCCCTGGGCCAACTGACGCAGGCTCAGCACCAGCAGTACTGACATTCTAAGAGCTGTAAACACACTTCACAGCATATTCGCAACACCCAGCGCTGGTGCTAAGCGCCCTTAGGGCTGGGCTCTGCATCTCACAATATAATTCAGATTTGTTTTGAGCAGCAGTGATATGGGTGCCATCAAAACATATAGAAACAACATTATCAGTTCATGTACAATCTTAAATTGATAACCGTGCAGCAATATTTTATGTCCGTCCCCAACATGGAGATGCCCAAGGCAGCTTTTCTACATAGCAAAATATAAAAGTTAACATGGGGGGGGTAATGCTTGTCTGGTTCCCCCCACCTCAGCCAGTTGGTGTTTGTGAGGGGCACAATGAAGCTTAAAAAGGCAACAGCACGTAGAGTTGGCAATGACAGTTTTTCATCTTGTGGATTTTTCATCACATTGTTTTATTTAAATGGTTAAGGATTGCCCCTTGATAGATAATTCAACTTCAAGTTTATCATACAGTGTTCCCAAATCTGATCGTTCCATAATGCTAATGTGATGGCATTTTCAAGAAGAACTGACTGGTGGGAAGGGGTTCAAGAACGGCATGTGTAGTTGATACTCAATGGGCATTCTCCTGCATGCTGCTTCTCACCCAAACACGCCTCCTACATTGGCATTATTGGCAAGACAACTTTGAGGAACACACATCGGCACAGTAGTATGTAATCTTGCTCAGAACTGGGGGAGGGAGGGGGGAGTCATCTTTCAATAGAAAAAGTAAAGGAATGCAGCATTTATAAACTGTGGCTTCCAAATTTAGGCTGCTTCAACAGTACAGGATGAGTAACAGTTCTAGTTCATGCATAGTCTGCCTCCCCAGCTTCTCATTTCCCCTTTCCTACCTTGACATACTGAATGTCTGAGATGGCTCTCACTGAGTAATCGGGAACATAGACTTGAACAAAGGAGGAGTTTAGCTGGTTGTTGCTGTTCCCCAGTGTTGGAGCCACTGCATCAATGCGATCCCCTCTACTTAGAGAGTCCGAATGATTCAAGCCACAAGGACGAGGCGGTGACTTGTTTTCAGCTGGTAAAAAAGGGAGAGAGAAAAAACACATGAAAGAGATAAAGCTTTAACAAATTTAAGCCCTAGAAACTCACACCAGTTAATAGAATAGCCTGAAAGGTTACCTAATAATTCAACACACTCAGCCCAGTCCTAACTAACTTTCCGGCATCAATGCAGCAGTGTTAAAAGGGTACCCGGGGCATACCTGCTGTGGGAAGGCAGTGACGGAGGCCTCCTCAGGGCAATGTTTGTTCCCTTCCCTTCCCTCTGGGCTTCATTTCAGCTGCATAGGTGCTGGAAATTTGGTTAGGACTGGGCTGCCATCAAATGAGACAGACGTAGAGGTGAGCCCATGATATCCATGGATTTGGGACCTGCAGATTTCAGGATCCACAGGTCCTGAGCCTGCAGGGGAACGGCCCATGGACTCTACAAAGGTGACCAGGGCTATGCTCCAAAGGCTTTTCTGAGGCCCGCAATTTCTGTGGGCCTCTGAATTCCCATTCTGAGTGAAAAACATCACTTCTAGGTTTTGCCAAGTGATGTTTTTCACCCATAATGAGTATTTTGAGGCTCGCAGAGGCCACTCACAGCCTCTGCAGGCTTCAGAAAAGCCACCAGACCTGAGCAGGTTAGGTTTGGCGTTTGGGGGATGGCACAAATGGGTTTGTGGGTTTGAACACTCTCAGATTTTGGCATCTACAGGAATTCTGGGAATGGAACCCCTATGGATATCAAGGGCCTACAGTATTCCCTTTGGTTTACCCTTCCTGTGGAAATGACTTGTTAGAGCTGTAACTCTCAATGAAACTTTCATTTTTCACTGAATTTATCATAGCTAGTTGCAATAGTGTAGTATTGAAAGCACTGAGCACATTTAAATATCTCTTCAGCTGTTTCTGTTCTATACCCAATTAAGGTCATATCTAAATGTTCACATTTTCCATTTAAGATTATGAAAATTCTTGCAGGTAGGTGGTTTAAAAAAAACTAGGCACAAGGTGCCCATCTTTATCATGCACCAAAAGGATAGATGCCAATGAGGCAAAAACTTCAGAACTCTTGGGCACTGGGTCAGGTTTCAAGAATCTTTGATGTTGGAACATTCCCACATTACAATGATGCTCATCTGTGACCATTTTTTCTTTGACCCTCTTCCTACACATAATTTTTTTAAAAATGAGACGGAAAAAGCAACACAATTAGATATATGAAAAGGGAATGGCCTGAATCATAAGATGATCTCAAACTACTACAGGTTGAGTACTCTTTGTCCAAACTACTTGGGACTGGAAGGTGTCTGGATTTAGGAATAATTTTGTAAGAAATGCTTCCTCTTGCTCCTTTCACCGTTACTCATTTGGTTGTCTGCTGACCTCTGACATTTTTCAACACTGGCACACACCACAAAGGAGAGAATAAAAAGTTACAGCCCATACATGGGAATGAGCACAAGACCTTCCAGTGTTCACACTACTGAAGGCTTTAAAAAAGTCTGGGACAAAAACTTCTGGATTTCGGAATAGTCTGGATTTCAAATGTCCAATTAAAGGATAATCTACCTGCATTATGAAATTGTTTATGCAGACAATATCCTAAATAGGTTTGTTAAGAAATATCTGACTCTCCTACATTGCACACCAAAATGCAAAATTCAACATAGCCCTACTCCTGTTTTACTTTTCCACTGCAACGGCAAATAAAACACAGACTATCTCGATAACTGCATCTGCACAGAAGCTGATGTCACTTTGGAAAGGAAGTAGCAATAATGAACACACACAGACACACCTTCAGGTAAAGAGAAAATAAGCTGAAAATGGGGTGTGTGGAATTTCCATGAAGTTCTAGATTTACAACCTTCTTCATCTCACAGCACACTGATAAGGCATTAATATTGTCAAGGCTCACAATTTGTTTAAAAATATATTTTATCATTTAAAAATGAGTAATAAATTTGTGTTTAAAGTTCAGTAGCTAAAATTGTAATCATTGTGTTGAGGATGTTTCAGTCCACTATTATTTCTGATTTCTGTCAGCTCATCTTCTGCAACAGTTAATTCTGCTCACTCACATTTACTTAACATAAACAAGTTTCTATTCAATCCATGGAAGATACATCAAATGACAGGAAATTCTCATCAATGTTGAAAATGCATTTCAATATTGTGATTTATCAATTACAAACTTGTTAGAATCGGTAAAGTTTTGTCCAGTCTCCCAACGTCACTAACTGCTTCCAAAAAGCCACAACATTGCCTCTTTGGGGCTTTGGATTGGTCTGTTTGGCTGCCACGTCTTAAATTAAATACTTGCCACGTCTCCCTGTTTTGATGAGAAACGTAGCACTGCTGAGCCACCTGGATTTTCACTAGCACTTGGAAATAACATGGCGAGGAAAAGATATTGTATGGGTTAAAATGTGTGCACGTTCTTTTTCTAGGAAAGGTCACAGAATACTAATATCCCTACTAATAAATGTCCTCCCCAAACTCCCATGGCGCACCTACGTATCATTAATGGTACACCAATGTGCCATGGCACAATGGGTGAAAATTGCTGTGCTAGGGTACAGTCTGTGACAAATGTATGCTAAACAACAATAATGTAAATATTAGTAATACATGACAACACAAATAGTCTCCTAGTATTCTTGAATGAATTCTTGCCTACAACAGGTTTGTAAGAGAGAGAGAGAGAGAGAGAGAGAGAGAGAGAGAGAGAGAGAGAGAACACCCAGGGACCAGGCCCTAAAGACAGCTGGATGCCAACTCTGTCCCCATATAGATCCAGGAAACACTGTGGGTGCAATCCTAAGCAGCACTGGGTTAGCGAGGCCAACTGGCCAGCGCCAAATCCAGTGCTGCTTAGGACGGGCTGGAACCTCCCAGCGGAAAGGGAGCGTGTGCTCCCTTACAGTAGGGAGCCTCCCTATGTGCTCCTCAGATCTGCGCCCGCTAAAGAGTGGGCGCAGATCTGAGGAGACCATGCGGCCTGAATCAGCCTCGCTGCCTCACTGACAGGCTTAGGATGTGGCCATATGGCCACCTCCCAAGCCCTCCCAGGTCCCGCCCAAGTCCTGCCTCCCCCTTCCCCCCTCCCACCAATCCCCATCCCAAAACAGGACAGAGAATCCGTTGCACCAACCGTCTTCGGTCGGCGCAAGGGAGGCTCTCTGTCGGTGCTCTGAAACCGACACTGCGAACAGCGTTGGCTTCAGAGTTGGAGTGCTGACGTGGGGATGCTGCTTGACGCCCGCACGCCGGCACTCCACCCCTTGCGTCAACGCAATGACATTACATCGACGCAAGGGGCACACTAGGATTGTGCTGTCAGTCACACAATTGGAAATTAATTCATCTGCTCATTTCCCATAACGTGATATATGCCATCAATGCCATTCTGCTGTCTATACTGCACGAAAAGTTCAGTTTCTACAAGAATCACTAAACAGATACAAATCTGAAATAAAAACAGTAATATTCAGAACACAGTGAGAGAATATCAAGGCTTACCAGGACACTGTTTTGCTGACCTAAAGTCACCATTCCTCAACAAAGAAAGTTAAAAGGGAAAATCCAGTATGAAATTGAACTATCCCTAATTTTGATTCTATTAGGCCTCAATAAGACAATAGTATCCTTTTTCTGTAGCTGTTATATTAGCATATGTGGAAACTACCAGCTCTGTGCCATGATAATTTCTGCTGCTGTGAATGGTAATTATACGTACCTGGTATACACTTACAGCCCAATCCTGAGCTGCCTGCCCAGGAGGATCCACAGGAGCGAGTGGTAGGTCTACTTGCCTCTGCGCCAGTTCTTTTGCTGGCTCAGAGGTGAGGGCCTCAGTGTTGGGCCGTGTGGTCCAATATGGAGGTTGGGATCCAGCACTGAAGGTCGCTGCTGGTCCAACCCTCTGCTCTGCCCTCACCCTACTCAGGAATGCTCTCCCACTCTGCCTGAAAAGGCTGCAACACTGGCAATGGTAGCGCTCACCACCGCCAGTGTCATGTTGCAGCCTCTGTGTGTAATGGCTTACCGCCAGCAAAGGTGGTGCTTTTCGGCATCTTTTGCAACAAAAGCGCGGGCGGCACATTCATACTGCCCATGCAGAGAACCACAGGATTGGGCCCTTAATCTTTACAGAGAATTGTCACATACCCTTGGATTGCATAACCATTTTGTCCCACAAACTCCAACTTTTTTCTCAATAACGCTCACTCTGCGTGTTTGTGTGGGCCAAGGATAACACAATGCAACTAATTCACAAAAGCTGACGGCTTGACAACCTTTTTGTATTTAAAACAATTATTTTTATTATCAAACTTCATCCTTAAAAAGTCAGTAAGTAAATACCAATAAAATAATCACTAATAACTATAAACAGCACATGTATTCAATCTTTATTCAACCTCAGCTGAATTTATGCCACACAATTCGCTAACAAAATCAGACTAACCTCATCATATTATACAGACGAGAGCCAACAATGAGAAAGATACTATCAAACCTGTTTGTCTTTAAAGTGCCACAAGACACAGTCATTGGTGACATTTCTGGTAAAGTGTCAGGCTTATCGAGCCTGCCAAGACCACTAAAGCTGATCCTTGTTTGTGCAGAAAAGTTGATTTCCTATACTGCCAGAGGTACAGAAATGGGAAAGAGCCTACTTCTGGTTCAACAAGCTTGTAGGCAGGAGGAAGCTGATGTTGACAATTATAATGAATTGGTAGTGCTTCATTGACTATGCCAAAGCCTTTGATTGTGTGGATCACAACAAACTGTGGCAAGTTCTTGAAGAGATGGGAGTACCAGACCACCTTATCTGTCTTCTGAGAAACCTGTATGCGGGCCAGGAAGTAACAGTTAGAACTGGACATGGAACAACCGACTGGTTTCAAATTGGGAAAGGAGTACGACAAGGCTGTATACTGTCACCCTGCTTATTTAACTTATATGTAGAGTACATCATGAGGAAGGCAGGGCTGGATGACTCACAAGCTGGAATCAGGATCGCTGGGAGAAAGATCAACAACCTCAGATATGCAGACAATTCCACTCTAATGGCAGAAAGTGAGGAAGACCTCAAGAACCTTCTGATGAGGGTGAAAGAGGAAAGTGCCAAAATTGGCTTGAAGCTCAACATTAAAAAAAACTAAGATCATGGCAACCACTCCCATCACTTCCTGGCAAATAGAAGGGGAAGAAATGGAAGCAGTGACAGACTTTATTTTCCTGGGCTCCAAGATCACCGCAGATGGTGACTGCACCATGAAATTAAAAGACGTTTACTTCTGGGGAGAAAAGCTATGGCGAACCTAGACAACTTAATCAAAAGCCAAGACATCACCCTGCCAACAAAGATTCGTATAGTCAAAGCTATGGTTTTCCCAGTAGCAATGTTTGGAAGTGAGAGCTAGACCATAAGAAAGTCGGAGCGTCGAAGAATAGATGCTTTTGAATTATGATGTTGGAGAAGACTCTTGAGAGTCCCCTGGACTGCAAGGAGACCAATCGGTCAATCCTCCAGGAAGTCAAGCCTGATTGCTCCCTGGAAGGACAAATCCTGAAGCTGAAGCTCAAATACTTTGGCCAACTCATGAGAAGAGAGGACTCTTTAGAAAAGACCCTCATGCTGGGAAAGACTGAAGGCAAAAGGAAAAGGGGGCGGCAGAGGATGAGATGCTTAGATAGTGTAACTGAAACGATGAACATGAAATTGGGTGAACTCTGGAAGCTAGTGGAGGACAGGGAGGCCTGGCGTGCTGTGGTCCATGGGGTTGCGAAGAGTCGGACACGACTTAGCGACTGAACAACAACAAAGTGCAAGGTTAGTGGTACTCTGAAAACAGAGGCAAGCAATTCTGAGCCCCTATTTATTGCAGCCAGGGTGGAGCTTCTCACTCCACATCCACTGACACAAAAAGGCTCCATGCTGCTGTATGCATTTCATTATCAGGGAAGTTGATTAAATATTGGAAAGACCCAGTTCATGTGAGAGTATGAATAAACCAGTGGAGAAGAGAGAAAGGATGCAAATTAAAGGGAGAGTGAATAAAGCAAGAGAAGCCAAGCACGTACCAGGCTCGTCAGGGTCTATTATGGATAGCACTTCTGACCTTGCAATAGCTCTATTTATATCTAAAAAAACACTGCACGTGGGTTCTTCCCATTTCCCTTCAACAGTGCGTAATGACACAAACAGATTTTAAGGACAGACTCATAAGGACAAACTAGGTTCTGATAACACAGGATAACCCACTTCGGTAAGGAGAAGGTAGTCTCATGTTGGATTGCTTCTATTGATCAATGATCATTTATGCTAGTCACGCAGATGCTCACTGGTTAATGGAATCAATCCAAGTCAATTAAATGCCTAACTCACTAAATAGCTCTATTTAAAAAACATTTCTACACTGGCCTTTCCTATCCTAGCAGACAGCTCAAGGCAGCTTGCAAACATCCATGTAAAAACTAATACAATATTAAAAATAAATTAACAGGGTTTCCAGGATGGGGAGGTGGGACAACAAATGAAACGCATGGAAAATTGGGTCTTGGCATCCAAGAAAACAAATCTCCAAAATGGTTCACAGTGTTGGTCAGGAGCATCCCAGAGATCTCTGAGTTCGTTCGATGCTGAAGTCTATACTAATTCCATAAGGTCCTGGTTATTTTAAAGCCCTAATTGGCTTAGGCAGTGGAGTAGCTAGCTGGAGGCGGATGGGCAGGACACCCCAGGTGTCATGCTCCATGGGGATGACACCACTAGGCACCAAAATTGTGAAAATCACGGTTTAAGGAATAATACATTATTTCATTTGATGCAGAATTTCATGAAGAATTCAATGCTGTGTAATTGAAAGAGCTATGTAAAGGAAGACTAAAAGTGAACGTTCACTTCCTGCTTGTCTAGCTATAAGCTTTTTGGTTATAGTGTTTGCTCATGCAAGACACCTTACTGCAGAAATGTTATCAACATAAACAAAGGTTATGGGCCATGAGGAACCACATTCATGGCTACCAGATCCTCGGATACTGGGGGAATGCCTGTATTTGAAAAACAAACACAAAATAACAACAAAAAAACCCAGGAACTGTCTTCCTAGATTACATTTAAAGGCAAAGTTGTCTATATGGTTAAAAACAAATTCAAACACAAATGCAAAAAAATTAGCTCCACTGTCAGGGCATAATCATTTCCAGCAAATTATCACATGGGTCCAATACATCCACAATATGTAGGTCTCTCAATTAAGGAACTCTGTACAACTTATTTTTTATTCCTAACATGTATTTTATTAAATCTTACCTTAAAAACCCAAGGAGTCACAACTTCCCTGCTCCTAACTGTAAAAACCCACTAGGAAAGATGGGGTATAAATGTTTTCAAATAAGCAAACATACATACATGATGGACATTTTTATTTTCAAGCAGTATTCAATTTATGTCTGCTGTGCTGAAACAAGGAACCCATTAATTTCGTCATACTTCTCTCAGTGGTGCTGTTTACATTAGCATTTTTCCCTTCCTTCATAGCAGCCTTTTAGATATTTGACAATTGCTATCATATTTCGCTCAAACCTCTCTCTTCAAGACCCCAAATATTTCACTATGTTTCCTATGATGCATTTGAAATTTTGAGCTCTCTGTTCTCCAGTTTTATAAATAAGATTTGACAGTGCTTGAAAGAGTTGACAATATAATTGCTGGCCAAGAAAATTATTATGAGACAGTCCAGTTCAGGGACATTCACAGTACTTTTTGAGGAAAGCCCATCAGCCATGCCAGGAAGAGGACTGTCAAAAGGAGAGCAATTCACTAAAAAAGCAACTCACAAAACCCCCATAAAGAGAGACCCCTTCTTGTTGCTGCTGTCCAGAAGATCAAAAGAAACTGAGCTGCAAGATGCTAATAAACAAGCTCACCCTATGCAGGGAATGTTACTTGGCGGGTGGTGGGGAAGGGACAACAGTGTGCCACATTATTACAAACTAAAACATGATTTTGCTTCTCCCCCCCCTTTTTTTTTAAAGGAAGGAGGCAATCAGTATTGGTAGTTCACCCACGAACAAATACATCTTTAAGAAGTTTGTTTTCTTTTGTTTCAACGTTATTTTGTTATTAACTAATCACAAAGGTAAGCTCAGTCCACCTACCTGTCAGGCAAAATCCTCTCCTGAATTCCTCCAGTTACAAAAGTTATCAGATAAATGCAAACTGTTGCTGGTTAGATTTGGGATCAGTGCAAAGTTACAAGTAGGATTATCAAGAAGCATGCACATTTACCTGGAGTACCTGCTGCTAATAATTCTGTTCTGCTGACAACAAAGGTACGAGACAGGGATAAGGGAACTAGAAGAGGGAGAAAAAACGAGATGAGATCAGGACTAAAGAGGACACCAAGGAGAGGGTCAATTCTCACACAATGGAGAAATAAAAAACAATTCAAATTAAAGAAAAGTATAAAGGAATAAACAACAATGAAAGAGTGATAGGAAAATTATTCAAAATGATATTCAGCAGACTGTACAACCCTGAACATGCTCCTTATGTACTAACCCTACCGACCCCTAACAGACAGTTAAACCAGCTGGGAATAAAAGTAACCAGCACTTACAAGAACAGAAGTAAGGATACATGGTAAAAGATGTCATCATAGGCCATTTCAAAGAGGTGACATTTCCGCACACTCATCCAGTCTATGTGTTTTTTAAGAACATAGAGTACCAAGAGTAATTCATCCCATTAGGCAACACAAAGCTTTGCAAAAATCAAACAAGCCATTTCGTTGCCCTCATTTTCGCCAGTGGGGAAAAAAAGGAAGCAGACGAGGAAGGGCCTAAATCTTATCCTACAGAACATCTTGATTGTCAAAGACAGCTGTTAACAGTTGCAAGACAAATTTGCAGCAAAACCTGTATATTTCTTTATGAGTTTATCCTACTCAAGCAATCCAGATGCTACCAGGGTAAACACCATATCCAGAAAGTTACAGTAACAGCCAGCAGCAAGAAAAAAAAAAAGGCCCACCAGCAGCTACTTATCCAGTTATGCTTGAAGTGGACACATGTTTTTTCACCTCTCAAGAAGAGGCTGCTCAAGCTACTTCACTACTCAAGTCCATCCCCAAATTCCAACATCCACCCATGAGTTCTACCAGCGCGCACAGACACTGCCCCCTCCTTCCCCCTCCACACACATTCACCACCATCTCTGTCATAAGAGGATCAGGCCAGATCTGGCCTTGCTGGATTAGGCCAAGGCCCATCTAATCCAGTTTCCTGTATCTCACAGTGGCTCAGCAGATGCCTTTTGGGGCACTTACGATACCATGATACCTGTTATCCTGTTGCACCCATGCATCTGTTTTCCCACTCCAATCTGCTGCTGCTTTTCCTGAAGTGACTCATTAGAAAGAATCCTAGAGCAGAACCTCTCAACTTCCAGCATACTCTCTACTGGCTCCATTATAGAAAGTGGTGGTGGAGCTGGAGGAAGAGAAGGTAAGCCTTTCCCATCTCAGAGTGTGTGAGATCACACACCAGCATCTGCTTGCTGCCTCCCCCAATTTGCTGCTTGAAGCAAGGGGTTCAGCCCGTCTCAAAGCTGGGCTGCCCCTGCTCACAAGTGGCAAAAGAAGAGAATTGTTGCTTTTGGGGGAAAAGCAAAATTGATGATGAAATGGCAACTGGAAGAAGAATTATGGCCCAATCCTATAAGTTGCCGACATCCTAGCACCACTTCTGCTGATGCTGATTGTCATAAGGCTGTCAGTGTCATCACAAAAGGAGCTCCAGCAGAGCATTCAATAGAGTTGAATGGAGTATGTAAGTCAGAATGGAGCTGGAGCAGGTAAGTCAGCAGGAAAGGTGGGAAGGGGTGAGGGAAGGCCTTAATGGAGCAGAGTTATTACGGCAGCGTGTTTCCAGAGATATAAGTGGATATAAAATCCCTTTTGCTTTTGAAGCCCCCAATCCACCACCACCACTACCGCTCCACTGGATACAGTGTACCTGTTTATGGTGAAGCTGCACCAGCAAGGGGGGGAAAAGGATAAAATTGGGCTTTTAGTCATCTCAAAAGTAGGCATGTGGTAGAAATAAGTGGGAAAGGCAAACCTCCATATATGCTAATACAGCAAGTGCCAAACCCTGGCCGGATCCAACACCAGCAAAATCTGGCTTCTCTGGCATGAATGGAGCTTACTGTTCTGCACTGCTACCTTCTATTCACACCAGGCAGCTGCTTCCACTGCACATTGCTCCAAGCAGGTTCTGTGCCTGAATTTCTGGGTGGAAGCAGCTGCCCAGAGCAGCGTTTTGAGATGATTGGAGAGGAAGATAACAGGTGGCAGCGCAGAATGGTAAGCTCTGTTCATGCTGGGGAACAGTAGTGTAGCTACCTATGAGGTGGGAGGGGCGCAGCGCCCCAGGTGCCATCTTCAGGGGGGTGTCACCAGTGGTGGTGTCTAAATGATTTAAGAACAGGAACTCACTTTTGATTGGCACATGTCAGGACCCGCCCACCGGAAGTGATGTCATAAGCCGGAGGCTGGCGGAGCCCAGGTCTACCCGCGGCTGGTTCCTATCCACTGATGACGTCAGCGACAAGTGGGCAGAGCCAGCTGGTTCTGTACAGCGCCTGGCGCCTACAGAACAGAAAGCGAAGAATTTCCCCCTCCCCAATTGCAGCTCCAATAGCGATGGGGACAGTCTCCCAAAGAAGCCTCACACCCAGAGCGCCAGTGAAATGCTCTGGACTGGAGAGACAGTGGCGAAAGCCTTACCTTGGTCTTCGCGGCTAGGCGAGGTGGAGTTATTCAAAATTGCCAGGGAAGTTGAAAATTGGCACGGGGGCAGCAGCCTCGAAGCCGCCGCTGGCTGAGCAGAATGAGGCAGGAACCTGTGGAAGGGGCTGAGGGGCAGCACCACTCCGGACGGCACCCCTGGGCGCTTCCCCACACCAAAGCCCGCTTACACCTGGCACGTCAGGAGGGCAGCTTCAAAAAGTCCCGGCTCCCCTCCAGGGCCCCCCTCGATTTGCCACCACACCCCCAGGACGCTCCTTCTCCCCAGTGGGCTGCAGACTCACCAGAGTGGCTGCTGACTCCACGTGTGTGGCTGGAGGGAGCGAGGAAGGGGGCTGTGCAGAACGGGACTTCCCCACTGCAGCCCTTCCCCCTTCGCCTCCCTAGGAATCCGGAGTCGCTCCCTTTAACCCTCTGAGTGCCAGCCAACCAAGAAGAAAAGCTCTTTGCAGAGGAATTGGGAGAGGGGAGGAGGGAGAGTGAAGTGGGCGGAGTCAGCCCTAATTTTAACTAGTGGAACTGAGTTTCCCCGCGTTCCCCCTGCATGACATCACTGGGTGTCACCACTGAACCCCAAATTCTGAAAATCGCGAGTTTACAGCATAATATGGTCATGCTGTATACTGTTGGACATGGAATTCCACCTGGAATTCAATGAAAAAACTGGAGTGTTGTATCTCTATATCAAAAGTTATGGCCAAAAAAGTAAAAACCAAAATTAAAACTTCTTTTGAACAAATCACAATTTTCAAAATCGCACCGTTTTAAGGATAATACCATCATGCTATATACTGTTGGATGCGTAATTCCACCGGAATTCAATGAAAAAAATGGAATGTAATAACTATTCTGTCAAAAGTTATGGCCAAAAAAGTAAAAACCAAAAATAAAACTTCTTTTGAACAAATCATGACTTTAAAAATCCAGTTTTAAGGAATAATACCATCATGCTGTATACCGTTGGATGTGGAATTTCACCAGGAAGTCAATGAAACCCCCAGAGTGTAATACCTTAATGCTAGCAAAAGTTAGGGCAAAAAACACAAAAAAATTGCCATGGGGTGGGTGTAAAAAAATTAGGTATCCCCGGGTGCAAAATGCCTTAGCTACACCACAGCTGGGGAAGCTAATTTTTTTAGCGCAATGCTCCAATGGTTTAGAAACCACTGCAGTAACAAATAAATTTGAAAGTGAACATACTGCTATCAACAGCAGCACAAATAAGTTAAGTGAAGTGGTAACATGATGCTAAACAGCAATTCAGGGCTTGCCTCATGCTATCCTTTCACTGACAATGCAAGTCAATGCATGTTTATTATATTGTGTTTAAGGGGGCTTACTTTCAAGAACCCATGCACAGGATTGCAGTCTAAAGTTTATTGTTATCTCTTGGAAACAAGGATAAAGGCAAATCACTATAGGTACACCTTATAAAAGAAGCTTCATGCCCAGGGCTAGCCTGGGGGACCAACCGCAGGCAACAGATTGATGAGGGATGCCTACTTCCAACTACCTATTTGCTTCCACTGCTCTTTCTCCCACTCCTTGTTTTGGAAAATGAAGCGGAGGATAGAGGAGAACATGGAGAGGAGGGGAGTGGTGGGCTAGAGGGCCTTTGAGTATCTCCACTGGAGACATCTAACTCATGACTCTCCTCTCCTCTGCATTTCTTCTTCTGTTCCATTCTTTTTTCCCCAAAACAGGGAGTGGGAAGAGATGAGGCTGGTATGTAACAATGTAAGGGGGGAGCAGCAATTGGCATGCTGCTTCAGGCACCAGATGGTATTCGGCCAGGTGGTATTGGGTATTGTTAAAGATATATGCAGTTAAAGACATTAATATGAAAATTGATCATACAGGTGAAGATATTCTAACAATCTGAAATTCTCTTAGCAAAGTGCAAAAATCTAGCAAACAGGAGCCAACTCATCGATAGTCTGTCAACAATTCCACACCTTGTCCAGTGCAAACTTGTTGCTATGAAAAATGCCATCTAAAACAGCAGCATCACACCATTTAGATTAGAAGTTCTGGACTCTTAACAGGAAACATATTGACAAAAGAGCTACAGCTGTAGACAGAACTCTGATCTTTCAGCAACTCTTTTGATCTAGCAAAGGATCTTCAGTAAAAAACAAACTTAATCAAGACATAGGATAGTCAAATATGTTTGATCTATTAAGTTCTAGAGTTTAGAAAATATTCTTTTCAGTAAACATTTTATGGTACTTACCTACACAACCAGACACTACTGTTGATTTAAGTTTATTTTCACTTCAGCTATTTATGCTGACAGGCTGTTAGCATGTATTGTTTACCTCAGATTTCAACCAATACTGGATTCATTTCTCTAACCCTCTCACATCCCAGAAATTGCACATTTGAAAGAATTTAAGAACTTACCTGGGGATGCTGTGAGAGCCATCACTCCATAGTAAGAAAAAGCACCAGCTTCAAACTTCATGCCTTCTTTCCCTGCCTCCACTTCTACTTTCCCCTGTGGAGAAAAAAAAAAAAGAAAGTATTTCTAGTGGGTTGAAACAACTGCCTCAATTCTGGAGAATTTGCCCTTCCCACAGCAACCTGCATTAGGGCCAGCTCTAGGAGTGGCAGGGCCCAATGCAGGGCATTCTCGTGGGGCTTCGCACCTTCCCCGCAGGGCCCCCCCCCCATTCACCAAGAAGACTACTTGTGGTGCCACACACAAAGTACAACACCTGGAAATTGTTGGTGGTGACAGGTATGACATCACTGCCAACTGCTTCCAGGAGGCCCATTCAATCAAGATGATAGATAGAAGGAAGTTTCCAGACCACTTATAGTTACAGCCTTAATAAGATTGACAAAGCAAGCAGATCTAGAGGAAGACTGCTTTTGTAAAAAAAACAAACTCAAAAAAATAAGGAAAGCAGGACAGCCTTTTGGGAAACAATATGGAACAGTCATTTCAGACAGCAAATTCCAGAGATGCAACTTTCCTGCTTTCAACCTACATCTGTATGTGTCATTTTAAACAGCTGCAAAGCCACAATGTCATTTTGACTTTTGGTTTCATGTGCAAAAATATCTAAGGATGACACAACAACACAAGGGGAGAGCATGAGGAGATACTAGCAAGTCAGTAGGTGGTGCTGTTTCATCAAGAATATTGTATCACTAATTCAATTGTTCCAAAGGTAATGCTAGTTTTCAGTTCTGACCATACAGAAATCACCCACAAAAGCTTTGCACTGGCTAAATAATAGACACATTATGGGTGTACCAGATGTTCACTCATTAATTTGGAAACCCAAAAGGTGTCTTGGGAAGAATATTTCCCACCCACGGTCACATTTTTTTGAGCCTGTTCACTGCTTGGTTATTTTCTCTCTTTTCCCAGTTCAATGAAATTCCTTTCCAACTAGTTAGTTCTTCTCTTTTTCCCGCTAAGGTAATCAGGGAACACTACATGAACACAATAATATAATGGTACTACACAGCCAATCAAATTATCTCTGTCATTGTTCTTCACCCTGTGGAGTCATGAAGCCTCATGAGGATGGGGGTTGCAACAACCTTTCAAAGCCTATGCAAGAGATGGCTTGGATCCAATCCAACAATGGTACTGCCTTATCAAAACTGACTTCTAGATATAATCCTGCATAGGATTATAATCCTGCAGAATCCTGCAATCCTTCTTGGTGTCCTGCCCCGCAGCTCCTAAGGCTAGCCCTCCTGTTCAGGCTGCTACATCACAGGGTTGTTGTGAAGATGCAAGAGGTGGGAGAAACAGGGTAGGCAAGGACGATGGGGGGTTGGACAGATTGGGTCCCAGGAGTGGGGCGGTATCAGCAGTAGGTACCCAGTCTCATTATTGATATTTATTTCTTTATTGGAAATGTGGCATGAAAAAATGTTGAAAACCTGATCTATGCAATATCACGAAGGGCAACCAAAGCTGATTGAGAATGCAACATTTCTTGGTGATCCAAGCCAACTAAATAACTGTTTGCCCCTTCTTTGGATGGAAGACCAGTTTCATCCTTTTTCAGTTTAGTCCAGAACACTACAGTACAGAAAGGCTGCCAAAGGGGAAGATTTCTGCCACTACCAAAAGTATTTGCAGAAAAATACTTTCATTTCATCCCTATTAGTATTGTTTACCTTGCCTCCCAACATTTTCTAAGCAATTTCAGCTACAAAGTGCATTACACTTCTGAACATGCTAGTGTCTGAACATGCAGTGGACCCTCAGTATCCACTGGCTCAGCATCCACAGATGTAAATATCCTCAGAAGGCCACCCGGATGCAACCTGAAATCACTTTTGGTTTGCACCGGCAACTTCCTGATGTATCTAGAAGTGTTTTGAGCCCTTTCAGCTGCAGATTTAATTATCCACAGAATTCAGTATCCTGGAATGGATCCCCCATTATTCAAACCTTTCACAATTTTAATCAAAAGGGAATGGAATCAGTACTGTACTGAAAAAATATATATCAGGGGTGGCAAAATCTACTTAACGTATGAGCTACATACAATAAAGTTCAAGTGCTTGAAAGCTGCAAGAGAGATGTTTGAGAGCCGTCTTATTTAAGAAGCATTTAAATTCTTGTGGACACTCATACACTAAGATTGATCTATTTTTTTTAAAGCAACCAAGCTGTTGGGAGGTAACCTGAAGCTAAGCTTATAGCAACCTTGTCAGAATTTTCCCCTAGGTAAGTCTTAGAAATAGTTGCATTCCAACTGTTAAGCAGGAGGGGCAGAATTGCCCATGGCATCACATGCCAAAAGTGTTCTGAAGGCACCATTTTCATTGGAAAATAGGAAGGCATTCCAGTTTAAAGGCATTCCGATGCCTTCAGAATGCTTTCGTCATGCAACCGGAACATTGCACAAGGCTCCGGAGCTTAAGGCACCAATCTGCGGTCCTGGCCTTGGGAGGGAAAAAGGCCAGGGATTTGACTGCTTAAAAATGCACTATTATAGATGTATATATAAAAACACAAACTCTAGGCAGTATAGCAAGTATACCAAATTATGCCATTCAGAGCAGGGATGATAATAGGCATTGATATACAATTATAAGCCTGACCTGCAGAATTAGAATGAAGTAATCAACAGGCTTGTTTCGCTGATAGAGGTAGTATTCAGGGGCTTTCTTGTTCTTCTCATCATACTTCAACTCCTGAATGACATTGGGATGTTTTAGTAGCCTTAGGAGAATCTTCTCAGACATCTGGGATGGGCCAAATGCTTCGACCTCTGAAGACAAAAGAACCATTTGATATATATCCCCCAAATACAATCAGCATGGCTTGCTACTTAGTATTTAATTGTAACAGAAACAAAACATCTGGGAAGTAACATTTTCACACAAAAGCCAGCTGAAGTTAGTTAACCGCCTCCTTAAAAAACACAATACGTCTTTACAGACATTCCACTTTGTTAATGGAGTGATAGCTTCAGATCACTTAATTTTTTTTGTCATGAATCAAATACATCTGAAGACCACAACAAGGAGCTCTGTAGAATTTATGCAACAATTCTGCAATGTATTACCATGATTTTGGATTTTATTTTATTTTTTCTGAAGAAAACACAAGGCTAATTTTATTTCCAGAAATCCACGTTGTTCTTTTTTTTTTTCATTTTTACTTAAATAATTTTCAGATGGTGAAAACAGCAACTTTGGTTTATAGAAAAGGCAATATGAACATGGTACTAAGATTAGGGACCATGGAAAGACAGGGTGACTCAGGCTTGTGCTTGATCTGAATGAAAAAATATTTAGGCCTGACTAGAGGATTTCAGTATTTGCTTTTAAATGTTATTTGATTTTCACAGGTCATGAGGCTTGATGTGTGTTTAGCACAGTTACAAAAAAAACTGGGCACAATGGAGCCCAGCCCTCAGTTATGTTGTTTCTCAATCTAGTTCTTCTGAGAATATATTTTATAGAAGATATGGACAAATTACATATACATTACCTTGAGGGCCTATGTGAACCCTCTCCAAACTCTTTTCTTTAATGAAAAGCAGTTGCTGGAGGCAAGTAGGGAAAAGATGCTTAACAAACTGACCTCAGAATCCACCCCACTTTTACCTTTGAAAAGAAAAGCAGATGGGGAATGGCTCTGACATTTAAAATGACTGGCAACGTAAGGGACCATCAACTATTGCCTCAGTGCCTCTTCTTCCATTTGCTATTTCAGCAACAGCTGATTCATTAAATAAAACTTGAAGGAAATGTTACCCAGGATTCTGTGTACAAACAGTTTAACCTTTAGGGTGCAATCCTAACCTGGAGTTAGGCCAGCAAAGTTTGGCTGGCACAAGGGCCACTGTAAAGTACGTTTGGACCACTCTCTTAGTCGGGGAGGATGGCACACATCTGTGTGCTGGCCTCTCTGACTCGGAGAGTGGTCCAATCATACTTTACGGTTGTCCTTGTGCCAGCCAAACTTTGCTGGCCTAACTCCAGGTTAGGATTGCACCCTGAATTTGATACGTTAACACACGAAGTGTGGCACTTGATTTAATTTTACCTTCCAGATCAATTTTAAAGTTACTTGTCTACTCCTGGTTAATGTCTCAGAGAGTTTGTGCAAATACTGAACATGGGAGATAATTTAACAAGGGAAAAAGAATACAACAGTGACATTTTATGTCACTCTCTAACTTAGCCTTCCTGCAAACTACACTGCCTCACCCACTAACTCACCAGACTCTACTAACAAACCAGCTGTTGCACCCTAGAGTGATCAAACTGTGATAAGCCACACTTGCCTGTTGCTAGGAAACGGTGCATTGCCAAGAGCAACTGTGGTGAGATTTTAACCTTCATTTCGCTATCTGTCTGTTTGAAGGCAGAGAAGTCCTGCTTTCTCTCCCGGTGGGCTACTTTCTTTTTGGTCTTGTTGTCAGCTGGAGATGGAGAAATGAAATAGTTAGAAGTGAAATGGTCTCAGAACTCTGGGAGATATTGTTCAGAAAGAGGAAATGAGAACAGACTACACCCCATTCTCAAATGAATTGAGAAATTGATCTATATGCATAAATATCAAAGCTGCAAAAGACGAAATTCACACACCTACATGACAGTTCCTTCATCCAGTTCCAAGATTATGTATCATTTGCTACCTGAATAATCTCAGTGTTTTAGGCACTAGTTGCAGCATGAATAAATGTATGACCCTATCTTTATGCTGTGCTGCAGGGCACAACATTCAGCTCCCAGTCAGAGCACACGGGGGACCATGTTTCCCTGCACTGGTACTGACAGCAGTTTCCTTTGGATCCAGGGAAGCTGAGGATCCAGCACTAAGGAAGCATCCTAATACATCACAGGAGAACTGTATACAGGGAGTAATGGGAGAAGGAGTTAAGTAAAGGTCAGAACACCTACAGATCTTCATGACAGCTACAGACTTGAATAGCAAGAGTGGTCTCATCTCTGTTGTTGTAGTGCAGGTGAATAATAAGATGAATTAAACTGAATAGATTTTATTAAGCAATTGGGGAAAGCTGACCTGTTGCATGTATGAGATTTTTTTAAAAAGTTACATGTATACAACAGCAGTAGCTCAAGGCCTAGATATCAAAGACCTGTTAGTTGTAATATGGGAACACGTAGCAGACAATGTAGTACGTTGTAAAAGTCTTTTGAGTTAAAAATGTATACGCAAATAAAAAATTAAGAAGGGTACAATAATCTAGTGATTTAAAATCAAAATGGCTACGGAACAGTTAAAGTCGAGTACAGTCAGACTTGTGCTTTTTATGAGGTACACTGCATTAACTAGAGGACACACAATCAGGAGCTGTGTATCTCACCCACATACCATACAGACCTAGTGCAGCTCCATGTGCCCATTTGAAACAAAAGATGAGTAATGATTGACAGTTCAACTAAGTCAGTGTTCTTCAACCTTGGGGTCCTGACCCCAATGTTGTGGGGTTGTGAAAGGAATGAAAAAGGTTGAAGACCACTGGACTAGAGCACCACCATGTAAAAGGGAAGTATCTGGTGTACTCTTTCAGGTACCAGGATATTGTAGCCCAGTCAGTTCTTGGGAATTGTGCTAAAATAGCTTTCAGTATGCCAGGTTTAATGATAATTTTTTTCTGCTGTCTCTAACAAGAATATTTGGTTACAGTGAACAATGTTGGAAGGGCGTAATTGGGCGGAGACTAGACAGTAATGGGATGGGGTGAGCAGATAAGCTCCTGGGAGGGGGTGGAATTGGTGGTGGCGATCATATACAGTCTCATTATTTATTCGGGTTGTGGCATTAAAAAAAAAATTGACAGCTGCTACAACAAGGGCCCAATCCTAAAGGTCTTAACGCCTATGTGCATACCACTGGCTAAAAGGGTAGTGCATGAGACACAAAGCACATTCCCAACACCACATGAGTAAGCAGCATTGGAGCTGTGCCAGCACCAGTCAGTGCTGGGTCCCAGCACCATGCAGAAGGCTCGTCAGTGCTCTAGCAACGCTGGCCAGTGGTAAGTGGTTTTCAGGATGGAGAGGGCAGAACTGGGCAGAGAAAGGAAAAGATCTGGGCGAAGAAAGGACCTGGGCACCAGGAGCTATCCTGGGGAGGGTTGGCGCTTGGGGATGAACCTCAGGAGTGCGCCCCCCCCACCTGCAGGTGCCCCTCTTGAAGCCTCACAAGGCTTCCTTGTCAGGAGGCACAGCATGGAGGCTTAGGGTGCCTGAGTACCAGAAGGCAACCTGGCACTTCTCCTGCCCTCACTGAGCACTACAGAGAGGCAGGTGGGGGTGAGGCTTTCCCCACAGCCTTGAGCTGGTGAAAAAAAAAGGTATGGTGGGGTACAGAAGAGACCATACCAGTAAGGTTAAACACGCTTTTTGCTTCTTCCCCTTCTCATCCATATGGGATAAGCAAAAGGAGTGAGGAAATGAGGAGTGAGAAAGAAAAAATCATTCTACCTATGACTAGCGACAGATTTTGTGTGTGTCCCCCCCCCCAGGGAACTGAAGATCCTTTAAAAAGAGGGATTGCTTTGCGATGCCTACACTCACTTTGCCTCTGGCAAAAACAGTATCCCAAAAATCTGAAGATCTGTAGGACACAAATGTGTACACATCTTGGGAGACACTATCAACCTATTTTTTTTACATTATTGTCTTCTCTGTAGCTGTAGCAGCTTGAAAAGGGCAAAAAAGAAATTGCTGTGGTGGAACACTTTACCCCAAAGGGGGACCTGCCAGCAGTCAACTCTCAAAGACAATATGTAAAATATTTCCTTTGATGACACAGGTCATGTATGACAAATGTTTTCAATTTAACTACCGAATATATTCATGTATAAGTAAAAAAATTATGCATGAAAATTGACCCTGAAAACATGGGTCGACTTATACACGAGTCAATATGGTAAATAAAGCTTCTATCAGCAGCTGGGGAGCTGGGCTGAAAAGCAGAATGCTGGGGGGTGGTTTAGAAAAAACAAAACAAGTTTACTTACTAGTAATTGTTCTCAGGAACCAACAGAAAACAAGCAAAAAAACTGTAGCCATTTTGCCTTCTTCTCCAAACAGTCAGAGAGGTGAATGCACTTATGGGAATTGTAGTCATTATGAGGGATGCTGCTATATTGTATTCCTCACAAAACCTACAACTCCCATAAGCGCCTTCATCTCTCTTCCTTAATAGCTCAATTTCTGTGCTAACTCAGAAGAAAGTGAAATGGCTACAGTTTTTGTTGTTGCTGGCTTTCTGTTGCCTCAGAGCAATTACTGGTAAGTCATTTTCAAAGAATTTCATCCCCTTCCTGAAATCTTACCCTCATCCATGGATCATAGCAAATTCTAAATTTGGCTTAAAACGTGCCCTCAATCTATCCCTGAGATTGATTAATGTACAGAAGTTTCCATTTTTTTCCCTCACAATGAAACAGTTTATCTAAAAATGATAAAAAGAGAGAACAGTATCAGAAGACAGTGGAACGGCTGAGGGAAAAGACTCTGGAGATTAATACTCACTGTACAGGTCTGTTTCATCTAGAATCTCAGACTTGATTATCTCTTCAATTACATCTTCCAAGGTAACAATGCCCAAGACTTCATAAAAAGGATCCCCTTCCCCTTCATTGTTCACTCGCTGCACTATTGCCAAGTGAGATTTACCTGCACAGAGTAGTAGACCAAGACATTAAAATTATAGCACAGCACCTGGTGAGTCACTTTCACAGTGACACAGAACATCACATGTTGAGATGGATCCTGAAATGTGACAGAAGATGTTTAGAGTAATATTGTAGTATTGAAAGACAATGTAAAAATGTACTGTATCTAGTATTATTGTAAACAGCCTAAAGAAATTTTCAGGCAGAATAGATACTGTATGTTGTGAGTCCAACAATTCAAGGTGCTATTTATAGTATTTCCACCCTTATAAGATTCTTATCATGTGTTTAAGCATTTCCTCTCTTTTTCTTCCTTTTTATGGTAACTATCAGCAGCAGGCATCTCCCTTCAGGATATTGTGCTATGTGTTTCCAGTATATGCAATGGCGTGCCAGAATAGTTTTCAAAAAGATCTGAGTTACTCCTGTGTATAAATGGGTGACATCAGCAAAACATTCTGGGAAAGATTTACTGCAGCCCAAGCAGGAGGAAAATGTGATATAATATTTGAAATAAATCTTAGTTACAGTAAGGTTCTATTTTTTTTTCCTTAAACACTTAGTACAATTATTCCCAAACTATGGGTCCATGGCCCACCGCAACCCGAATTTTGGTGGTTCATGAAACTATGCGCATTGAAGGTTAAACAACTCGCTACTTGGAGGAGCCCTGACGCCCAATCATCATTATAGCCAGAGAGCCTTGAGTAGCAGGTACAGTGGATCTTTTTGTCTTTTTATGGTGGGCCTGATGCTTAAAAGTTTAGGAACCACTGTCTTAGTATATTATGCAATAGTCTTCACCTGCAGATAAACGAAATAAATCACACAATGAATTCTAGAAAAATTTAAAAATTTTCTTCACCACACATTAGGTAACAGCAACTTTCGGGTACCATTCTCAGGCATCTTCTTTGGTTAGAATTATTTGATACAGTATGTCAGATGAACCTTTCTATTATACACAATAATGGGAACGTCACAAAGTACCCGATTTCATTATTTACTTTCAGTTCCAAATGTTTTACAAGGATCATTAAATGCTTGCTGCGTGGACTCTCCTCCAGCAACTGCTTTACCAAAGTAAATACAATATATGTTTATTAGCAATACAATGAATTGCACAATTTTAATAACAGATTTAACTAAGAAAATATTAACCAAAGTCTAGTTAATTGCAGAATTTCCTTAGACGTTCAGGGACTGTCTAAAACACGTATACATCAGTCAAACCAGTTTTATGTAGCAATACTATGGACTGCTTACATGGAAGTAAGCCCGACTTAATTCAGCGGGGCTTACTTCTCAGAAAATATCCATAGCTGGGACACCATACTACTAGCCAATTCATCCACAGGCTTGGAAAAAAACCAAAGCTGTTTCATTTTACTCTGTCTCCAACAATAAGAATTTAGTTCAGGAATGTGGGATTTACTAAAAAGCATTCAAACTATCCTGTCCAAGTTCTTGAGCATGAACTCAAAGAATGATGATATCTTGGAAAAATTGGACCAGGGAGGAGACCTTATCAACAACTGACATAAACACGGCATCAGGTCAAATCAATTCAGTTTGGTAAGCTTCACATCTGCTTTCCCAGAGACTCAACATAAGCAGTTAAAAACAAATACTTTGTGAATGCTGTCTGTCGAAAGCTAAATTCTTTTGCTATTCCCAGCTAGTGATCATTTAAAAGGAATTTTCCAAAGCAAGGTCTAATATTAGACTCAAAATGAAGTTTCCATTCCACTTGTGCGATATTCTCACCAAAGTAACTACTGCATAATCTGATTGTCTTGGAGCTACTCGTTTAGATGCAGATGGACATACTTTAAATACCAACTCCACAGCACCAGCAAGACTTATCTTGAAGGGACTTTGTTTTACATTGGGAATCATTATTACAACAATTATTTGCATTTTAAAATTATGAACATGCTAATGAACTCTTCAAGCCCAGAGGAGGATCATGTTACTTCCTTATACAGTTTTAATCATGCGGTCCATTTGCATTCCAACTGTTGGAAGTGATAAGTCTATTAGGCATTATGTTATGACTGCAAATAAGCTAAGCAGATCTATATAACGTTTAATTGCACTAATCATACAAGACCAAAATAAGAAAATAATCTTTTGCAACAGAAAAACAAAAAGTAGTAAGAAATGGTGATATTTAATGTTTCCATGCAAATTACAACTTCCTGAAAATTCGCATCCTAATTGCTTCTGTATTTTGGTTTTTATTTTCATGGACAATATATAACATAGAAAAAAAGTCTGACAAGTTCCATCACCAAACAACCACGAGTTTGTTTTTAAATTGTGATTAACTATTATTGGTTTTAATCTGGTTTGTCTGAACCACAGTTAGAATAAACCAGAGTTTTCACGAGTTCAGCATAATGGGAAATTGCATTTTATTCAAAACTGAAGTAGAAGCTTTCAATCTCCTCCCCACGTGCACAAAGGATTTGGTTGTATAAAACATACTCCGGAGACCTGAGAACACCAACATTGTCATTTTTTGGTCAATGTGAGTGTGTAAAGCTACTTGGAATTACAAGTAGAGCTGTAATCTAATTTAGGCCCCAATCCAGAGCCCCTTACCGCAGGCAGTACACTTGCACTGCCTGGGCAACTGTCACGGATGGCACTGTAAAGCACTTTCTATGCCGGCAGTAACCCCTTACCATTGGCACTGGGGTAGTGCCATGGCAACACTGCCAGCGCATTGTACTGGTCACCAGCGAGCAGTGAATTCGCTGCTCACCGGCAATGTGGCCCTTCGGGGCAGGATGGGATGGTGTTCCTGGACAGGGGGAGGAGTGGAATGGGGGCAGGACCAGGGGCAACTCTCGCTACTGGTTCCCAATCTCCGAGCAAGGCTGCATATCCTTCCTTCGAGACCCACACTTCTCCGCTGGCTAAAGAGCCAGCGCAGGAGTAAGTAGACCCATCACCCACCTTACACCCTTACAGCAGGGAAAGGGGATAAATGTCCCCTATCCCCGTGGAGCTGCCTGGCTGCTGCAGGAGCCACCTGGCTACTGCTGCACTCCAAGGCGGTCAGGTAGTTCAGTGGGCTGCCCATTAGCAGATTAATAATTTAAATCTTTAGAGCCAAATCCTATCCAATGGGGTTGTATGCTACATTTTGTAGTGATGGGGAAGTAATGGAAGCCTCCTCAAGGTAAGGGAATGTGTCTTTACTTACCTCAGGACTGCATTGCAGTAGCATCAACACCAGAAAGATGGATAGGATTGGGCTCTTAGTTAGTTAGT